>ML133442.1:1699730-2229288 GCA_003864495.1 Nemopilema nomurai
GAGACAAAGCAGTTTGTCGGGCCATCATCTCTCAATCGACGAGAAGAGATGAAAGAAGGGACGCGTTTGCAGTCATGCTTACAATAGAAGTCACTGGCTATGCTCTTGGTCCAGGTGATTCCAAACCGAATGTACATAGCTACATGTTGCGCGACTCCTATTTGGTCCTACTCTGATCATGAGTACCGAGTTCAGTACGAAACTACTTGTAGAATCCTTTTGTGACAACATTGGGACATTAGTTGCTTTGGAGTTTGGGGTTTTCAATTGCTAGAAGACAAAATCGATTATGTTTCAGTCATATTTCGCGTTCAAGCGCGTCTGTATTATGGGTGCCAAGTTGGCTCAAATGGACCAAAACTCGTTAGAATTTATAAGTGTTTGAGATATAAAAAGAAGCTTAAATAATTTTTTCTAAGCATATCAACTGAATTTTAAATTAAGAACTTTTTACTAGAAAAATGCTGAATAATATAGCTATTAAGTGCATATTAACGTTTCAAGACAAAAGCATATTTGTACCGGAAGGTTTAATCAATGCGAGTGTGTTGAAATAGATTCAGAATGCATCGTGTAGGCCTTTGCGCCTAGGCATTTGCTTCTTCAACTTGGCGCCTCCTTCCTTTTTGGACAGCTTTCCAAGCCGTAGCAGTTCCCGTTGTTGGCAAAGGACTGACGTCATCATGGATAGACATTGACATATACAACATACCTGGATGGATTGGAATCATCTTCGAATTGGTGAATTTGGCCTTATTTCTGGCCTTCTTAATAGAATGCAACGTAGGCGTGGATACGACGTCTAGTTCTGGTACGCTGAATCCCGCATATAAGAACCTACAAAAATAAGAACCCAGAGGCTTGCTTTTCCTAAACCTTGTAGTTAAGAGCCTGTTTAAGTGTGATAAATGTGATAGGCTCTTATTACAATGGCAAAAGATAGAGATTTGAATTGATAGATGCATCAAGTGTTTTGAGAAACATTACTGCAATTAAAGTGGTTATGTGGAAAATTAGCTTGCAATAAATGTTTGAGTCAATAGTTTTTTGAGTTAACATGAAAGAGAGCTTACACCAACTAAAGCACCGTTTGTGAAAAATCGTTTGTTCTAAATTTCTGCACAGCATTAGAGTCGGCCATCTGGCAAAGCTGTACTAACAGATCGTACACTTTTAACTACTATTATTTTGATATGAATTTTCATACAAAACTCTTTTTAAAAAACTTTACATGATTGGATTGCATTTAAGGGCCATTGACAAAAGAGTTTTGCCTTTACTGGCTGTCAAGGTGCTTTGTAATAGCAAATGTTTTTGTTCAGAGCTTAGAGTAGGTAATTGTGTCATTAATTTTATTGACACGAATAAACAGTTTTTAATGCGTCTCTTTGTGATGAATCCTAAAATTTTAACCAAGGGATCTTTGGAACAAGAATCTACATATCTCTAATCCAAGTACCTTTTCAATAAAAATCTATTTCAGCATGAACCTCAAAAATGTAGGTTCTTATATGCGGGGATTTTCTGTTTGGTATCTGGTTAGAAGTCATGTTATTCTTATCTCCCTCCTTTTTATCCCATTCATCACTTAATTTCATTCACTTACTTCCATATTTAATTATTGGAAACCTTCACCCGTTCATTCACAATCATTGGGGGTGAAATACATCAGTAATTATTTATCTAAACTGTTGATAGAAACTTTCAAATCTTTCTAAACAATTTACAGGACTATTCCTATTTCAATCGCTGCAAGAGTCAAGTAAAAACTTCGGATATATGTTATAACGTTTAATATGCCAGTCTGTAAACTAGATGCAAGCCGAGGTTTCTTGTTTCAGGTGACCTGCCAAGGCCAAACATATCCGCCATTTTAATTATTGCAATGTGTTGGTTCTATCTCTTCACCTCCTTCTCAGTAACAGAGACGTAAGTTGACATGTGGAAATTTTCCAATTCTGTTTTATAGCATCATTTTCAAATGATCCTCCACTGGAGAGTAGTTTTTCAAGTTCGCTGGATATATGTTTAACGTTTAAATATTTAGTTTTTTAGACACGGTGAAACAAAAACATTACGTTATTAAAACAATGACTATTGCATTAAAGGCATAAATTGACATTAACCCAATTATTTGTCAGGCGTCCAGACCTATTTTATAAATTATTTTAGTGCCGTTTTATGCTAATAGAGAAAACTGTATCACAAATTCAATATCATCTCCGTAGTGTGGCATTGATTTCTGTCTCCTAACTTCAACATGCCACGATAGCAACTCAATGGCAGCTATATTTGAGCACCCCTGCATAGTTATACATCTTTTATTTTCTATCTTGTCCGTCAATTTCAGGGTAGTGACACCTCTGCTTCAAGCCGAGTATGGGTGGACCAAAGCAAAGGCAGTCTTGTACGCGGGAATAATCTTGTCTTCTAATGGCTTTGTTGCTGTTCTTTCTCTAGTTGTTATCAAACACATTAAGCATAGGTGGGATTTCTTCTAGTTCAGTTTCATTATTGGGCAGATTTATTCGAGTTCTTGTTAGAACAGTTGGTTCAACAATTTGATTTGATGCAATATGACTTCTTTGAATATAAGAAACTTCAAAGCATTTTTTATATGTCTTTGGATGTTGACTAGTTTTTCTTAATTTTCCATAGATTGGAGGAAAGGACGATTCTGCTTCTGGGAACTATAATCACCTTTGTTTCCTGTATCATGATTTTACCATGGGGAGATGAATATCCCAAGCCTCAAACTGCAAGTGAGTATGATGAATTAAATCAGATAACTCTTCGTTCCCCTTTTAACCATTCCATTAGCAAAGAGAGTATGGAAAAGCTTCGAGCCACTAATCGACTTTTCAAAGAATCGACTTCCATCTACTAGTCTTTATAAGATGCAATATTTTTGACGACTTCTAGAAGAGACAAATCCCTTTTTACCTCCGTTCACACTCTAACGAGGGTTGATCTAAATTATTTGATGAGACTACTCGGCAAGAAGGAAGGGTACATTGTCATTAACAATGCATTTTGGTTATTTCCACAGAAATCGTCCACATCGGAAATTCAACGAAAACAATCTTGTCTTCGGGCTGTCCAATGAGTTACAGTTGGTGCCAATCCACTCCAAAGATCTACCTCTCACAATTTCTAACTTCATACTTCGCCTATTCTGTAGGCTATATTTTTGCTTTACTTACTGTCCTGACGCTGTTTTCCAAAGTAATTGGACCAAGAAAACAGGTATGAAATCGAAGTGTTTACTCGCATCAAAAATTTTTTATCATAACTTCAGCTTTTTTTATCCGATTTGACACTTGGAGAGTGTGATGTTTGGAGACACATGAAAAGATTAAAGATCACGGTCACTCAAAACATCAGGATGTTTCAATCTGCTGTTTTGGGATTGCTTAGCAAGAAAGTCGTGTCACCATCACGCTTTTTAATTGTTGACATGAGTCATCAGCAAGAGGAACTTGAAAATATGGACAATACTGTTTGTGGTAGTTAGTGAATAATCATTGAAGGTTGTGCCGCTTGCCTTATCTGGACCACTCAAATGCAAAAAGCTGGTTTTTATGTAAAAGGCGGATCTTAGGATGCTTTTGTGATTTTCACGAAGAATACTTTTCATTGAAGCAGTAATGTTATCTTTTTCAATTGAACAGAGCTTGTATATGGCATCCATGACCTCCGTTGGGTCTGCAGCTCGGTTTCTGGGACCCGTGATGTTGACACCAATTTTCATAAAGCTTGGGCCTAGATGGCTGTTTGTGGTAATTTTGGCATTATCCGCTATAGTGGTGGCTGGTATTGTTGGCTTCTACAGAATTTTGGTTCCGTTTGAAGAGTATTGCAGTTCAAAGATAAAAAAGGATGGACATGACTGACTTTCCATTGAACTTGACATTATGGAGTAAGCAAGCTCCTAACGTTTTCTATAATGGGTGTGAATTTGTTTTAAGTTTAATTCTCTGAGACTCTGCTTCTTCTTGCTCCTATGCAAACGAACATGCAAGACTGTCAATCCAGAAGCTCTTTGACTGTTATTTGCCTTCATTAGAAGTAAACATATTTGCTGAATTTGGAAACATTAATTGATATGTAAATCAATTAGGCAGGATGTTTGAACCAGAAGGCTGTATAACTAGGAAGCCATGCAAGAAACATGTGATCACGTGTCATTACAATTTTTTTATGATCTTTATGACATCTGGAGTCTGTTTTAGCAAGAAAGCACACGAAAGATGCTATTATTTGCCTGTAAGCTTATATTTTGGAAGTGAGAACAATCTCAATTTGGAATTTTATATAAAATATCATCTCTAATGTTTTAGTGAATACATCTGAGCGTATATATCAATCTTCTATTAGTAAGTTTCTATTGGTCAAACTCGATCGTTTCACTTTCGGCAATTTTTGGGGAAGGAGTCCATTGGCCTGCAAGTGTAGAAGTAAGCAAAATGTGAAGAGGATTTTCTTCGCGTCAGGCACATAAATTATAGAGAGCGTGGGGGCGTGACATCCTCAAGGTTGGAAAATCAAATTAAAGTTGGAAAACGTCACTTGGAATTTTGCACTTTTTATACCCATCTTGCTACTTATTTTACCCTTAATGAATCTTTTAGATTTAAGATGTAAAAGTCTTTAAACAGATGCAAAATCAAAGAGACAGGAACCCAGTAATCTTTTTCTATTGCGAGGCGCTGACTCCACTCAATATCTCCAATTGCTCCACTGTACCTCGCTAACCCTATTGTTCTTTTGTTTTCTCGTTGCTCTTGATAGAGTTATTGTTTCCTAGTTGACTGGGTCTTAAGTTGAATTAATCTATCAAGCCTACACTTTTGAAAAAGTCAAACCCTTTATTGATGAGAAAAAATCATGTCGCCAAAGTAGAAACTATAGAGTACGTGGTACTGAGTTTGACCACAACAGAAAAAAGACAAAGCGAAAAACAGCATCATCATCCTTCTCTATTAAATACTGAGCGCAGCCCCTAACATTGTGACATTATAGATGCAATTGATATTCATCATATAGCTTTAAAGTTATCAAGACTGATAAAGACAAGAATTGCTATTGATTGACTTGAAGAATCTTAGATGTTGTCCTTAAATATCTATTACCAGTTATGACTGTGTTTGAAATCTATGATAGAGTGAACACAATTCTACGAAGCCAAATGTAGAATGAGATGATTTAACACTTGTTTATGAATGAAGAATGTACTTCAAGCCAAATGGAAAACTAGTGCAGATTGGATGACACCTGAGAGATTGTAGTTCTTTTATTTACGTGAAAATTGTGATCTCATAATACAATATGTGCATCAGCACCTGATGATTAAATCATCAATGGGGATAGTAAAGAAGAGGAGAAGATCATCATAACTGAATGAAATGCGAACATGACTTTATATCTGATAGCTTTTGATAAAATTGCTTTGCTGATGTAGATTGCTTGTTATATAAATAAATACATTTTACGTTGTTTTTACTGAATTACTTCTTTTCCAACAAACAATTTTTGAACTTAGATGTCGCCTCGAAAATAATAAATCTTTATAATCAATTTTGGTTATGACTGAATAAGCCCCCCTCCCCCTTACAAATAAGCCTCATCCTTGAAAAGGACCCTATTCTAAAATACTTTGCCTGAAATCAGTCCCCGGGGGCTTATTTGAGGACTTGCGGTATATATATGATCTTAACTGAGTATTACTTAATTTGCTGTTTTGGACAAGGAAATCTGGCATCTTATTCAATTAAGTGTAAGGAGAAGAACAAAACTTATTCCTACACATTGTGATTAGCAATTGACGTTGCCTTGGATATTGCACTGTCAATCAAACTGCTTTCCAAAGGGAGCATTGTTCTCTTATCAGGGCTTCTTTTCCTTGCACTAGCTCGAAACGCTTCTTAATGGCTACTCCGAAGAACGATCAACTAAGAGTGGCAGAATCAAAGGTAAGTCTATAAGAAAGTACGCTCACCAATAGAAAGGCTACAGCAATATGTATATACATGATCTACGGTCGTAGAAGTCGCTATTATTGGAAGCTCTGCAAGGTATTCAAGTACGATTCTACTTCTGATCTTCATCAACACTACTGCCACCAACTCTACCAGCATCGGTGCCATGATAAGGATGAATTGTTTTCAGTTGGAAGGGCATCTTAAGCAGAGAAGCGAAAATTTTAACGTAAGGAAAACTAGGTGATAACTGGAAAAGTTGAAATAAAGTACAGCAATTTTTCGTGTGCACTGGAGAATCAGGTGGCAAAGATTTAAACATGTCGTCAGAATGTTGCTTTTAGAATAGGTCAACAATTGCATCGTGGCACAAAACCATTAAAACCCAAGTTTTGCATATTCAAGTGCTCATTTGCCAGATAATCCTCAAAGATAGATAAAAAACTAAGATATGGATTTGAGGAGAGCAAATGATTGGCTCTCCACTTCACACCTTAAAGTAAAAGATTCCAATCAAAAAACACTTTCTATCTAAAAAGAATGGGATTTTGCATAGATATGAAGACATATTCTAAGACATCTAGATGAAGAGACGATATATCTTGCCCGATAATACGAAAAATATCGTAATGGTTGTCTTGACACAATCGTTGACAGTCACACTCATTTGAAGCGTGGTCACCAATTTTGAAACTCAAGGATAGCTGGTTTTCATCTTCAGATTTGGCTTCCTTGTTCGTGGCCTAGCCTTGCAAACAGACTTGTAGAAGAAATACGTAGCCATCAAAATGGAAAAGAAGGGTCTTCTTGAAGCGGAAAATGATGAGTATGTATTGTTTTAGTACAATTTTGCCATTTTAAGTTCTGTAGCTTCTTTGTTCTACTGTCTTAGGATTTCTCTTATCAACAATTGAGCTATTGACCATCTTGTGAAGAGTCGAAACACTGAGATTCTAATAATGACATGTGGAAGAAGAAAAACAATGATCACTCGGGAATTATTATGAATAGATAATGACAACAAGATTTGACTCGTGTCCACTTAGGTAGGCCACCACTGGTACACGATACTCCTCTGAATCGAAGAGAGCGTGCCCATGCCACATGAACTGGCTTTGTTCTACACGATACGTTCTACAACTGGAGTGCTTATGAGAGTTATCGATTAGTCTAGACACAGAATTTTTATCAATGTCATTGCTGAAACAAGCAATCGCACAAACTATTCACATGACCCTTTTGTAAACATGACATTTGCCGAAATGAACGCTTAGGATACCAAATGTCGACAATACTTTGTGAAAAATGCAAAAATGCTCTGGCCGTCTTTGTTGGTAATGAACACGTTTGCATTGTTTCATTAACATTCTATGTTCATTTTCTATTCTACTTCAAGTTATCAAAGCTACAAATACAGAAATGCAAGTCTTACTCAACTGAGAACGAGTACAATTGATCCAGTTTATATGTCAATATTTCATTCTTTGTTCCGCAGAGAGCTTGCTGACCTTCTAATGGAAGAGAAGAGCCTGAAAGAAGAGTCTCCAAGTCAGTACAAAGCCAGATGGAGGTCGATCCGAGTGGTTTATCTAACTCTCTGCCTGAGTGCCCTAGGTATATCTACGGCTATACATTTCTGCTTTTCACTAAAAGCGCAAAAACGTTGATTGGAAGGAAAAATAATCCATTGAAATCATGGTATATGTGATAGATCTTGGTAGTTTATTATATAGACAATCAATTGATTACACTATTTCACTCCTTTCAGAATTTTCAATTGGACTACCGTCAATATGGCCCTATTTGCAGAAGGTAAATACTTTTGTTCTCTAAAAACTTTTACCTGCACACAAGCTGATACTGGTTATTGACTTTGAACGTGCTTTAGAAGCAAATTGTGCGGAAGACTGCATTGCTACTGAAACGAAGTATATTGTTTACCGATATAAGTGTGGCACTGTCAGGCATTGCAAGTTAATCTTTGGAAGTTCCTTGCTTTTTTCTCTTTCCTCACAACCGGTATTCTGTGACGGATGCAAAGCCAAAGTGTAAAATAATAGCAGTACCACTTACTTATTACATTAGATTGAGATGGGTGTCAGACGTAATTGGCTGTCAATACAAATAAAAGTCATAAAGTTTTCTTCAACTCTAATAATGCTATTTTCTTGTTAAACTTCCAGATTGATCAAAATGTCAGCCCTCAATTTCTTGGCTGGATCGTTGGAGGTTTCAGCTTGTGCCAATTAATTGGTACATTTACGCTAGGGGTATGGGGCCAATACCGGCATGCAATTGAGCCTCTGGTTGCTGGTGGCATTATTCGCACCATTGGTAATGTCCTTTACGTCTTTGCTGGGAAGCATCCTGGTGCTAGTGGGAGAATTTTAGTTCTCCTTGCAAGGCAGATGATTGGCTTCTCTACAGGTGAGTTGGTCTAAAGCAATTGCTGCAGGGGCTAGCCAAGGGAAGCAACAACAACAACGACAAGGGTTCTCTTAATGCCCAAATTCAAGGGTAGGGACACCTCCACTGAATATGCATTTATAGGAGATTCCCCTTTGTCTCTTCTACCCTTTTCAAAGAAATTGTCGCAAGCATCGTCCTTTTCCTATTCTTACAATCATTTTGTTTTGTTTCTGTGATTCATTTTTGTGTCTTGCAGGAGACAAAGCAGTTTGTCGGGCCATCATCTCTCAATCGACGAGAAGAGATGAAAGAAGGGACGCGTTTGCAGTCATGCTTACAATAGAAGTCACTGGCTATGCTCTTGGTCCAGGTGATTCCAAACCGAATGTACATAGCTACATGTTGCGCGACTCCTATTTGGTCCTAGTCTGATCATGAATACCCAGTTCAGTACGAAACTACTTGTAGAATCCTTTTGCGACAACATTGGGACATTAGTTGCTTTGGAGATTGGGGTTTTCAATTGCTAGAAGACAAAATCGATTGTGTTTCATTCATATCTCGCGTTCAAGCGCGTCTGTATTATGGGTGCCAAGTTGGCTCAAATGGACCAAAACTCGTTAGAATTTATAAGTGTTTGAGATATAAAAAGAAGCTTAAATAATTTTTTCTAAGCATATTAACTGAATTTTAAATTAAGAGCTTTTTACTAGAAAAATGCTGAATAATATAGCTATTAAGTGCATATTAACGTTTCAAGACAATAGCATATTTTTGTACCGGAGGGTTTAATCAATGCCAAAGAAAGTGTGTTGAAATAGATTTAGATTGCATCGTGTAGGCCTTTGCGCCTAGGCATTTGCTTCTTCAACTTGGCGCCTCCTTCCTTTTTGGACAGCTTTCCAAGCCGTAGCAGTTCCCGTTGTTGGCAAAGGACTGACGTCATCATGGATAGACATTGACATATACAACACACCTGGATGGATTGGAATCATCTTCGAATTGGTGAATTTGGCCTTATTTCTGGCCTTCCTAATAGAATGCAACGTAGGCGTGGATACGACGTCTAGTTCTGGTACGCTGAATCCCGCATATAAGAACCTACAAAAATAAGAACCCAGAGGCTTGCTTTTCCTAAACCTTGTAGTTAAGAGCCTGTTTCAGTGTGATAAATGTGATAGGCTCTTATTACAATGGCAAAAGATAGAGATTTGAATTGATAGATGCATCAAGTGTTTTGAGAAACATTACTGCAATTAAAGTGGTTATGTGGAAAATTAGCTTGCCAGAAATGTTTGAGTCAATAGTTTTTTGAGTTAACATGAAAGAGAGCTTACACCAACTAAAGCACCGTTTGTGAAAAATCGTTTGTTCTAAATTTCTGCACAGCATTAGAGTCGGCCATCTGGCAAAGCTGTACTAACAGATCGTACACTTTTAACTACTATTATTTTGATATGAATTTTCATACAAAACTATTTTTAAAAAACTTCACATGATTGGATTGCATTTAAGGGCCATTGACAAAAGAGTTTTGCCTTTACTGGCTGTCAAGGTGCTTTGTAATAGGAAATGTTTTTGTTCGGAGCTTAGAGTAGGTAATTGTGTCATTAATTTTATTGACACGAATAAACAGTTTTTAATGCGTCTCTTTGTGATGAATCCTAAAGTTTTAACCAAGGGATCTTTGTAATAAGAATCTACAGATCACTAATCCAAGTACCTTTTCAATAAAAATCTATTTCAGCATGAACCTCAAAAATGTAGGTTCTTATATGCGGGGATTTTCTGTTTGGTATCTGGTTAGAAGTCATGTTATTCTTATCTCCCTCCTTTTTATCCCATTCATCACTTAATTTCATTCACTTACTTCCATATTTAATTATTGGAAACCTTCACCCGTTCATTCACAATCATTGGGGGTGAAATACATCAGTAATTATTTATCTAAACTGTTGATAGAAACTTTCACATCTTTCTAAACAATTTACAGGACTATTCCTATTTCAATCGCTGCAAGTGTCAAGTAAAAACTTCGGATATATGTTATAACTTTTAATATGCCAGTCTGTAAACTAGATGCAAGCCGAGGTTTCTTGTTCCAGATGACCGGCCAAGGCCAAACATATCCGCCATTTTAATTATTGCAATGTGTTGGTTCTATCTCTTCACCTCCTTCTCAGTAACAGAGACGTAAGTTGACATGTGGACATTTTCCAATTCTGTTTTATAGCATCATTTTCAAATGACCCTCCACTGGAGAGTAGTTTTTCAAGTTCGCTGGATATATGTTTAACGTTTAAATATTTAGTTTTTTAGACACGGTGAAACAAAAACATTACGTTATTAAAACAATGACTATTGCATTAAAGGCATAAATTGACATTAACCCAATTATTTGTCAGGCGTCCAGACCTATTTTATAAATTATTTTAGTGCCGTTTTATGCTAATAGAGAAAACTGTATCACAAATTCAATATCATCTCCGTAGTGTGGCATTGATTTCTGTCTCCTAACTTCAACATGCCACGATAGCAACTCAATGGCAGCTATATTTGAGCACCCCTGCATAGTTATACATTTTTTTTTCTATCTTGTCCGTCAATTTCAGGGTAGTGACACCTCTGCTTCAAGCCGAGTATGGGTGGACTAAAGCAAAGGCAGTCTTGTACGCGGGAATAATCTTGTCTTCTAATGGCTTTGTTGCTGTTCTTTCTCTAGTTGTTATCAAACACATTAAGCATAGGTGGGTAAAAATAATTTCTTCTAGTTCAGTTTCATAGAAGCTGACCATTATTGGGCAGATTTATTCGAGTTCTTGTTAGAGCAGTTGGTTCAACAATTTGATTTGATGCAATATGACTTCTTTGCATATAAGAATCTTCAAAGCATCTTTTATATATCTTTGGATGTTGACTAGTTTTTTCTTCATTTTCCATAGATTGGAGGAAAGGACGATTTTGCTTCTGGGAACTATAATCACCCTTGTTTCGCGTATCATGATTTTACCATGGGGAGATGAATATCCCAAGCCTCAAACTGCAAGTGAGTATCATGAATTAAATCAGACAATTCTTCGTTCCCCTTTTAACCATTCCATTAGCAAAGAGAGTATGGAAAAGCTTCGAGCCACTAATCGACTTTTCAAAGAATCGACTTCCATCTACTAGTCTTTATAAGATGCAATATTTTTGACGACTTCTAGAAGAGACAGCTTCCTTTTTACCTCCGTTCACACTCTAACGAGGGTTGACCTAAATTATTTGATGAGACTACTCGGCAAGAGGGAAGGGTACATTGTCATTAACAATGCATTTTGGTTATTTCCACAGAAATCGTCCACATCGGAAATTCAACGAAAACAATCTTGTCTTCGGGCTGTCCAATGAGTTACAGTTGGTGCCAATCCACTCCAAAGATCTACCTCTCACAACTTCTAACTTCAAACTTCGCCTATTCTGTGGGCTATATTTTTGCTTTACTTACTGTCCTGACGCTGTTTTCCAAAGTAATTGGACCAAGAAAACAGGTATGAAATCGAAGTGTTTACTCGCATCAAAAATTTCTTTTCATAAATTCAGCTATTTTTATCCGATTTGACACTTGGAGAGTGTGATGTTTGGATACACATGAAAATATTAAAGATCACGGTCACTCAAAACATCAGGAGGTTTCAATCTGCTGTTTTGGGATTAGCAAAAACGTCGTGTCATCAGCCAGAAAAACTTGAAAATATGGACAATACTGTTTGTGGTAGTTAGTAAATAATCATTTAAGGTTGTGCCGCTTGCCTTATCTGGACCACTCAAATGCAAAAGCTGGTTTTTATGTAAAAGGCGGGTCTTAGGATACTTTTCTAATTTTCACGAAGAATACTTCACATTCAAGCAGTAATGTTATCTTTATCAATTGAACAGAGCTTGTATATGGCATCCATGACCTCCGTTGGGTCTGCAGCTCGGTTTCTGGGACCCGTGATGTTGACACCAATTTTCATAAAGCTTGGGCCTAGATGGCTGTATGTGGTAATTTTGGCATTATCCGCTATAGTGGTGGCTGGTATTGTTGGCTTCTACAGAATTTTGGTTCCGTTTGAAGAGTATTGCAGTTCAAAGATAAAAAAGGATGGACATGACTGACTTTCCATTGAACTTGACATTATGGAGTAAGCAAGCTCCTAACGTTTTCTATAGTGGATGTGAATTTGTTTTAAGTTTAATTCTCTGAGACTCTGCTTCTTTTTGCTCCTATGCAAACGAACATGCAAGACTGTCAATCCAGAAGTTCTTTGACTGTTATTTGCCTTCATTACAAGTAAACATATTTGCTGAATTTGGAAACATTAATTGATATGTAAATCAATTAGGCAGGATGTTTGAACCAGAAGGCTGTATAACTGGGAAGCCATGCAAGAAACATGTGATCACGTGTCATTACAATTTTTTTATGATCTTTATGACATCTGGAGTCTGTTTTAGCAAGAAAGCACACGAAAGATGCTATTATTTGCCTGTAAGCTTATATTTTGGAAGTGAGAACAATCTCAATTTGGAATTTTATATAAAAGATCATCTCTAATGTTTTTACTAAATATATCTGGGCGCATATATCAATTTTCTATTAGCAAAATTCTATTGGTCAAACTCGATCGTTTCACTTTTGGCAATTTTTGGGGAAGGAGTCCAGTGGCCTGCAAGTGTAGAAGTTAGCAAAATGTGAAGAGGATTTTCTTCGCGTCAGGCACATAAATTATATAAAGCGTGGGGGCGTGACATCCTCAAGGTTGGAAAATCAAATTAAAGTTGGAAAACGTCACTTGGAATTTTGCATTTTTATACCCATCTTGCTACTAATTTTACCCTTAATGAATCTTTTAGATTTACGATGTAAAAGTCTTTAAACAGATGCAAAATCAAAGAGACAGGAACCCAGTAATCTTTTTCTATTGCGAGGCGCTGACTCCACTCAATATCTCCAATTGCTCCACTGTACCTCGCTAACCCTATTGTTCTTTTGTTTTCTCGTTGCTCTTGATAGATTTATTGTTTCCTAGTTGACTGGGTCTTAAGTTGAATTAATTTATCAAGCCTACACTTTTGAAAAAGTCAAACCCTTTATTGATCAGAAAAAATCATGTCGCCAAAGTAGAAACTATAGAGTACGTGGTACTGAGTTTGACCACAACAGAAGAAAGACAAAGCGAAAAACAGCATCATCATCCTTTTCTATTAAATACTGAGCGCAGCCCCTAACATTGTGACATTATAGATGCAATTGATATTCATCATATAGCTTTAAAGTTATTAAGACTGATAAAGAGAAGAATTTCTGCTGGTTGATTTGAAGAATCTTACATGTTGTCCTTAGATATCTATTACCAGTTACGACTGCATTTGAATTCTATGATGAGGCAATTATCGGTCACAAAATATAGAATGCAGTAGAGGGAACACGTGTTTATGAATGAAGAATGTACTTCAAGCCAAATGGAAAACTAGTGCAGATTGGATGACACCTGAGAGATTGTAGTTCTTTTATTTACGTGAAAATTGTGATCTCATAATACAATATGTACATCAGCACCTGATAATTAAATCATCAATGGGGATAGTAAAGAAGAGAAGAAGATCATCATAACTGAATGAAATGCGAACATGACTTTATATCTGATAACTTTTGATAAAGTTGCGCTGCTGATGTAGATTGCTTGTTATATAAATAAATACATTGTACGTTGTTTTTACTGAATTACTTCTTTTCCAACAAACAATTTTTGAACTTAGATGTCGCCTCGAAAATGATAAGTCTTTATAATCAATTTTGGTTATGACTGAATAAGCCCCACTTACAAATAAGCCTCATCCTTGAATAGGACCTTATTCTAAAATACTTTGCCTGAAATCAGTCCCCGGGGGCTTATTTGAGGACTTGCGGTATATATATGATCTTAACTGAGTATTACTTAATTTGCTGTTTTGGACAAGGAAATCTGGCATCTTATTCAATTAAGTGTAAGGAGAAGAACAAAACTTATTCCTACACATTGTGATTAGCAATTGACGTTGCCTTGGATATTGCACTGTCAATCAAACTGCTTTCCAAAGGGAGCATTGTTTTCTTATCAGGGCTTCTTTTCCTTGCACTAGCTCGAAACGCTTCTTAATGGCTACTCCGAAGAACGAGCAACTAAGAGTGACAGAATCAAAGGTAAGGCTATAAAAAAAGTAAGCTCACCAGTAGAAAGGCTACAGCAATATGTATATACATGATCTACGGTCGTAGAAGTGGCGATTATTGGAGGCTCTGCAAGGTATTCGTATTGAGATTGCTGAAGTCAAGCGCAATCGGCAAAATCCCCCTTCTTGCTTTGCCTTTGGAACCGTGTTATCGACGATGTTCCCTTCAATTTCATGACTGAATGTCCGTCGATTACTGTATGTCCAAAATATTTCACATATTTCGTTCAATTTCACAGCATGCAGGGCAATCTTTGTACTGTTTCTTATGTACAGTTTACATTTCAAAAGTAAAATCAAATTAAAATCGTGCGAACCATGCAAAGTCGAGGTTTCCCATACTACCAAACCTCATTTGAGTGATATGCGACACATAATCAAGTATGATTCTACTTCTGATCTCCACCAATACTGCTGATTTTGAGTTGGAAGGGCATCCTCGAAAGACAAGCGAAAATTTTAACGAAATCTAGCTACCTAACAAAAAATAGGTGACGATCATGACAGAAAAAGTTGAAATAAATTACTGCATTTTTTCTAGTGCACTGGAGAATCAGGTGACAAAAATCTAAACATGTTGTCAAAATGTTGCTTTTACAATAGGTCAACAATTGCATCGTGGCACAAAACTAGTAAAAACTCAAGTTTTGCATATTTAAGTACTCATTTGCCAGATACTCCTCATAGATCTAAAAAACTAAAAGGGGATATTGATTTGAGAAGAGCACATGATTGGCTCTCCACTTCACACCTTTAAAGTAAAAGATTCCAATCAAAAAACACTTTCTATCTAAAAAGAATGGGATTTCGCATAGATATGAAGACATGTTCTAAAACGTTTCGATGAAGAGACGATATATCTTGCCTAATAATACGAAAATTTCCTAATGATTGTCTTGACACAATCGTTGACAGTCACACTCATTTGAAGCGTGGTCACCAATTTTGAAACTCAAAGTTAGCTGGTTTTCTTCTTCAGATTTGGCTTCCTTGTTCGTGGCCTAGCCTTGCAAACAGACTTGTAGAAGAAATACGTAGCCATTAAAATGGAAAAGAAGGGTCTTCTTGAAGCGGAAAATGATGAGTATGTATTGTTTTAGTACAATTTTGCCATTTTAAGTTCTGTAGCTTCTTTGTTCCACTGTCTTAGGATTTCTCTTATCAACAATTGAGCTATTGACCATCTTGTGAAGAGTCGAAACACTGAGATTCTAATAATGACATGTGGAAGAAGAAAAACAATGATCACTCGGGAATTATTATGAATACATAATGACAACAAGATTCGACTCGTGTCCACTTAGGTAGGCCACCACTGGTACACGATACTCCTCTGAATCGAAGAGAGCGTGCCCATGCCACATGAACCTGGCTTTGTTCTACACGATGCTCTACTACAAATATTAGCCTAGAGACAGAACCTTTATCAATGTCATTGCTGAAACAAGCAATCGCACCAACTATTCACATGACCCTTTTGTAAACATGACATTTGCCGAAATGAACCCTTATGGATATCAAATGTCGACAATACTTTGTGAAACATGCAGAAATGCTCTGGCCGTCTTTGTTGGAAATGAACACGTTTGCATTATTGTTATTAATGTTCATTTTCTATTCCACTTCAAGTTATCAAAGCTACAAATACAGAAATGCAAGTCTTACTTAACTGAGAACGAGTACAATTGATCCAGTTTATATGTCAATATTTCATTCTTTGTTCCGCAGAGAGCTTGCTGACCTTGTAATGGAAGAGAAGAGCCTGAAAGAAGAGTCTCCAAGTCAGTACAAAGCCAGATGGAGGTCGATCCGAGTGGTTTATCTAACTCTCTGCCTGAGTGCCCTAGGTATATCTACGGCTATACATTTCTGCTTTTCACTAAAAGCGCAAAAATGTTGATTGGAAGGAATAATAATCCATTGAAATCATGGTATATGTGACAGATCTTGGTAGTTTATTATATAGACAATCAATTGATTACACTATTTCACTCCTTTCAGAATTTTCAATTGGACTACCGTCAATATGGCCCTATTTGCAGAAGGTAAATACTTTTGTTCTCTGAAAACTTTTACCTGCACAAAAGCTGATACTGGTTATTGACTTTGAACGTGCTTTAGAAGCAAATTGTGCGGAAGACTGCATTGCTACTGAAACGAAGTATATTGTTTACAGAAATTAGTGTGGCACTGTCAGAAATTAGTGTTACCTTGTTTCACGACCGGTATTCTGTGACGGATGCAAAGCCAAAGTGTAAAATAATAGCAGTACCACTTACTTATTACATTATTAGATTGAGATGGGTGTCAGACGTAATTGGCTGTCAATACAAATAAAAGTCATAAAGTTTTCTTCAACTCTAATAATGCTATTTTCTTGATAAACTTCCAGATTGATCAAAATGTCAGCCCTCAATTTCTTGGCTGGATCGTTGGAGGTTTCAGCTTGTGCCAATTAATTGGTACATTTACGCTAGGGGTATGGGGCCAATACCGGCATGCAATTGAGCCTCTGGTTGCTGGTGGCATTATTCGCACCATTGGTAATGTCCTTTACGTCTTTGCTGGGAAGCATCCTGGTGCTAGTGGGAGAATTTTAGTTCTCCTTGCAAGGCTGATGATTGGCTTCTCTACAGGTGAGTTGGTCTAAAGCAATTGCTGCAGGGGCTAGCCAAGGGAAGCAACAACAACAACGACAAGGGTTCTCTTAATGCCAAATTCAAGGGTGGGGACACCTCCACTGACTATGCATTTATAGGAGATTCCTTTGTCTCTTCTACCCTTTTCAAAGAAATTGTCGCAAGCATCTTCCTTTTCCTATTCTTACAATCATTTTGTTTTGTTTCTGTGATTCATTTTTGTGTCTTGCAGGAGACAAAGCAGTTTGTCGGGCCATCATCTCTCAATCGACGAGAAGAGATGAAAGAAGGGACGCGTTTGCAGTCATGCTTACAATAGAAGTCACTGGCTATGCTCTTGGTCCAGGTGATTCCAAACCGAATGTACATAGCTACATGTTGCGCGACTCCTATTTGGTCCTATCTGATCATGATACCCAGTTCAGTACGAAACTACTTGTAGAATCCTTTTGTGACAACATTGGGACATTAGTTGCTTTGGAGTTTGGGGTTTTCAATTGCTAGAAGACAAAATCGATTATGTTTCAGTCATTTTCGCGTTGCGCGTCTGTATTATGGGTGCCAAGTTGGCTCAAATGGACCAAAACTCGTTAGAATTTATAAGTGTTTGAGATATAAAAAGAAGCTTAAATAATTTTTTCTAAGCATATCAACTGAATTTTAAATTAAAGCTTTTACTAGAATATGCTATTAAGTGCATATTAACGTTTCAAGACAATAGCATATTTTGTACCGGAGGGTTTAATCAATGCCAAAGAAAGTGTGTTGAAATAGATTTAGATTGCATCGTGTAGGCCTTTGCGCCTAGGCATTTGCTTCTTCAACTTGGCGCCTCCTTCCTTTTTGGACAGCTTTCCAAGCCGTAGCAGTTCCCGTTGTTGGCAAAGGACTGACGTCATCATGGATAGACATTGACATATACAACATACCTGGATGGATTGGAATTATTCGAATTGGTGAATTTGGCCTTATTTCTGGCCTTCTAATAGAATGCAACGTAGGCGTGGATACGACGTCTAGTTCTGGTACGCTGAATCCCGCATATAAGAACCTACAAAAATAAGAACCCAGAGGCTTGCTTTTCCTAAACCTTGTAGTTAAGAGCCTGTTTCAGTGTGATAAATGTGATAGGCTCTTATTACAATGGCAAAAGATAGAGATTTGAATCGATAGATGCATCAAGTGTTTTGAGAAACATCACTGCAATTAAAGTGGTTATGTGGAAAATTAGCTTGCAATAAATGTTTGAGTCAATAGTTTTTTGAGTTAACATGAAAGAGAGCTTACACCAACTAAAGCACCGTTTGTGAAAAATCGTTTGTTCTAAATTTCTGCACAGCATTAGAGTCGGCCATCTGGCAAAGCTGTACTAACAGATCGTACACTTTTAACTACTATTATTTTGATATGAATTTTCATACAAAACTATTTTTAAAAAACTTCACATGATTGGATTGCATTTAAGGGTCATTGACAAAAGAGTTTTGCCTTTACTGGCTGTCAAGGTGCTTTGTAATAGGAAATGTTTTTGTTCAGAGCTTAGATTAGGTAATTGTGTCATTAATTATGTTGCCACGAATAAACAGTTTTTAATGCGTTTCTTTGTGATAAATCCTAAAGTTTTAACCAAGGGATCTTTGTAATAAGAATCTACAGATCACTAATCCAAGTACTTTTTTAATAAGAAACGATTTCAGCATGAACCTTAAAATGTAGGTTCTTATATGCGGGGATTTTCTGTTTGCTATCTGGTTACAAGTCATGTTATTCTTATCTCCCTCCTTTTATCCCATTCATCACTTGATGTCATTCACTTACTTCCATATTTAATTATTGGAAACCTTCACCCGTTCATTCATAATCATTTGGGGTGAAATACATGAGTAATTATTTATCTAAACTGTTGATAGAAACTTTCACATCTTTCTAAACAATTTACAGGACTATTCCTATTTCAATCGCTGCAAGTGTCAAGTAAAAACTTCGGATATATGTTATAACTTCTAATATGCCAGTCTGTAAACAAGATGCAAGCCGAGGTTTCTTGTTTCAGGTGACCTGCCAATGCCAAACATATCCGCAATTTTAATTATTGCAATGTGTTGGTTCTATCTCTTCACCTCCTTCTCAGTAACAGAGACGTAAGTTGACATGTGGACATTTTCCAACTGTTTTATATAGCATCATTTTCAAATGACCCTCCACTGGAGAGTAGTTTTCGTTATTAAAAACAATGACTATTGCATTAAAGGCATAAAGTGACATTAATCCAATTGTTTTTCAGGCGTCCAGACCTACTATATAAATTATTCTAGTGCCGTTTGTGGTATATCAGTTTATATGAAATAGGACTTCTATCAAAGGAAACTTGGGGAATATGGACTTTTTATGCTAATAGAGACAACTGTATCACAAATTCAATATCATCTCCATAGTTTGGCATTGATTTCCCCTAAGAACAACATGTCACCGCAGCAATTCAATGGCAGCTATATTTGAGCAACAACATTAATTTTTGCCTTTCTTTTAAACATCTTTTATTTTCTATCTTGTCCGTCAATTACAGGGTAGCGACTCCTTTGCTTCAAGCCGAGTATGGGTGGACCAAAGCAAAGGCAGTCTTTTACTCAGGAATAATCCTGTCTTCTAGTGGTTTTATTGCTGTTCTTTCTCTAGTTGTTATTAAAATCGTTAAGGATAGGTGGGTAAAAATCATTTCTTCTAGTTCAGTTTTGATGGAATCTGACCATTATTATGCAGATTTATTCGAGTTCTTGTTAGAACAGTTGGTTCAACAATTTGATTTGATGCAATATGATATCTTTGCATATAAGAAACTTCAAAGCATTTTTTATATGTCTTTGGATGTTGACTAGTTTTTTCTTCATTTTCCATAGATTGGAGGAAAGGAAGATTCTGCTTCTGGGAACTATAATCACCCTTGTTTCCTGTATCATGATTTTACCATGGGGAGATGAATATCCCAAGCCTCAAACTGCAAGTGAGTATGATGAATTAAATCAGACAATTCTTCGTTCCCCTTTTAACCATTCCATTAGCAAAGAGAGTATGGAAAAGCTTCGAGCCACTAATCGACTTTTCAAAGAATCGACTTCCATCTACTAGTCTTTATAAGATGCAATATTTTTGACGACTTCTAGAAGAGACAAATCCCTTTTACCTCCGTTCACACTCAATGAGGGTTGATCTGAATTATTTGATGAGACTACTCGGCAAGAAGGAAGGGTACATTGTCATTAACAATGCATTTTGGTTATTTCCTCAGAAATCGTCCACATCGGAAATTCAACCAAAACAATCTTGTCTTCGGGCTGTCCAATGAGTTACAGTTGGTGCCAATCCACTCCAAAGATCTACCTCTCGCAGCTTCTAACTTCATATTTCACCCATACTGTGGGCTATATTTTTGCTTCACTTGTCGCTCTGACGCTTTATTCCAACGTAATTGGACCAAGAAAACAGGTATGAAATCGAAGTGTTGGCTCGCATCAAAAAAAATTTTTATAACTTCAAGTTTTATGATCCCATTTGACACTTTGTTGGAGAGTGCAATTTTTGGAGACACATGAAAAGATTAAAGATCACGGTCACTCAAAACATCAGAATGTTTCAATCTGCTGTTTTGGGATTGCTTAGAAAAACGTCGTGTCACCTTCACGCTTTTTAATTGTTGACATGAGTCATCAGCCAGAAGAACTTGAAAATATGGACAATACTGTTTGTGGTAGTTAGTGAATAATCATTTAAGGTTGTGCCGCTTGCCTTATCTCAAGCACTCAAGTGCAAAAAGCTGGTTTTTATGTAAAAGGCAGGTCTTAGGATACTTTTGTGATTTTCACGAAGAATACTTTTCATTGAAGCAGTAATGTTATCTTTTTCAATTGAACAGAGCTTGTATATGGCATCCATGACCTCCGTTGGGTCTGCAGCTCGGTTTCTGGGACCCGTGATGTTGACACCAATTTTCATAAAGCTTGGGCCTAGGTGGCTGTTTGTGGTAATTTTGGCATTATCCGCTATAGTGGTGGCTGGTATTGTTGGCTTCTACAGAATTTTGGTTCCGTTTGAAGAGTATTGCAGTTCAAAGACCAAAAAGGATGGACATGACTGACTTTCCATTGAACTTGACATTATGGAGTAAGCAAGCTCCTAACGTTTTCTATAATGGGTGTGAATTTGTTTTAAGTTTAATTCTCTGAGACTCTGCTTCTTCTTGCTCCTATGCAAACGAACATGCAAGACTGTCAATCCAGAAGCTCTTTGACTGTTATTAACCTTCATTACAAGTAAACATATTTGCTGAATTTGGAAACATTGAGTGATATGTGAATCAATTAGGCAGGATGTTTGAACCAGAAGGCTGTATAACTAGGAAGCCATGCAAGAAACATGTGATCATGTGTCATTAAAATTTTTTAATGGTCTTTATGACATCTGGAGCATGTTTTAGCAAGAAGGTATGAAAACAATGCTTCTACTTGCCTTTTACCAATTGAAGTTGGAGTTTAAAGGTGAAGATAATCTCTTATGCTATTAGTAAATGCTTCAGTTTTCTGAGGTTTGTCAAACTTTATCGGTTCACTCCTGATGTAGCTTGGGTCTTCTCTTTGGTGCGAAAGCTACTTTGTTTCGCAAAACAGCCAATGACCAATGTTCGAAAAACAAAATGAAAAATTTAGGCCAGTGTGGAGATGACGAACTGGGCTTTCTGTTGAGAAGCGATATAATGTTGACACGAAAAACACTGAAGTCTCCTTCCTTTAAGAGGTGATTTCACTGATATCTAGACCGATGTACACGTTTAAGGAATTGATAGAAAGCTTAACAAACATTATTCAAGCATGGACTGAGCTTAGGCCATGGAGGACAGGCAAGTACTTATCTTGCTTTCGGTTAGCATTAGCACCCAAATTAGTTTCGTATCCTACTGCAAGCATCGGGTGTGAAAAGGCGATGGTCAGAAGTGACTGGAAATAGATCAGGAAAGGAGTCTGGCTTGGTTACACACCAGAATCCGGGCCATCGCATGTGCTACCTCTTTGTAGTTCTCCTGTATGCAAAGCTCTTTCAGGAGAGCCATTTGGTTCCCATCTATGCTAATATCGCTCTCCTGAATGCTAATTTACTGGCCTGCCAGTGACCAGCAAAGCAATGTCTGAGAATTTTAGAAAATTTCATGCACAAAGACCCACTCATGTGAGCTGTGTCCATTTTTACCATGTTAAAGACGACAACCCTCTTAATACGTAAAAGAATTTTAAATATACTGTAAGACTATGTTTTGAAAAGTTCCTTGACACATTGAATGAAAAAAAATTAGAAACCTAGTCTCTGATAGACAGCTTTTTATGAAAGGAAACAGCTAGAAACAGTTGTTTTGTCTATGAACTCATTCAATAACCTACATACACAGTAAACTGCATTCCACTTCGTTTTCCCGATTCCCAAAGAAATACTTTATTAACTTCATAGGATGGAAGTGAAGAAAACCTTTTTTGGTTTGCTACTCTATGGGGCTGGATATGTTCTGTTAAAATGTACACATAATCAGTGGTAGCTGTAATTATGCTAGGTTGCACTGAAAGTGTCCCTGAAAATTATGTAAAACGGTTTTGTCCCTCCAAGAAAGAACAAGTCAAAACTTGGCCACACCCCTAACCACAACCGATTTGGCCCCGAGAATATGCGATTTATGCTGTTTTGTGAAGTTATAAAAATGATTGATGCCTGGTTTGAAGGCGCTCTTTATTTTCTGATCTAATAGCCTTCTCTAGTATCTCTAGTATTCCTGCAAACATAATATTGGATGTTCATGCTTTGGCTGGTACTCTTCCAAAAAGATTGGATGATTTTGTTGGGAGGAGATTCCAGTGCATTACGATAAACAGTTTGACACTGCATGAATTTAACAGAAGGAAGAATCAAGAAAAGACCGAACTTGACAGATTAATGCCACTCAAGTTAGCACTGATCGGTAAATCGAGCCAACGGCGGATAAATGCAGAAACTCGATTCTAATAGGTCGGTTACTTTGAGGTTGCATAAAGCATGCGAGAGAGAGAGTAGCTGTAAATGTTATAATTAGTGAGAATGAGAAAGTAATAAGAAAAATAATAATAATGTTAGGTCAAGCCCTCATGTTGGCGTTGTGTTGCCAAGAAACAGGGCCTGTTGTTGGAATATGGCGCTGAAACTGTCGACAGTTTGTACTCTGTGTTACTGCGATTACGATATAAAACACCCTTTCAGGGTGCCAAAGCGTCTGGAATGTGAACATACGTTTTGCACAGGTTATTTTACAAATTTTTGCTTTTACATTCACTTCATTTTACCAGTCTCAGTTTGCCTAGCAATTTAAAAAGAGCAATCGATAGTTTAGGCCACCTCCTCAACAAGGCGATCGAAGCTGAGTTAAGAAAGGCGCACAAGCGAGCTTAATTGTCCTTCTTGTTTAGTTTATGGTCTTTAAGTGGGGAATGCGGTGACAACCTATGGCTCTTTTACGTATATTTTCTGACAGCATCCATTTCTGATAGCATTAGCTCAGATAATGTTTGTTTACTGAACTTTTTGCTCTGGAATGCATAATTCATGGATAGAAACTTTTTCGGGATTTATGGAGGACATAAAGGTTGTGATAATCAATCAGAATGGTGGTTGGTTTTAATGGAGAGCTTCATTTAGTAGACATGGCTTCTTTGCCATGCAAGGCGGAGTTGCCATGAATACATATATAAATAATGTGAAATTTCTCTAAATGCTCAATATATGATTGAATCTTTAAGGAAGTTAGTCTGTCAACGATTCTGCTTTCACTGCTTTAAAGCTAGAGTATAAGGCTATTGATTTTGTGTTATATGGCTCTCGATTATAGTTGATTGGAAAGGTTTTTATTTAACTTTGTTTTAGATTGTATAAGCAAGCTAAAGGACCTGCAGGGCCAGGCAGTGGAATGTCCTTTGTGTCAAAAGCCAACACTTATACCTTCACAAGGTGTAGATTTACTTATAACAAATCTTGATGCTGTAGGCATCACAAAAGTCATAAAGCAACCAGATGTCTGTTGTCATTGTGTCCACAAAACATACCCACCAAAGCCAGTGACATTGTTCTGCAAAGAATGTGATACTTCTTTTTGTGGAAACTGTTCTGATATTGTACATTTGAAACCTGAAAACGCAAATCATGTTATCACATTGGAGACACTGAAAAACAGAAATGGTAGCAGCAAGTCGCTGCAAATTTTGGAAATGGCAGGAAGCAGGCCAGGCAGCAATTCAACCACTAGCAGCAAACCAGGACTTGTGTCAAGATCATCTTCAAGCTTCTTACTTGATAAAGATGCTATTCCAGGTGACAAACTGTGTTTAGGTTATTTACAATCATCATATGTATGGTAAACTGTTGTCTTTGTAAACATATACATTTTGCAAGCAGTGAAGATTACTGGAGCATCAGGAAGAGGGGGTTAAAAGATCTGGGGCTAGAAGGGGCCTGTAGATAATATCAATCCATAAAAATTGGTTATTACTTTGAATCTCCATAGTCTGTAGGCTTGGTATCTTAAAACTTTTTTTGGGCTTTTTTTGAATCTCAATTATTCAAGGTCAGGCTGGCTTTTGACCTTCTTGACTGTTTCAGTGCTCAGCCGTCTTTCATTAAGTGGCCATGCCATGTTGGCAGGGCTGCAAATGTTAATGATTATGCATAGAAAACTTTACATTTAGTGCAATCAAAAAGCAGCAGTTGCCAGATGTATGTTTTAGTAGGCATGCTTTTGTTTTCCCATTTGTTCTGAAAAATTTTCCAGAGTTCTAAAATGCACATGGATATTCAGTTGATTTTGCTTTTCTATTGTATTTCACAAATGTTTATTTATTTTATTATTATGTATTTTACAAATGCTTTTTCTTTTATGTGTTTTTCTTAAGTGGGTTTCTGTAGTCTCAATGTGATATCCACACTGAACTAGTGTTGACTACATTATACAGAGGCTTTGGTGTTGACTACATTATTGTTAAAGATGTTGGTGAAATATAAAATATAAAAGTGAAATAATTTGAGAAAGTGTGCAGCTTGTTTATTTTCACAAAAATTGTTGACGTGGTTCTATCAGGTAGCTCATAAGGTTTCTCTGACATGTTTATAGAGTGCCCTGCTCATGGTGAAAAGATGACAATATACTGCAGAATGGACAGATGTCTTTGTTGCTCATACTGTGAGGCAGTTGGGGAGCATAGAGGACATGACTGTTTCCAAGTGCATGAGGCAGAAGAAAACGAGCGGATATTGCTACAGAAGTTACAACAAAAGGTTTGAGAACGATTATGTGACATCTATATCACTGACAAATCGTCAAGATCTGCTCAGATCTTCAAGTTATTATTAGCATATGCAGTTTTAATTTTTAATTTTCTGTCGATAGCTTTCTGTATAACTGCAGCACAAGCACCATACTCTTAAATAGTTCAGCTAAAAAGACTGTTTAGAATTTTTCTCCCTTTCTCGAAGTACAGAAAGGTCTAGCTCTAACCTTTAGCTTGAATTGTGAGGTACAGACATTTGTGACTTCTGTGCATTGCATATGCCTATTCAACCTGTTGGCACATCAAAGATCTGAAACTCTATGGCCAATAGACCTTCTGGTCCTTTGGCTCTTTGAATTGATACCGAAGAGCTTCCTAGTGAAAACAATTCATGGAGGAAAGCCTGAATAAATTGTTCTTGTAGCTCTCAGTGGATCTCAAATGGTTTCATAGGATTTCTGCTTTTTGCCGCTTACTTTTTCCGTTACTTTGGTACGAATATAACGCAAGAATCAGGGACCATATTCTGTGAATTCGGTACACGTTGTATACATCTCTGTTGTTTGTTCATCGTTATTGGGTTATTCTCACTTACAAGGTTGACCTGCACTGTGAGAGATACATCAAAGCAAGGGGGCACGTGCAGCAAATGATTGAAGAAGTCAAGCAGAATTCAGTCGTCGTCAAAGATGTCGTGCGGCGGTACTTCCGGGAGCTGAGGGCAACTATAGACACAACAGAGAAGTCCTTGATGGCACAACTTAGCCAAAGA
This sequence comes from Nemopilema nomurai, assembly GCA_003864495.1. Taxonomy (NCBI): domain Eukaryota; kingdom Metazoa; phylum Cnidaria; class Scyphozoa; order Rhizostomeae; family Rhizostomatidae; genus Nemopilema; species Nemopilema nomurai. Next base: position 1,726,093 of record ML133442.1, read on the forward strand.
GGTGACACAAAGCTCAAGGCTTTGCGTGAGCAACTTAGGTATTTGATGAAGCTGTCTTGGCCTTTTATATTTTTGTTAGACCTCTGGGTCTTAGCTATTTACTATACTTGTGAGACTATTTTGAAAAGCACTCCAGCTCAATGAAAAGACTCGAGTTTAATTCGTGTTCACGGCAAAGATTTGTTGTGCCTTGCTACACAAAAGGTTCGTTTTAGCACTGGTGAATCACAAGCGATCTTCCGTGCAAGATATCTTTGTTCAAGCTTATTAATTTGCTTTTTTGCAGCAAAATGATTGAAATATCAAGTTTAGCAAAAACAGCAAGCAAAAACTGTGACAACGCACTCTCATACGACTATTATGAAATGCTTCTTCGAATAAGAGGTGTTGAAGAAGACATAAAAGCGGTTTTGGAGATGATGGTGGCCACCGAGCCAGTCGCTGCCGCTAACCTGTACTGTCAATTTCCAAGACACGAGTCACTCCTGAATTCAATAAGAACATGTGCTTACATAGTTGAAGGTATGTCTCACATTGCAAATTATTTTATCAGATCTACATTGCGATTGAGGCTAGTGGTGGTTAGATTAATAAGAGGCGCCATTTTGAATCAAAACTCCCAATCGTTTCATATAAGATTCAGAAGTAGCCATTTTGTTTACGTAGGTATATATTTAAAATCGGCTCCCTCCTGTAATATTTTGGGGGAAATTCCTTTTTGCTTTCATAAGTTGCTTTTATATGATAACTGCTAGATGATTCTAGTTCTGTAAAGTTCTGTAGGCCCTAGCATACATTTTGCTATAATCAATCAATCAATCTTATGTCCATGTTCACATTAAACCCGCTAGTTTGCCAGTGGGTAAAGTTCTTCGTTTCCTGATCCATTTTAGCACCACCTGTGCCAAGCAATTTCTCATGTTCCATAAACAAAGAAAGGCATGTAGAGATCACGTGGGACGATGCACCTGATATGCAATACATTTACCCTGCGCTCTTCTATATTCTCCAAGCCAGTACAGGTATTTTCTTCAATTTCTATCTTCTAAGGGCTAAAAGCAGTACCAATTATTCATTGTTTTGCAGGTGCTAGTCCAATTCTGAAGTAAGAACTCGTATCGTACTCAGATTCTACGGCTCTGCTTTCTGGCCCGCTTTGAAAACCACTCTGCTCTGTCTTAAGTATTGCACAATCTTGTCTTTATTTTAAACAAAGGTTATTTATCATGAGGTTATCTACTAGATGAAAAAGTAAACGATTTAAAGAAACTCTCGCAAAAGACCATTAGACGTCAAAACCTTTAAAATGCTTTGTTTAATCAGTTGATTAATGCAAGCCAGTTTAAGTATATAGCGAGTTGTTTGCAGCATTCGTGAAGAAAGGTTCTTTGGCATGTCGCATAATATGCTAGCATTTAATTAAGTGGAAAACTTGCCGTTATCGAAGGTTTGGTTCACCTTTTCATCGAGCAGAGTTTTGTGATTTTTCCTGTCAAATAAACTCAGCTTTGCGCTTTTCCCTGCAAAATCTGATTTTACTTTGGGACAGGTTTCTCTCGCAGTTGACAAAGTTTTTCAAGCTTATCAGTTCATCCATCTATTCAGCTGGTAGTTTTGCGACTGAACAGTTTTAATGGTATTTAATCCTTTTTAATTGCGTCTAATATGTGTTCCCTATGCTCCGAAGCATCTGTCATGTTGACCAAGAATGTTACGTAGGTAGCTTATTTCTTGGCACCTGCAACCAGTGTTGGAGGTATCCGGATTTGTGGCAGAAATCTGCAACGGAATGTGTTCAGGCTTGATTTACCGTCGCTCGATTTGGTTGATGTCCCTGGTAGACGGTGCCAATGCTTTCCGGATGTTTTTGTAGACCTAGTAAAGCAAGTAATGTGTTATTCATCGAGGAATTTATAGTGGTAAGAGGAATAAGATGCTAGACAATATAGTTAAGTAGGAAAGCTCTCATAGCAATTCCTTCCTCATCTTTTGTTGACAAAGTTAAATGTTCTAATAGTTTTTTATGTGTTATTTGATTATGCAAGGCAAAGGTAACAGCGTTTCCTCTCTAAACATCCATGTAATGACATTAAATTGAAAACTTGTTAATAATCCCCAAATCATTGTACTATAAGAATGGGGCTACAGTGGATTGCCATGTTCTAAGCGAACAGTTCCTATCGGCCAAAAAATTGAAGATTCCTTGATCTTCATTTGACTCCATGACTTGAATCCATTTGATTCATCTTTTTCGGTGAGAATACAGAATAGCAAACATATCTTAGCCTCACCTTTCTGAGCTCTTTCCCAAATATATCACTGCGGAAGGCGTAAATGAGAGGGTCCAAGATTGAGTTGATGTAGCCAAATGTTGAGCACCATATAAAGGCATAGCTTAGCTTATCATCTGGTTTCCGTCCAGTGCGATGTCGGACGATTTGCCAAAGGAAAATGGCAGTGACTGGCATATAAGCAATGGCGAAGGAAGACACCAGCAGTATAACGGACAGGATGAAATTTCGGTTTCTCAGTGCCGTATTGTTTGTAACTGGCCTATCTGCTTGCGCATTGATAACGCTCTTTCGATCGTGCAATTTAATCAGCTTGCTGAGTTTAACATACTTGTATATGATGAAGAGGAAGCCACACAGGACCAACAGGGAAAGTAGCTCGACGGCTGTTAATGGCATTTTGGTGACGCGCTCGAGGGCAAACAATGTCGAGAGGCTGAAGGACAGGCCAAAGCAGCATGAGATTTTCACCACCACTCTTCTCAATGTTGTATGTGGTCGTGAGCTGGTGCTGTGTCGAATCAGCTCGTACCGATCGTCGGTGATTATGCAGAGCAGTAGGATTGTCGAGCCGGCGCAAAATGACGTCAAGCAGCAGCAGACGGTCTTCAGGCCGCAACTCGAAGAAAGCGGCGTGACCGTCACTACAATGTACAAGGACCCTGAGCCCACGGCCATCGTCATGTCGGTGCAGGCCAGCGCTGCGAATAGGAGGTACGAGGGCTTCTGCAGCCGCGGCGGCTTGGCTATCAGGTATAGGATGATCGTGTTGAGAACGGCCGCCGCTGTTATGATTATCCCGGACATCGACAGATAAAGCCGTTCTTCAGTCTTGTTCGCCAGAGTAGCGTAATGAGATTCACAAGACCCTCCCATTGCAACTGCTGTGGATCTCCACTCTGAACAATTGCTGCTCTGCTTTACAAGGTTGCTATCGAAAGAGGATGGATGGCCAAAACTGTTCTTATGCTGTCCCTACGAACAAAAATTTGGGCGCAATTTTAGCATCATTAACCGCTTCGTCTTTCTTTAGGCTACCATAATGGTGCATTTCAACAAGGGACAGTTATTGTAATATAGTAGGCATACTCTAACTGCAAGTCGCTGCAATAATTAATAATGGTCCTGGCTACCTTCAGGCCAGTTGTTATAATTACATGTAGTTTTTCAATAGTGTTAAGCGGATTCTCAAAACTGGTTTGAGGTTGCCTTAAAACAGTAGTACTTGTTTGACATTTCCTCATTATCTTTACAATATAACATTGACTAAGCAACTTTCTTGTAGATTTCTTATGACCCCCTTAAGAATTACATTACAATTCTGAATTCAGTGATGTTTCGATTAAAGCTCACTTTTTGGTGCCTATGATATATCAAATCGCCAAAGTTTAAGAGGGTTTCCAAAAGTCGATTGTAATACAATTCCCGGTGAATTTAAACGTTAAATTTATCTCCGAGAAAATCTTCCAAGACTCATTCTCTGGAATGCATCTTAGCTTTCAAAACCATTTTGATTAGTATAGAAGCGGGATTCATTTTTATCTGCAGATATGGAATGATAACGTACTTACCTTTTCTTTACTGCCGCATTTGAAACCGCTCTCTGCAAGCGAAGTGAAGCAGTATACAGGTTTCATTTCTGTCTGTCCAATCAGCTGCTCAGTCTTGCAGCTGCCTTCCTTTAATTACTTTCCCGAGCCAATTCCAAACATTCACGGGGTTAGTAAGAATGCTTTTGTTTAGTTCGTCAGTGACAGCATTTTGCTACTGTCAAGCAATATTCATTCTTTTTTTTGCCTTGGTGGAAGTAATTTGATAATACAGTGCAGCTCCTTCCTGCCAAGCTTGGAGCCGTTACAGTAGGTTTCAAGCACAGAATTCCAACTTTAGTAGGAAGGTTTCGAATCTGTATACAAAACGGTATGGTACTACATAATCAAAATAGACTACATAACTTCGGCTATTTCCAAAAGTAAGAGGCTGAGAATGCAACGAAGGTCACTACCGATACTAACACTTTGTCTGAGATATGCCCACTTAGAAAAAAGGGTACCAGATATTTCTAATTTCGAAAGTCAAAATGAATTTTCCATGACTTTATGTGATTTTAGGAATATTGTCTGATTTTTATGTGATTTTTGTGATTTTTCATGATTTGTGTGATTTCTTGTGATTTTGTGATATGCGCGTTCTTTTGTCTTTTTCAAGGTTTTGCATGAAAAATGTCATTTCAAGTCATGAATGTTACAATAAAAGATCCATGATAACATTTTGTTAAGGACATTCCATTTCATAGTGAATTATGAGATAAAATATCGCGTATGTTGGAGAGTTGAGGTTGAACGGGGTGCTTACGCAATGTGGTGCATAAGATATTTGATATTTACAGATATTTGTTTGTCGAGTAGAATGTAAATCAAATATGTACTGCAAGGTCGGTGGATGGAAGCGCGGAAAAAATGAGTGTCCAACATTGTTGGCTTGTATTATGTTCATATTTCCATATTTTTAAGTTTACGTTTGGCAAATTTTATTAATGCTCCTTCGCAACCAAACATTTTCTAACAATATTAAGAAAACTCTTATTTTGATATGACTCTACAATCTTGACTATGAGTCGAAGATCATTGAAGTTGCCTGACTTTCTTTCCTCTTTCATTGAAAGTTCCAAATTCTGTGTCTTGCCAGGCATTGGTCTCGCCTCTTCTTCTTAGGCTGGACAACTAGTCGATGGTCAATTTAAGTTTCAATATTGATTATGATATCATAAGAGACTAGAGGACACTGACTAATAGTGATATCTGTCTGTCATCAACGCTTGACAACACTCTGTCTGTCATCAACTTTCTGTTTGTCATCAAATCTTAACAACCCTTTGTCTGTCTTTTCTCAATTACAATATTGTATCCTAAAATCGATTTATTTGAAGCTCAAAATTTTACAACATTTTCACTTTGATATTCACGTTTATATGCATGAAGTTGTTTCAATTGTTTCCTAATTTAAAAATTTCAAATTAGCACAGAGCAATTGGACCATAATTTCCGGATGCGCAAAGCAATTGTTCATCCAACGCTCATCCAACCTGTCACGATCCGCCCGCCACCAGCTGTGAGTCTTACCAGCTCTTGCTTCTTTGCAACGTTTGCATGCCCCGAGGAATGCAAGCATGAAGGTACGGCAAGAACCCGCAAAATAGAAATCATATTATAAGTAACCTTTCAGCCACTTTCCTTGATAAATGCTTTGTACGATAAGAAACTAAATAGGCTGTTTCGAAGAAACTGGTTTCTATTTTGCGAGCTCATACTCTTTGACTGCGCTGCCGTTTCGATGTGTTTTTTGACACATCATAGACACTCACCAGAATTGCATCCCATCGCAACTTTAAGCTGCTCCACAAATAGGCGCCTTTCCTTAATTGAAAGTTTAATTCGTGAGATGACACACATTGAAGAATAAATGCACACCTTTTTAATGCTCCTTCAACAGAGCTTTTACTTCCTAGTGCTTTCTCGTTGTCGGAAGTGTGAAATCATGATGACTGCAATGAATCCGGGAAATATTATGACGCAGAAAAAATTCCTTAATCTGCTATCGTCTGCGTTTGGAAGTAATCCACTTGCTGGAGTGTCCGTCCAGTTAGAAGAGACAAGATTCTCGTGGTTATTATCTCTATATTCAAGTTGACATGAAGAAATCTCATTCGCCGGACCCATAACCAAATCTCATCTGAACCTCTGTTTTTTTAGTTTGAAGGAATTTCGCAGATTTTAGGTTCTAGTGCTTGTCGGTTTGTGTCGCGAGTTTTCTTTATGAGAAACTTTCTAGCTTGCTTTTCTCCATTTTCTCTCTTTTCCCTCTAATGCTTGCAAAGGATGTTTTGGAGACGTGGTATTATGCTTCAACATCAATATTGACATGAATTGGATGTGACTAAAGAAGGCTTTTCAACTTGAGTTGCATTAAAGAGGATATTTCTAAACCAATAGTCAATTTGGAACAGAAACTTTAGGAATAAATAATTTACTTTGCCACCCCTTCCTGTTCTTGATGAAATGACAGTCATTGCTTCTACAATATATCTTCTAAATGATTCGAAGGACAACTTTGACGTGCTGGGAATTTCCAAAAATGCCTATTGATCTAAACTTTTTCTAAATGCTAGCTAAAAACAATTATTGCAGATTTGCGTTCTAAGGAGGGCTAACAATTTCAAAACAACAACTTAGGCCGCTGTTGGTTTCAAGCTGCTTGCTTCACGTACTGGGTATGTTGTTCTTCCATGCTGATCAACAGGTGATCTTTACACTGGTGATCTCTACCATACACAAAAAAGCCGTCAAATTTCCTTTCTTTCTGTAATCTTTTTTCAGAAAGCATTTCAGCTGCCTGTTGATTTTGCAGCCTCGAGATCAGTTTTACGACTGCCGGCTTGCCTGTAATTTGGTGCCTTGCTAGTTGTAGAAGGCGCTTCAAGAGCATCCCATTTTCATCAAACTGTTTTGGCATTTCATTCTATTGGCATTCCACCGCACTTAACAATAGAGCACCACTTTTTAAGGCCTGTAGGCAGACACCGCGTTTACTAAGGCGAGTTTTGTACTGCGTTTACTATGCAGCTCGTTGTTGTTCTGGGTGTGAACCTTGTTTTGGCATTTGGCACAAGAGAATGAGCTTACTCCTACCGGCCCGAGCAGCTTCGATCAGCACGTGTTTCATCAGGCATTGCGATTAGGCACTCTGACCATGTGCCTAATCCCTTGTCTAATCGCAATGCCTAATCGCAATGTCTAATCGTAAAGTCTAAATAAAGTCTAATCGCAATTCCTATTCAACAAATTACTGAGTGATGTCATCGCAGGTTCTGGTTCGCACCAATTTAATTTCCAACGTAGCAAAAGTGGGAGAAGAGATTGTGCATAGCCATATATTATGCGAGTAGCTTTTTTAACGTTGGTCTCTAGTTTGACCTCGAGGTCAAAGTTTGACCTTTGAAACGAAAATGTGACTATAACATGCGACTACGACATAACGTCTATAGTCCTATTCACACTACGCAAACTAGCCTGGGCCAAACTAGCCAGGGCCAAACTAGCCAGGCCCAGGCCAGGCCCAGGTCAGTGTGAACGCTAAAAACACGGGCTCGGCCTCGGCTCGGCCTCGGCTCGGCCTGGGCTCGGCCTGAGCTCGGCCTAGGCTAGTTTGGCCGCATGCATTTCTGTGGGGCCAAATGTGATCGCTCTCTGCAACCTCGTTGTGATGCTGCCTCATTCGGATTTCTGGAAGGCTTTGCATTTCTTTGAATCGCATAATCCCTCCGTATGTGACGGCCATTTCACATTCTCATCGGTGAATTGAGCAGTATGATTGTTTCAGCTGGGTGGAATAATCTCAACCCACCGTCCACAGTGAAAGGCAGCTGATGGCGATTGCTCCATCAAAACACGAACCTGCCTTTTTAAGGCCCCGTTTACACGAAACCGGTACCAAAATAGTTCACTTACGCGTTCTGTTCACACGAGACCTAAACTCGAGGTGATCGTTGAGGCTAGTTTACACTTGGTTGCATCAAGCTGTGTGCTGTGACCTGACAATCACAGAGCAAAAATCACATGATAGTTTGCAGTAATCTGATTGGCCAGTGGCCTCAACGTACTCAAAAAGATCCAGTATCGAGTGTTTACACGAGCTCCGGCTCCAAATGAGTACGCTTTCGTAGGTGAACTCAAAGTAGTACGGTAAGGCAGTTCTCGTGTAAACAGAACGATCTTTTTGGAACCGGTCTCGTGTGAACGGGGTCTAAGCCTGCTTCCCACTTGTCGCAAAATGCACTAGAAACAAGATAGTCGCCACTTCCATTCATATTCACTCCATTCGGGTGCTAGCACTAGAAGTTTACTAAACTTTGAACAACTTGAATCATCAAATGAAATAAATAAAATCATCCAAAAATGCAAGTCAATTCAAAGTTCCTATAAAAGATTGGTATTTCGAAAATCAATGCGCCGGTAACGCTTGCAGCCAATGACCCCAATAATGCAATCTCTTATATTGCTTCCTGTTAGTGTTTATTAGTGTTCACACTTCTGTCAATCTAACAGTAAAAAAGGTATTATAATTAGTATTCCCCGATTCTTACTCAAACTACGACAAATGAAAACCAGGATTGGTGCCTCGTCGTTGTTGGAACAAGACGTTGGGTCGATGGAGTACATTGGTGAAGACGTTGAAACTGAATCATTTTCGTGTCGAATTTTTGCTGCTACTCCTCAAGATAACAAATGCCTTCTTTGCCAGTTTGGGAAGAAAAGCTTTCCTGAAAACGAAATCATTTCTTAGCTTTTCATGGGCGAACGTTGCTAAGCCCGACGCATTTTTCAAAGACAAAGTTGATGCTAATCGTGTAACTTTTGCACCACAGAAAAGACTTTGTAAGCTAGTTTTAGCCAGATTTTTAAGAGTACAAAAAAGAAATCTCCAGCTACAACTGTCTGACTACACGGCGCTATATATTTTCGCATTGCTGCGCAGCGGTCCTTAACCCGCCTAATTGCATTTGGCACTACGCATGTCATATGTCCAATCTTTATTTGCAACTTATAATTTTTTCTTTCAAGTTCATGTTTTCTTTCTCCTTAGGACATAACAATTCGTTTGTCGATGTTTCAACTGTCAAGACCAAGTATTTCCTTTTGCGGCCCGAGGATGATGCGTTCTTGCCAGGGGAATACATCCAATTTCGCGTCTGTGTGGAGAACATCGCGGGCAGAAGCCCATTCTGTCACCCCTTCGGAATAAAGATTCCCTGTTCAGGCTGATGCACGCTTGTCAATGCATCCTCGCGCGTTAATCGCCTTGGCGCTGTGGAACAGGAAAATTGGATTCTTAGAACTCATTCGCACTTACGCTAGTATTCCCACCAGGAAAGAATATTAATGGCTTTGATTATGTAAATGTGATTAAGTATGATTTCTGTTTAAAACAGTAGTCATCCTGTAATACAGAGTACAGGAAGGCTTATTTATTGAGTGATGTAATTTTTGCTATCTTGACCATCTATCGTTGTCTTAATTTATTTATGAAGAATTAGAAGGAGTTTTCAACCTTTGCTATAGTTTTTAATCATGTGATTTAATTAACTTACTTATAGGCAGGGAATGTAGAAATGTAGTTGACAATTTCCCATTAAAGCCAAATGTTAACGGTGCAGTTGTCTATTCTCGAGTCCTCCGGCAGCAACCATTATGAGCCTAGAGCCATCGAGCTCAGTTTGATGGTAGCCTATGGCACATTAACAGTGACGCAGATCAATGAGGGCCATGGGGCGATTAACCTCCAGGTACGCCAATCGGCAACTCATTTTGCAGATTTAAAAGGTTAAAAAGCAAGTTTGGTAGCCTAGTAGAGTAACGTTTGCTAATACAGCAAGCAATTCATTTTTAGACTGTTATAGGCTCTGGGATGACATGTGATGCTTGTGGTCAGAGCTGATGTTAAAATTGGAATTAGGGTTAAATTGTCCTTTGCAAAGCATGCCACTTTGAGACGCTAATAGTACCAAGCTTGATTAAATCGTTCTTCAAATGGTAAACGGCCCTTTCAGGTACGATACAGGTACGATGCATGAGATCGAATCCTAAACTATAAAGCGTTTACACGGGAATGGACCAAAAGCGAATCTCTCACCGTGCCAGTGTAAGCGCAAGGCCTATCGTAGCCAGTTTGGGTACCGATCTATGTGGATCCATTCTCGTGTAAACGGGGCCTTAATCTGCCTTGATTTGCTATACGACCAACACTGAGTCAGTCGAAGACAAATATTTCTCCTTATCGGCAAGTCTTTTTGCGAATCCATTTCCATAACCTCTCGTTTCTAGTAAAAAGTTGTTGATGAAACTTGGCATTGGTAAAAGACCAGTTCTGTTACTTGGTTTGTTTAGAATTGCACTTGTAAGTTTTTCTTATTATGAAATGACAATATAAACCTTTTTTCATTTGCATAGCTGATCAAATGATGCCCGTGCGAAAATTCATCTGAATTCGATTCGTTTTCTAGACAAACATCGCCCTAAAGGACCCGGTCCGCGCAGATAAGTGCGAAATTTTGATCATTTTTATCAGTTTCCACGCTTTACTGCCAGTTTTCATATCCTCTCCAACTTGGCCGCGTGATCTGCAGCCCTGTAGCCCTGTAGCCCTGCAGCCAGATCACGACCCCGTTGCGTGTTAGTACACTCCCCAATATTCTTCACTTCTTCTTCAATTCACTAATTCTCTAATGGGAAGATCCGATGCAACAAGAAAGAGAGGCACAACGTAGTGTTGCACTTTGCGGCGAAGATGCTGCTCTGTGCGTGATTCCACTCTTTTGGTCTTTTGACAGGAAGGCAATGAGCGAAAACCTAGACGGCAGTAGAAAACAGAGGCATTCAAAAAGGCATTCTAAAACAGCATTCAAAATACAATAAAGCTTCAAAGTCTTGAGGTGTTTTCTTTGCAGACTTATTGATTATAAAAGAAGTAGACTCTTGCATACCTTTAAAGCAATGTATGTTTGTTCTGAATTGGCTGGTAAGTTGATTGGTGAAATGATTGACGAATCGATTGGCGACTTGATAGGCGAACTGATTGGCGAACTGATTGGCGACTTGATAGGCGAACTGATTGGCGAACTGATGGCTTGGTCATCAAACACGCTCGGGTGGCGGTCAAAACCGGCAAATATCTGCATGCCAACCCCCGTGTTCCTCTTTTGTGAAGTAGACAAACTTCAGTTGAAGCTGGCTGTTTCAATGCCTTCAATCCGTTGGAGCACAATGGAGGCGTTTATTAGGCCTTTCTTGTTTTGCCAGTTGGTTGTCGCTTCTTGCTCACTTCAGCAGAGAAAGGGACTTGTGCTCAGTGTCGCGGAGAACGCCAAATTTGAGTGTGAGCCAAGCACCAAGCAGACCTTCCACGCCTCAAGTAGGCTGCAATGCACGGGGCGTTGCTTGAAGGAGCAGGGCTGCCGGCTGCTAAACTTTGCTGCAGAAGGGTCGGAACATGGAGAACATAACTGCGAGGTATTTCATAGACACTGCATTCACAGTTAAAACACTTCATGTTTAATCATCTATATTGCTTTTATCTAGAGGCATAAATCGTTACCAATCTAAGACTTTCTTTCTTAAGGTACCTAGATAAATTCTAGAGTAAATCACTTGCAGGTCTATCTAACACTTTGATCTTCGTCAAAGTCTATTTATGTTTAATTGAAGGGTCTTCTTGTGGAGAAAGTAACTTCTTTGTAAATTGAATGCTTCGCAGCATTGTTCAATAAATTCTTCATCAGTTCTGACAAATTCGAGCCTGAGTAGCTTTCTAGAAAATATACGTTCTCTTCATGTCAGTCCACAAGGAAACAGTCTTGGAAAATATCACCACGCAGTCAATACCAGGTTTAAACCAAAGCTCTGCAAAGGTTGTTTTATGTGGAAAACGTGCAACAACGAGTACAAGTAATACATTTCATTAAATACCATATATGCCTTCAATATCTTTCATTCCACATTTCAAGCACGTGGGGCTTTACGCGGCTCTTGTGATCTATTTCATGCAAATCTTGAGCAGTAGATACCTGCAAGAAACCGGATTCCAACCAAGTGCCTTTTTCCTGCTACTGCTTAGATGTATTAGTTTCCTATCTAATGTTGCATAGCAATCTACATCTGAGGCTCCTTGGTCCTTTTCCCTTGATATAAGTCATTCTGCATTGGTGTTGTCATCTGCAGTGTATTAACGTAGTTACCATTCTATCTTGCAGACAAAATGAATGCTCTCCCTACATTTCACTAGGCGCTGCTTGGAAGGGGCTTGCCTTTGCCTGTATTCTTCTGCGCAATGGTTTTATCAGACTTCGGTGCTAGATGCAAAACCCTATACGGCAGCTCGTGATTCACGATTAGCACCCTTAAGTTGTCCCTGTTTGTCCCATAAAATGCAAGCCTGTGGCTTCAGAACCTGCTAAGTTCTTTAAGACAAGCCTTGCTCTTTGCTTGCCATTCTGTCCCCTGTTTATATTGAGAGTATCCTTAAAAGGATATTAATATCACACAAAGAGAATGCCTAATTTATTTACTTCTAGCTGTGTCTCCAAAAAGACATGTAGAAGAAACATCAAGATCGTAACCAAAACTTATGCTTGTTGGCAACCAGTCAAAACCGCTTGCGAAAACGTTTGGTTTCATTAAATTTTCTCCTTACAAATCTGTCTGATTTTCACTTCTTAATTTTGCGGATGGCCTTTTGAACTTCATGAACCTTTGCTAGAGCTAAATGTACTTTGATGTCCTGTGTCCTTGCTTGGTCGAAAATACTTGGGGCGGCCTAGTTACAGCTGCACTGTTGATATGTGTTTTGAATAAATTTGTCGCAACAATTGGAGAAAAAGAAATAAACGTAACTTCTAAGGAAAAAGCAAAATATTTTTTATTAGTAAGACAAGAAAGCTTGCAGGAGGCCAGCCGCACAAAGATGAAATGTTAGCCGAGGTAAAGTTCATTAACGTTTAACTTGCCAGAGCTTGATTAAGAAGCTTTCTGCGAACGGGTGACTGTCTATTTCCAACGGTCCTTTTCAATTCTGTAACTTTGTTGTGCGCAAGCACAGTTTTGATCCTAACTTCTGAATTTTACGAAATATTATTATAATCTGGAAAACCTGGCTTATGCTAGTTTGGTTTGATATAATTCAAGACCTTCTGTGACGTCACATCAATATTATTAATGACAAGATTTAGTTGCCATGACTTGCAAATTAAGGCCATAACTAATGTTTGCCATAAGTTGGCTTTTGGCGCGGGACCCTTTCCTGGCACTGAAAGTAGTCTCTCTCAGGAGATTTCTTTGCCAATCAGTCTCAACTCTTCGTAGCAGTAGTCTACAAAATTATCCCGCCATGCAATTTCCCCTGCATGCTAAGGATGGAATGATTAATCTCAGTTTACAAGCAATGCACGTGCTCAAACGTCTATCTTATGCAGCTGGGATGAAGCTAAGATTTCCAATCTTTCATAAAGCATGTTTTCAGAAACGACAGCTGGTAATTTAAACTGCACCTAATCACCGACTATACACAGACTTCTAGTCAAACATATCATTGGCAAATTTTCCTAAAACAAACACAAAATTGGTTGTTCGTTTACAAGGAAGATGCGAAAGAAAATCTGCTTGAACAATATAGCACTAAAGAGGCTATTACACATGTCTGTGTATAAACTTTTCATTCTAACACGTGTTGTTGAACAAACGGCTTAAGTAAAGGCTGTTCCTTGGAAAACACTGTAACACTAGCAGTGAAATTTCTAAATGGATGTTGAATATTCTTTTAGGGAATATTTGGGAACAGTACTAGTTGCCAAGGTAAAAGCTGATTACAAGTGACTGTTGTTTGAAAAGAACCAACATAGTATTTTGATATGAGGCATTTTCTCGTGAATTTCAGCTGTGCAAAGTCACTTGCTGTTTGACAGAATTCGCAGATTTAATTGTTGCTCCATATCAGCAATTTTCAATGTATAAAAAGAAGATCTTCTAGACCGAGTTCTTACTTGTCTACTCTGATATAATTCTCTTCTATTAACAAAATACCCATAAATTGTCAAATTATTCAGATCTCTTGCGATTACATACGTGCAAATGATCGAATTTACGCATCGAGCAGATCCATATCGTTTAAATACTATCAATAAAACATACGGTTCTTTTTTTTCGTTTGCATTTTTTTAAGTATTGCACCGGTTTTACTTCTTTATCGTAGATTTTTTCAGAATCATCTGTTAGTAGAAATTGTCAAGAAGTGGATTCACGCCGATCCTGGCTCGCTATAAAGCTCCAGGTAAGGTTAGAAAATCATGTCAAAATCAAAGTAAAAGTCCAAATCAGAGTAAAAGTCAAAACCAGAACAAAAGTTACTATCCACGTTTTGAATCAATGTCGACTCTCCATCAGAAAAAAAGCATGTCAAATGCAACAGCGTAACAACTTTAAATGCTTTGTTTAGAGAATGGAGTCTGAAGAAGAGAAGGTTTCTGCTGATCAAGGTGAATTTCTTTCAAATGTATTTATTTCTGAAGAAGAATTCTAATGTACAGTTTCTTCCAATCGATGTTCCTCAGAAAAACGTACCTAGAATTGTTTAGAGGAAGCAACGGTAGATTTCCATGTAAAATGCAAGAACTCAATTCAAAGTTTGTAACATCCTCTGTTTGCATTGCAAGAAATTGCTTTAAATGCATTGGAGCTCAAAACATTAAGATGAAATACCAGTGTACTTGTGTGTCCAGCTATTGAGGCACATCAATGTTTGAAATTCAAGGTTTTAGCAGCTGCAGAGACATCTATGAAAGAGCGGGTACAGGCTACGCTCAAGATGGGATCCTAGAACTGCGACCAGGAAGACATTACTGCGCCATGAAGGAACTTGGTGAATGCAAAGGACGTGGATGGACTTTGGCGATAAGTGTCAATGGTTCCATGGCAAGTAGACTTTTTAGAGAGAAGCTTAATCGTCAGGCTAATACAGAGCCACAATGGTGCATTGAGGAAAAGAAGGAAATCATAATATTTAGCATGAGATCGTTGCGTATATCAAAATATCAATATGCACTTTAGATGAAAATATCGATGAAAGCTCGAGATGTTAAAATTTCGAAAAGATGAAAGTTTTCAATGATATGGTTTTCCGCTTCCTGAAATGTTCAGATAATGAAAGCAGTCTTTGTTTTATAGACAGTTCAGTTTCAAACAGCTCTTGGCTCCAAAGTTCATTGTTTGCACAAATTGTCAGATGCATGAGCTTAACCTTTTTGCGATTAGTAACATTTACGTGATGCGTTTTCATGAAGAGGATATGATATTGAATATTATATTAGAATATCATTTATGGGCTATTATATTAGAATATCATTCATGGGCTATTATATTAGAATTTCATACAGTGTATAATATTTTAGAGCATTATGTTGGTATTCATGCAGTGCGATAGTTCTGCTATTGCAGCGCGCTAATTTCATTACTGCTCATGATTTACAATGATCACTAATGATCACCAGTGATCGCAAGTGATCACCAGTGATCGCAAGTGATCGCCAGTGATCGCTAGTGATCGCCAGTGATGACTAGTGATCGCTAGTGATCGCCAGTGATGACTAGTGATCATAGATGGCATGCAAAACGTGAATTACTTGATTCTATGCTTGAGATGTCGTATTCATTTCAGGAAACGTTCAGATCGGACAGTGATTACTGGACTAACACTCATGTGTATGACGTTGATGACGGGTTGAAAAATCCGTTCTCCATTGAAGCCAAGTATCCCGCCTTTGCTGAAATCAATGCTAGTGAGCTTTGCATCGGGCTGAACTACGACGGCATCCAAAGCTGGTTGCACATTCCCGCCCTGAACAGCTCGCTGTATGACATCTTCCGCCATGGCAACTACCTGCAAACAGGTCTAGGCCCAGGTAAATGGATAAATGCGATACGAAACGCCTCTCTGCAGGGAAATTGTAAGAATGAAGGCGTCAACGCTCACATTGACACAGGAGAAGTGTACGCACGAATCGGGATTCTCCAAGGCGAACATGGGAAAGACAATGGATGCCGGTCGTCCTGCTCACACATTGGTATTGGAATAAAATGGAACAAACATAGCGGGACTGGTAGACATGTCAATGGTGTCTCTTGTGGCAATCTGATGATCTGTGGTCCTGTAAAAGACAGAATTGCAGCGGCTGCATTTGGCATGATCTTTGTTAGATAGATCATGCCAAATGCAACGCAAGGATTCCCAGAATGTCCAGACTTCTAAGATATCACAAAATGGGCATGCGGCACACACAAATCGTCTCTGTGTCAAAGTATCAAACATACAGTAATGCCACAAACCAGAATTTGCTGTGTGGGCTTAAAAAGACATTTCTGAGATTTTTCGCAGAACTTTCAAGTACTTTCAATTACTGTATACTAGAGAATCAAAATTATATTTCTTTGAGGATACGATTGTCAGTGAATAGGTAAGGATAAACTGATACACGCTTTTTTTTATAAAGAACCTATCTCAAGGCCTAGTTTCAAAAATTCTCTATTCTTACACCTCAAATCATCAGATTTTAGTATCAAAAGTTCCTTAAGTTCTCAATTTCCATGCTTTGACTACAATAAGCCTTAACACTTAATATGCGGAAAGTACTCAATAAAGCACATGACACAATCGAATGCAAAGAATCTATGCGAGTATTGGCTGCAAATGAATAGAACCGGCTTTTTAGTTCTTAATGCTTGCAGTTATAAAAATGTTTCAAATCGAGAAGTTCCTTAGGGATTTCGTTTTTAGTAGTATAAGTTGTTTAAATATTTCGGACATGTAGGTTCCTTATAAAATGGTTCTATATAAAAAAAGCGTGTACATCAATTTCAAAGTTGATAATTCACGCACACTACAAGTATTGTTCATTTGCTGCTTCTTTATCAAACGTCTCTTGAATTTGGCGTTGAGCGAAAGCCCAATGATGCATTTTGATTCACAGATTTGTTTTAAAAAGCTTTTAATTAGTAAAAGCAGTCCCCATGAAAAAAGTTCAATAGAATGGGTTCATTATAAACACTTTTAGAAATTCAGTTTGGAAGGTGACTAAAACTAAGTGATTTGCAGAATACCATTACTATTGCATGTAATATTATGAAGGTTCTAGATTGAGCAACGAATACTTAAAGATCTTTTTCAAGTAAGATGGTTTTTAAGTAGCTTGATAACTTTTATGAAGGGCTGCAATTTTTAGCCCATCCTTAATCAAGGGTAAGAATGCTCTACAAGTGCATGTTTTACTACACATAACCTGTATTTATCATTTATGATTTATCTCAATAATTATGGTTAATACAATTCGAAACGACTTGCGCTTTGCTCGTCAAAAGGTTCATTTTTATTAAATCACACAGTCAAACTTGTCTTAATAGCCACAACACTTCCAAGTTGAGACCAGTGACCACTGAGCTCCTTGGGTTTTCTTGTGAATCCCTTTTCCTGAAACTGAAGGTAGGATCGAGTTTAGTGTGTATCACTTCTGAAAGCAAGAGGTCGAATAATTTCCACAGTGAAACAAGGCCGCTTTCCACTGGAGAAAATCCATATGCAAGTAGAGGTCTAGGAGTTTGAGCCTAAAACTAGAGCGGTGAGGTGCATGGATAAAGCACTGACCTCCCCAAGAGTGGCCACTTGTTGATGTCCAATTCAAGCTGGGCGAAGAGCCTACGAGGATCTCATCCAATCTTGTTGCCATAACAAGGCCATTTTGCTTCTGGCGCCTTTGCCAGTCTTGGGTCGAAATGAAGGACCAGTTGCTGCCTGAGTCTTCTGAAAACATGTAGCTCATGAAATGGTCGAGACCATACAGGGTTCCAGAAGCAGTTTCGTAGCCAATGATGTTTGCCACATTGCTGTTCATATCTGAAACGAAATCACAATTGCTTCTGATTGTTATATACTCTTTTCTGACACATGCAGGCAAGAAGCGGAAGATCAACTGCATGAGTTTGTTGCTGCAAAGAAACTCGTTTTCACAAGATGCTCCATCAAGGCAGTCTTTGACTTAGCATGTCAACCCTCACTGCCATGCTTTGTGCACAGACTTAATGCAGGTTCTAGCAGGTTAATGCACCCCTTCTTCAGGTTCTAGCAGGTTAATGCACCCCTTCTTCAGGTTCTAGCAGGTTAATGCACCCCTTCTTCAGGTTCTAGCAAGCACGATGCTAATCATCTTTGGATTCTGACGCCCAGGTTGTTTTCAAGAAACATGCTCAGTAGCGCGATTCACGTTTTCTTTAACAGCTTCATTTGGCTTTGTATAAATATGCATCACTAATACGTGAATACAATGCATTTTCATTTTCATTGGCATCCGAATAACATTCTCATTTTCTAATGATAGTGCCAGCTGAGATTGATGCGAAGAGGGTTCGTAGTTCAGCATTAGTTCGCCCGACCTCTGATCTGTATTGCAAAGAGAAAAGTTTTACCTTTCCATGTGATTCCATTTGCTGTTTGTCGGCAGCCACTTCTGCCTCTGTAGAATGAGTCAATTGAAATCGGTTAGTAAATAAGCAAAGAACGATGTGTCAAATTTGAAACATTGTTATTATTCAGGGCTATTGTTGTCAAAAGTCACAAGATGCCTGGTTAAGTTTACTGTAGCTTATCGTTGAGAAGAAACAACGCAGTTTGTTCTTACACGTTTCAGAATAAATAATGCCATAGGCCTAGTATATACAGCAAATGAGCATACACCAAATCAGATTCAATCCAAGGCAATGCATTCGAGGGCCTCTAAATCTGAGGTGGATTCAGACAGCTGAGTGGAAGCGAATCCCACGCCGAGGGCGATGATTGACCTGGGCCTAATGCTTCTTCCATTCACTGCTCACGCCCTCGTGCTCATCGAAATTCTAGCGTCGTCGAGCCGTATTGATGCCTTACATTGATCTGCTGTGCTATTGATGCACTACATAAAAGTGTAAGTTGTCTCAGATTTGATTTCTTAGGTTAAGCAATGTTTGTGATAATTGTGATCTCCAATAAAGGCAAAGCGAAAGTATTACAGTGCCCGTGCTGTGTTTTGCTTTTAATCGTGCAGAGCTTCTTCGATGTTAGGAAGGAACGGCCGCAAAACAAGCCAAAATGGTAATCATTAGATTTATTTTGCAAATGGTCGAACGCTATTAACGTAGTACGTAGATTGCTACTTACTTTACTTCGTTGTAGACGCAAACATAGAAGGTGTTTGCACTTTTATCAAGGAGAGTTGCTCTTCTACCAAACTCCACCGGTGTTTCTGTTAATAGATAGCGGGGATACAAAGGAGTTTAATTTTAAAAATGTCTTCGACAACAATTACTAAATCTCTTTAGCTAATTAAGTAGTGATTTCTCGATTAGTTAAAGGGAGTGGTGTCCAAAAAGGTTTTGACGTTATCATTTCCAGTTAATTCTTTCTTTTTAAAGTAGGATGGATGTATTATTCTGTGTGTGGATTAAGCATACTTTAGTACACCTATAAATTGGTTTCCTCTTCCTTCTTCCTGCCTTGGATTTTCGCTCTATGACACCTACGCAAGAAGGAGGCTGGGACTAAACGCTTAAAGAGCAGCAAACTCTCGCTTCATCCTTGCCTGCATCCTTTCGCAAACACTTGCCTGTATCCTTCAATTATATATTTTCGAATGATAATCCTTCGATTGCGACACTGAATTTTTTATAAAAGGGTTTAGCTAAGAGCAGGTTGGTGGTCGCCTCCACAGCGTACAACCGTGCAGCGCATACAACTCGTCTTGGGGCTTGAACTGAGCTGATCTGAAGCTTTGTACTTACCGATCTTTGGTACTTGCTCCGATGCACAACCATAGATTTCCATTCGGAGCACCTTCATGCTGTAGAATTCCTCCGGGATTAGGCGCACGTACCGCGCGTATTTTGGGGCGGGAAAGAAGGCCGGGGTTGGGAACTTGGCAGCCTCACCGGACGCGGGTCCTCTGAACAGCTGCAAAACAACAGCAAACTTGCCTTGCAGATCAATAATTCTTTATGCAAGTGAATGATTACACTTCAATAATACTTCACCATGACGCCTATCTTACGTTTCAAGTGGGGTAGGATCGGTTTTTATGAAGCTCCGTAAGATGGCTTGAATATTTTGATTAGACAGATTTGTACATCAATGTCGTGGACGGTAGAAATTCACTTCGTATGAGATCTTGTAAATATACAATTGCTAATTGATATGCAATCTGTATTGTGATACGCCATCATGCTCTCAGAGCATTTACCTTTTCTGTGCTGCTCTTTGCCCCTGTTTCCCAGTCCAAGCTGTTGTTGCTGAGTTGCAGCTCGTAGCTTTTCACGTAGAACAGGGACTCTGGTTCGTTGCTTGAGCCTTGAATCGCGGTGCTGGTGATCTGCAAGGAACACAGAGGAAAAAGTTTTAAAAAGTTGAACAATTGGCCTGAAAATTGACAAATAGCAAGAAGATATTAAAACCGAGAGGCTTTGTAAACAAACAGAGGGATTGCCATCTTCTTCACCTTATGGACACTGCCCAGGTCAACTTGGATCCAGTCCTTCTTGGCCGCGTCCACTGAGGTTGACCAGCCGAACGGGTAGTCGTCGACCCTTTTGTTTAGCCTCGCATTCAGAGGGCTGGTGGGCAGTGATGGATCCGTGATACTATGCGTCAAGGCTGCATCGGGTATCTTTCCGGACTCCATGCCAATAGGGTTTATGCAGTTGTCTAGGAAAGGAAATTTTGTTTTGATTGATCTTTTTGAGTAAAACCACAATCTAACACTTGCCAGTTAGAAATGTTTCTTTCTTCAGAAGGCGATCGCGAATAGAAGCTCGGCTGGTGGTCGATTAAGGTCACTTCAAGCTTCTCCCAATACCATAATATCCCGATTGAGAATCTAATTTTGATATCTACGTATGCATTCTCTACTCTTTTATGCTTACTTTCCAAAGTGTGCAACCTTATAACTTAGTGTTGCAATAATTTTCTGTTCAACGGCTCAGATCAATCCCTGCAGTTGTACTGACACATGACAGTAAGTTCTTCAAATTCTTGAATTTCTGCTGTCGCCAAGTATTGCCAGAAAAGAATGGAGTGCCCAGAGTGGTGATGATGCCAAAAGACCACGTTCTTCATTCTTACATTTTATCTATATTTATAAGTTCGAATTTCACACCCTATTATGTGAAGTGGAAAGCTAAATAAACATAAAAACGACTTAAAAATGATCAGATTGATGATTGCAAGCTGGACCTCAAAGAATCTTATCTTAATGCCTCGCAAAAACGCCTACCAGTTGTGCTGACAGTGCACCCATACAACTCAAACCGCATGCATATTTGAGTATTCCAGGACCTTGGCTGGATTCGGATGTAGTTTGCTGTAATGGGGTACATCAGCCAATGTCCTACGGGCGAACTCAAGTCGCTGTTCCCCTTGAATATCTGTAACAAATTCAACCTCTAGTTATTACGGTTATAACATGCACTCCTTGCAACGTCTACTAAAGGCAGCATATTATTTTCAAAATGGCTTTATCTATGCAGTAGCTGAGGCAGCACAATTGAAACATTTACTAAATCGCATTTACAGGGTCATTTGATACACTTAAGTAAAAGTTTCCCAACAAGATAAGACCAAATAATCATGTTAAACAACAAATCCCCTTTTTATTCCATTTGAATAGCAACCCAACGTGTCAGTCTATAGATCTGGATAGATTCCAAAGCAACACAGCCACCCCTGTATGAGGAGATTGGCAGGGCTTAATTTGAAAGCAAAAACTGCTATAGCATTGATATTTGGGTCATAAATCATTTTCAAGTGCTTTTTAAGGTGGCAGTTGGTAGTTTGCAGCAAGCCTGAAAATTTTGAAAAATATTCAATTTCTGACGGAGACAGCTTTCATCTCATATAAGAACTGCATTTCATTCACATGTAGCCCCCCAAAATGCCTTAATTTGTAATTCAAATGTCGCATGTAGGATTTTGCATACTTAGCAACCAGTATTTTATATCTCCTTAGTAGGTATCTGCGTTAAGTAACTGTAATCTCTCTCTTTTCTGTTTCAATGGGAACCAGTCAGATTTTCCCCCAAAAGTTTTGCTCAAAAAAAAGTTAAAACCGCACATAAGAACCTTGGATTTGAACTCAGTCTGTTCCGGTTCTTACACTATGAGGCGAAGGCTCTTAACATCGGGTCCAAAACAAATGCCAGAAAAAGGGAAGTTGAAGGCTTAGCATTGAAAAATGGATAGGCAGGGTATAAAATGGGCAGTTTTGATAACTGGATTCTTATGAGCTGCATGGATGGCTCAAACAGTTGCAACGACAGAGAATCCGTGGATCTTAATCTTAGCCAAATTTGTTTACACCCTTGGCCTTGCCCACTGCACCTTAAGCTTACCCAGTGCAGGCCCTGCTTACCACAGTTCTGTATATGTTTTTGGACTTCTTCCATGAAAGAAGCTGGTTGAATATATTTCCAAATGAACGAAAGAATAAAATATCAAGCTTTTTATTAAGAAACTTGTTAAAATTGCAGGCCAAAAATGATTTTTATTTATTGGGTACAAAGTATAAAATTTCAGGCTGTAGGCTCTTAATAATTGAAGGCTCTTATGTGCCGGTGTTTATTGTACTTTCAAGGGAAATTAGGATGGACTTCATCTTAAAGTCATTTTCTTGTTTCTGTAAGTTTCTTATCAACTGCAACCTTAAGATAAATCTGCTTGATAGCTGCAATGGCACCTTCTCAAAACCGTTTTCTTTGTAAGACATCCAGTTTCGATTGTCGTTGCTAAACTGTATTGAAAACTCTTTAACCCAATGTGGCTTCAAGCTTCTTCCCATGGTCACAACTTTGGTAATCCTTGCTTTTTTCTGGAAAATCACCTGCAAGGAATGTAAGACCTCTTATAGAGTTCATCTGTTTCAAGCAGAGCATGGGATATGATCAGGATGACAAGTACGTCCTTTGAGCTTTTAGCTGCATTTGGTGACTGAATGATGAGCTTCATGCCTTGGGGTTAGGAGAGAAAGTGCTCATAACACGCAAGGTATAGTTAGACGAACAACCTGGATGAATTGATTGGAGTCTTGCTGCTGGGCACACCAAGCATCCTGGCCGAACCTCGCCATTTCTGGTCTGGACGCTGGCAAGGAGCTTGATGCCAGAAGCTGGTGCGACTTGATTTCGCCATTTTCTATTCCCAGGGCCTTTGAGCAGCCTGAAAATCATGTCGATAATTAGATATCAAGCTAAAGGGGGTCGAATAACGATGTGCGATTGAATTAGAGTGTGTGCTCGATCGCATATATGTACACCGTGTCTTGTGCTAACAGTAATGTAAACTGAAATGGATCTTTTCCTTCCTTGCATTAGTTATTCAAAACGTGACCATTTCTGATCCAACTGCAGAAAGGGCATAGACATGTCCTTTTGAATATCGAAATTGTTCATACCTGGCACAATGAACTCTAAGCTGTGAGAGGACAACGGGCTGGTGTGCTTCACAGCCGTAGCAGAGTACCAAAAGGAGCTGATTACAGTCACAGCAAAGTGATGCCCGTGTCCGATTTCAGAGCTGTTGTACAGAACAACTTGGAATTTCACAGAAGCCACACTTCCCAATGCCAAATGTTTCTTCTATGTAATGAAATGCAATATGTAATGATATGTTTGCCTGGAGTAGATTTTGGATTCAACAGTGTACAATATTGAGATACAAATAATATTATGTATATCTGTGAAGCAGCGAATGACGACAACATTAGCCTAAATTCGACTAATTTTCTTTGAAAATGTCTAATTTTATTGCTAGCAGCCCAAGCAGCGTTACCAGAACGGTTCTTCTTCGCCACAATTTAAGCAAGCTTCTTCGAGTCTACTGAAATTCAAGCTCGTCTTCTGTTTGGATTTAATTCAATATATAGTTTCTTCAAAACAAAAGCTAACTAAACCAAAGTTATAAATATATTTTCTATTAAAACTCGGGATAACTCGATTAGGTCACGAATACAGCTCTTAAGTTAACGCTTATTTTGATGCTTGAGAACTTGTCTTACCTTGAAATGGAGGACATCCCCTGTCACATTCATCGTAACATCAGTTGTGTCGCTGGACAGTTGACGAAACCTTAGGTAGTCTGGAATATACCACGTGACTTTGATATCGTTGGCATCCCCATTACTTGCAGCATTGTGAGAGATGTTGAAGGTGTACCAGAAGGTTTCGCTGTTGAGGTTCAAGTAACAATAGCTCGAAAGCGGTGATTATGTAAATATGTGTTGTTTAATCTCAGGCCTAAGTTCTAAAAGATTATAGACCTCGTAGCCGGTAATAGTAGTGAGTTACCAACAAATGCTTTCCTTAAACAGCTCTTTGCAACCCATTTTAACACTGTTATCGGTGAGGGTTTTAAGTCAACCCTAGGTAATAAAATCTACTTGCAAAACATATATAAACTTCTCTCGAAGACTCATTCATACCACTTCCGTAGTCTTTTTGCAATTTCAAGAAGCTTTGACCCAATTTCCACTTTCTCTTTTCTGTGATAAATTTATCTGTCATTTTCCGGCCATTTGATAGTTTCTTCTAAAGCCTTCTATCGAACTTTTCACAGTTTGCATGAAAACGGTATCACATGATCATTAAGCAATGTGATCATTAATTTGCAAGCTACAAAATGCCGAACCGAAGTGACTTGAAGTTATAAGTTGCATGGTCATTGTATTTCCATGCATAACTTTATTGTGATATGCCACCCAGTTCTCTTGCACAACATACAAATGAAAGTAGTGACTGCGGATGAGCTAAGTGACCCCTTGTGGTGAAAAGCCTCATAGCTACATACCCAGGATGCAATTCTTGCTTGCTTTCATGGGAAACTGCCAAGTCGAGTTTGGGCACCTATAAGCAACGGACAAGCATTATTTGCTTTATAAAGTACGCGTGTGTCATGAAGTGTCTGGCGATCGCCTTAATAGTGTGACCCTGGAACATTTAGAACTGTCCCCGGCTACATGCCAGAAGCATGTATTGTTCCACCCTAGAGCACCTCATTTCTTAAGAAAGAACGAGAAACAATGACGCTAATAGATGAACAAATGTTTCGTGGTGCAATACATTGCAATGGCAAGGAATGCAGAAACATAGCTTTTGCTCATTAAAGTATCTTTTCATCTGACTTTTTATCCTGTGAATTTGCAAACATCTGTAAACCAACAAGAAATGAAAAAATAGATAGCCAGTTGCTGGTCAAAAACGTAACTGGATGTCTATTGACTAGTCAGAATCACCAGAATACATTTCTATGCAGCATCATATTCTATGTAGACAGAAAAGCTTGTATTTGTACTTGGACTAATCTAAAAGGAGGTCCAAATGTGACACTGGGTGGTGATTAGACAACCAATCATGCACTCTTTGTGAAACTTTGTTATTGTTCAAAGTGTCTGCACTCCTAAGATCCTCATCTTTTACGACTTGTCCAGAGAAGTCTTACTAATTTTATGAATATTAAATCATTGCTTAAAGCTAGACCAACTTTGTTATATCATTTATGAAATATAATTTCCTATGTAACCGGTCATTCAAATATTGCATCTGAGCTCCATTAACATGAATTCAGACCAGCTCAAGCATTTGCTAACTCGGAACAACTTTCGATTTTCCTTGGTTTCAAAGCAAATTATGATTAGCTTTAGTCATTCTTTTGGCATGCGTTACGTCAAACCATTTGCTTATCCCCAAGAAGATTCCGACTTAACGTCCTTCGATTGAAACTTGCAAATACGACATACCGAAGCTGCAGCATGACTTCCACGGAATCCTACAAAAAAATAAATTTGTCTATTGGCTTGTCATTCGCCAGGAAACGCCAAACCTCGTTCATCAATCAAACAAAGTTGTGGCTGAAGCTTCTGAAGATCATGTGGACTTGCTGCTGCAGAAAGTTCTTCCAACGCATGAACTAGGAACTTGTGTCACTATACCCATGTTGGGGCCTATCAAAGCAAACTCATTTAACAACCTTCTACGCTTTTCTTCTTTAATTGCAAGCATCTACATTGCATTTCATATCTTGATACGCATTTAATAAGTACTTTCATGATATGACAAAGCAAGAACGTACCTTGTAAAGCTACTTGAACTGAAATGAAGAGAAATCGTAAAAACAGATTCAATTTGGCGGAGCCCATTTTGAAGCTTAAACAATCTTCGATGCGGGTTGTTCTGAATCTCCTCTCTTCTAATCAACAATTCTCCTACTGAACCATCAAAAAATACAAAACTTTAATTGTTGTAATTCCATGCATGCAAAAAAGTTTATAATTTTGTTTAAGTTTGCCCACATGATAAATAATTTATGATTACTTTATGACAAGGGCGTCTTTCAGAAACACCAAGCAAGTAAATTGGTAGGAGATTCACAATAAAATTTGCCGCAGATAAGGTCACTGTTTCTTCGAATTTGAAATAGAATCATGGTAAGGGGGTAGAGACAGGCCTGCCAATTTACTTGAAGAGATTTGAAGACTCTCGAAGTGCTGGTTAATTTGAAGGATATTGATCAACTCATTCCGCGTCACTATGCTTGATTGAGTCTTAATCACAGTCTACAGTCACCAAATCATCTGCTCTTCATAAGCTCTACCAAGCACCTAGAGTTGGTAGGGATCCTTTCTCAGTAAAGTAGGCTATTCGTAGCGTGCACGTTACATTTGGGATCTCTCTTAGCACTCCGATTCTGACGCAAACGTTAGTACGCCTGCCTCTTTGCAGTGGCGAAAGTTACCTCCTGGCCGTAACGAATTTGCAGATCAATAAAACAGAGCACAGGAAACCGCATGCGGCCCAAATACGTTACAAAAGTATCTGTAAGCATGAAAAATTAATGTTATGCGCATGATTGCAAAGCTAGAGCTAGAATTATTGATTGGCGGGCGGCAAGCGTCCTTGTGGAAAGGAGGAAAATATGAGATGTTGCACCAGAGTGGCCGAACGTTATAAGTGAACACTGAATCGCCAGTTTAATGACCAGAAAGCATCTTAAGATGTGCAACTGGTTGCAGATGCAACTAGAATCGAAACTAAAAAGATGAGAGTTATCTTGGAGAATATTGACTTTTGATGGTAGCTCTAAGTGAAAGTTTTCTATTGGTGCTAAAGTAGAATCAAATACGAGAGATAAAAAGCCAAGCTTAAGCTTGAGCCAATGCTCTTCGCAGCAACAAAGGAAAAACAGTCTCTCGCCAATAGAATTACTGCATGCAAAAAGTATTTAAAGTTATCTTGCCTTTTTAAAGCTACAAAAACTGTTCTTGTAATGCTTACTTGTTGATAGGCATTTTGAATTAAATTTGCTCAATGCTTTATGTTTTTGAAAGCAAGAAGTAGAAAGAGAAAAGCACCAAGGGCACTTTTGATGATTTCAGATAGAGCTCCAACTCATGCCCAAGAAATAGCCTTCTGCTTCCTACCTGGGACCCCTTTTCCTAACTAGATCATCAAGCATGGAATGTTAATAGTAAATCTGTTGGGAAGGCTTTCTCAAGTTCGGAGCACATGTCCTTCATTTAATCAAAGGCGGGTTTCGACTGGATGATGCAAGAAGGAAAACAGACACTCTCAGAGCTACATATGGTAATTGACTTTTGATGCCATTCAGTTCCTGGTGGGCTAACCTCGTCGCATTGCAACTCTTCACTAATGATCATCAAGCCATAGTTTATCACGTTTTAGAATGCAAACAACAGAAAAAATTATTTTTTAGCAACACTGACGTTGAATTTTTCAAATTAATCCAAGAAAAAGTAGAACATTGTTATTGCGAGGGGGATGCATGTGTAGGATATATTTAGCTCTTCACCAAGATCTTCTCTATCCTACACATCAACTTAACTAGTAGTAATAAAGTATTTTTATCCTATTAGCTTTCTTGTTCCGCTAGAAAGGCTGGGAAGAAGGTATCTTGGTAAAGGGAATTAAAGTATCTTGAGAATTAATTATTCTCCGTTTCAAACTATCAGGTTTTCTTTGACGAAAAGGCAGCATGAACAACCCTATCAATAACGTTTGTTTTTTATTCGCAGCACAAAAGCAGTCTATGCAGCGGAAGCACCATTATGCATATGAAGTCACAGATGACTCACACTAAAAGGCACAATTGTGTCAGCGTCAAATGTCAAAAAGCAAAATTCCAAAGGCCATTATGTCAAAGGCCAAACAGCCCAGGAGAGCAAGATGACTGTTCCCAACAAGGCAAAAGCTGGCTGCCAGGTCACGCCAATGCCACGCGCCTTTTGCTTTTGTCCACCCATCTCGTAGCAGGTTTGGCTACCGTTTTCATAGTAGAAGGACATGCCCCACATCTTATTGCAAAGGCCAGCTCCATCCTTGTATATCTCCAAAAGAATTCAACAACGGTTAAAGACCTATGACAAGGCCATTTATTTTACTCACTTATTAAGTATCATATTCTTATTGCGTACTTAGTAGAGAAGACCCTGGGGAAGATTAGTTATTAGGCTTACCAGGTTTATCCTCTGTAAATAAAGTTTATCTTATCTCATCTTATCTCATCTTATCTTATCTTATCTATCTTATCCTACTTATCTTATGTAGGACAATGTTGCATTAAATGCATGCTTTTGGGGAACTTGGATATTTAATACTTCTTTACCATTTTCACCTATGAAATACATTACAGGTGAAAGAGAAATTACTCGAGCTGGTCACCTTATGAACATTAATGCTGTAAAGTGGCGCAACTAAGGGGGCAAGTTGACGACCAACGCCCCCTCCCCCATAGAGTAATACTGGTTGGGTGTTTGAGAAGAACACGAATTTTCAAAACGCTGCATAAGCATGTCGTTACCTCCTTGAAAGTGAGACACTTGGATGTATTCGGACAGGCGAAGTGATGGCCGACCTTTGCGAAGCCAGTCTCCCAGTTCTCTACGCACGTAAGGTCATCCTTGCAGGCATCGAACCACTGATCACAGTAAACAGAGCATACCGGCACGGCCCTAACTGCATCCCGTTGCCCTGCCCTTTGGTAACGAACCAAAGATTGGTCGCATTGGTAGAAGCATTCTTCGTCCACGAGAAACCGCATGCATTTCTGGAAGATGATTGCAATGGTGCCAATTTTCAACCATGTCAAATTTATAAACATATATATTTCGATCGATATTCGACAGTAAAGACACTTGCTTTGACTGAGAACTGGACGAGAGATGACTGACTTAAAACCGAAAGCTGAAGGCTGCGTACTATAAACTGGGTGGATATCGGTAGTGCATCTCAGTTCTACGTGACGTCATCTTAATTGACTGTTTGCTTCAATGCAAAGGTACATAGCAAAGTTTATTCCAACTATTTTTATCTCTAAAGAAGACCTTGCATAGAAACTTGATGCCCTCACTGAATTTCAAAATCTCCAAGGTTCATCTTGGTCCCTTATTCGCCATTTTACTACCTCGTAGAAAAAAGCAAGCTGGACATTACTCTGTACTTAGGAAGAGCTTAAGTTTTGAGACTCCTCGCTGCTGTACTAATGACCCCACAAGAAATTATTCTGGCAACGGTCAATGTTCCCATTACCCTCTATTAACAAGTTGATCGATTTGTGATTAGCAACTTCCACATGAAGTATTTCACCTCAAATAGCGATGATTAGCAATTATCAAACAACATGAACTGATATTACCCAATTTGGACCAACCAAGAAACAGTAATATGTCTTGACACAAGATAAGAAATTCAAGCCACACTGGTTTTGTCATATTTAATTTGCTAAGTGCATCCACCTCACGTGGCAAGCAAATGTCAACTTATAAAATCCGCCAAGTGAATTGTGAGCAGATTGTTTTTATCAAACATAATCAAAATAAAGATGAAAAGGTTCAGGCAAAAAAAGGTTCAGGCAACAGGATCTCGATACAAAGTTTATTCGCCCGCTCTGGTCTCTCATGTTGGGTGAATACACTTAAATTGAACCCGTGAAGGCACTTCAACCTTCGGTTTGAAAGAAAACATTTCTGTTTGCAGACCTGATGAGTTCATGATTTCACCCTTCTAAATCCGGCGGTGTAACTCCTTCTTCGAATTGCATAAAAGTTAGAATGTCATAAACAACAAAATTACCCTTTTTGATGTGACCAGCCCCCATTTTAGAGCCACAAAGTAATGTACTCTCTACTGCTTACCCTCAGACACTTTGACTTTTGTGTCCTGGGCTTTTGATTTTAATGTATGCTGGAAAAATTACGAATGGTGTGCTTAAAACCATTTGCTAAGTTGAAAATCAGAAACAGGCAGGCGTACGGTGGCCCACAACGGCCACGGCGCAATCTTTTTCCACGGCACAGATATATATTTCCACGGCACAGATATATATTTCCACGGCACAGATATATTTCTCGCGGCAACCTTTCATATTTCTCGCGGGCAAACTTTCATATTTCTCACGGCACACTTTCATATTTCTCACGGCACACTTTCATATTTCTCACGGCACACTTTCATATTTCTCACGGCACACTTTTATATGTCTCACGGCACACTTTCATAACGAGGCGTGTAGCGAGAGAAAGGAACGAGAAAAGGAAACATGGCGGAAAAGGAGCAGGACTTTCTGTAAGTTATTTATATCTTTGGATAATCAATTTAGAATTAGTTAAATTTAGTCAGTGTGCCTCATACCTTCAATCTTGGCCGGCCGGCCGTGTGCACACCAAAAAGATGTCAATTTTTTATTTTCTAGTTTGCCAAAACTTAGTCTGTGTTGAAACTTCCATGTTGTTCGACCAGGGGTGCTGTACTAAAAAATGGAAAAGGGAGGCTGTGCTGTAGAAGCTACACCACACCCATGTTCACACCCTGTATACTTGCATTTGTGTTAAAGACTCTCTATTCTATTGTGTATAAGAAATCACTAAAAGTATTCACTGACTCTAAAAGCTAATGGAAATTGCTCATTCATTGAAAATTGCCAACTAAAGAATTTACTGGCTTACCCAAACATATACTGGCTTTGTCAAGGGGGGGGAGCTAAAATATATCTTGATTTGACCAAATCCCTGACCCCTGAAGGCCATTTTGAGAGATGTCTGTAGATAGTAAGTTGCAAAATGGACGAAATCAACCTGGAATGGATAATTACGTTTTGCTGTAGTCTCTTAATTGTTTGTACTCATTTATTTTGCATGTTGAGCAATGCACACCAATTATAGATTTTATTTGTAATTGTAGGTGGTTACTGTCATTTCAAATTCTAAATATACCAATATTGTGTAATATGAAAGTGTGCCGTAAGAAATATGAAAGTGTGCCGTAAGAAATATGAAAGTGTGCCGCGAGAAATATATATCTATGCCATGGAAAAAGATTGTGCCGTGGCCGTTGTGGGCCACCGTACAGGCGGGAAAAATTGCTCCGGATACAAAGAGACCATAACACTTGCCACCTAAATTCACCCTGACAATATGAAAAAGTTAGTAATGACCATCTTACCTACTCC
This sequence comes from Nemopilema nomurai, assembly GCA_003864495.1. NCBI lineage: Eukaryota > Metazoa > Cnidaria > Scyphozoa > Rhizostomeae > Rhizostomatidae > Nemopilema > Nemopilema nomurai. The sequence goes on from ML133442.1 coordinate 1,757,508, forward strand.
TCTACTTCACAAAGTGACTTTAACATGTCTAATCTCTAATCAGAAATAGGACATCGAAGGCAGCATGAACAAACCTTTGACATTTGCCTGCAATGGTTCCACGTGAAATTATAAAGGGCCTTTGGGTTCGCCTTGACGATGCTGGTCAATTCGTCGCTGCAACATGCATCGCGTTTGTACTTCAAACACGCCACGAAACCTGTCCCACCTGGTCGCGACGCGTTAAGGTGGTAGGGCCCGGCCAGACAGCGTTCCCCCTGGGACAGGTTGCATTGCAAGAGACAAAGCATCACTGCATTGACGAAGACATCCACGCTACCCATGTCTCTTCCTCCCTATCACAGGACAGCCTCAGTGACACCGATCTACAGCAATATAATGTTTGACAAACACCCGCCCATTAAGAATCTTCAGCCAGGGCAGGAAGTCCATTAAGGGTCTTTAAGCTGGCTGCTCCACAACCAGTTTTATAAGTGGTTCACGGCTGAGTGCTGGCTATGTAAATAGTAACAGATTCTTGTACTTTCGACATTTACAATTGCAACTCTCTCTGTCTAGAATGTAACTGATGGAATGACCAATCTGGTAAACTCCATAATGTCGCTCATAACAAGAACCAGATGACGTCATGTCTATTTTTGCTATGGACGGCAAATAATACTGTATTGTATCAATTAAGTTTTATAATTGACTTTGATTTAAAAACAATCTAGTGGACCTCGGAGAAAAATGTTACCGGCAGTCCCATTTGAGAGGATAATTATGTGTAAATTCGACTAGTTGAAAAATATTTTTTATCAGCTGGCGATTGCCCCTAAAGATCTATTATGCTTGAAATAAGGCTTCCTTCTCGGTCACTGCACCCTGAGCAGAAGTAGGCAAGTCCGTAGGCATGAACAATCGAAACCTTGGATAGCCTTTCAACCAGAAGCAACATCATCATGGAACTCCCAGCCTTTAGACTTAAGTGTTGGCTCAATGGCTGTTTTAGCTCTGGCACCAAAATTCCAAAATAGATTTCTAGCCTCCACTCAAGAAATCCAGTGTTGAATTCCGTGACGTAATCTTCATAAATCCAACCGTTGCGAATGATAACGAGGCCAGTTTATATCCACTTGTATGGAGAAAAGTGGGTATAGCATTACAACGCTGCCCCTCCTGTCCTTATCTCCAGCAGGTCTCCCTGTTCATATGTAACCAAACCATGCTTGCAAAAGAACATCTTCTGGACGGCAACATGTGTTATCACGCTTTATAAGCAAAACTATGAGAATGTCCACATATTGATTGGTTCAGGAAATGAGAATGTCCACGAATTGATTGGTTCAGGAAATGAGAATGTCCACATGTTGAACTGACCAAACATTTCTTCTTCGAGGCCATTACCTGTCTCGTTTAGTATCGTTAGTATCGTTCCCAGCTGATTTCGCACAACTGCCTGCATTTGTGTCTTCCATAAAATTTTCCTTACTCTATATTCCCATTTCCTCCCCAAAGTTTCGCCACGCCCCCTAAGCCGCTATTCTTACTGTTTCTGCCATGCATTTTTTACATTTTCTCTATTACTCAATCACCAATTTCATACATTTCATTTCTAGGGTTGCCCTTCAACAAGGTTGATTTCAACAAGGAGCCCTAACTAAAAAAGAATAACAATTACAATTAATAATACTTTAAAAGAAACCCATAATTTTTAAACCTTATATACAAGTGTTACTCATATTTAGATAAAATGATATAAAATAATATACAAGAATTATAATAGAAATAAAAACAAATGTCCACTAAATAGAATGTCCACTAAAGAGAGGCAATTTCACAGTTTTGCTCCCATGTATGAAAAACATTTTTTCCCATTTTTTGTGTTTCCCATTAAGAAAGCTGTGGGAAGTACACTGTGAGTTACGGGCGAAAAGGCTACAGGGGTATTCTGGAGCCAACTCATGCAAGGACTTTTAGGCCATTGTTTTTGTTTCATAGTTTATAATTTCTTGAATGGTCTTCCACCCCAGCTCTTGGATAAGTTGTCTGCTAGGGGCACCAAAGCTACCATTTGTCATTACCCTTGCAATACGATTTTGAAGTTTTTGCAATTTGGTAATTTTGGCTGAATCACAGCAGCCCCAAACAGAGCAACAATACCAAAAGTGACGCCCCGCTATGCCCGTATATAGAGATTGTCTGAAGGCCAAGGTATTTAGTTGTTTGGACTATGCCAAGCTCTTTGTTGCGTATCTTTAGGTTCAACTCCTCATTTTGACGTTCGAGCATTTTACGCTTTTGCTCTGTTGCAATAAGCATGGAATGAGTTTTAGCAACATTCAAAGTAAGTTTGTTGCCTTATAGCAAGGTGTCTAATTTGCTTTGGTCATTGTTAATAGCCTCATTCAGCTGAGTAACATCAGAGGAGAAGAGGCGCAAGAGCCAGATTGGTCACCTGAGAACAGACCAATTTCCTTCATGTACTGGTACAGTTGGTTCAAAGCAAGTCTTTCAAAGAGCCTTGAGGCGATAATTAGATTTTCCCATACCATTTCCATTTCCATTCATCTTTATGAAGTGGAGTAACTCTAGCTACTTTCCATATGTCTGGAAACTGGTTTGTTTCAACAGATGTGTTAAACAGAAGAGCTAGGGAGTTTTCAATAAATGGCAGAGCTAGTTTCAGGAAATAGCCAGAAATGCTGTCAACCCCAAAGGGCAGATGCATCTCTGATCTCAATCGGCAAATGCATCCCTGATCTCAATCGGGAAATGCATCCCTGATCTCAATCGGGAAATGCATCCCTAATCTCAATCGGCAAATGCATCCCTGATCTCAATCGGGAAATGCATCCCTAATCTCAATCGGCAAATGCATCCCTGATCTCAATCGGGAAATGCATCCCTAATCTCAATCGGCAAATGCATCCCTAATCTCAATCGGCAAATGCATCCCTGATCTCAATCAGCAAATGCATCCCTAATCTCAATCGGCAAATGCATCCCTAATCTCAATCGGCAAATGCATCCCTAATCACAATCGGCAAATGCATCCCTAATCTCAATCGGCAAATGCATCCCTGATCTCAATCGGCAAATGCATCCCTAATCTCAATCGGCAAATGCATCCCTAATCACAATCGGCAAATGCATCCCTGATCTCAATCGGCAAATGCATCCCTGATCTCAATCGGCAAATGCATCCCTGATCTCAATCGGCAAATGCATCCCTGATCTCAATCAGCAAATGCATCCCTAATCTCAATCGGCAAATGCATCCCTAATCTCAATCGGCAAATGCATCCCTAATCACAATCGGCAAATGCATCCCTGATCTCAATCGGCAAATGCATCCCTGATCTCAATCGGCAAATGCATCCCTGATCTCAATCGGCAAATGCATCCCTGATCTCAATCAGCAAATGCATCCCTAATCTCAATCGGCAAATGCATCCCTAATCACAATCGGCAAATGCATCCCTGATCTCAATCAGCAAATGCATCCCTGATCTCAATCAGCAAATGCATCCCATCTCAATCGCAAATGCATCCCTGATCTCAATCGGCAAATGCATCCCTGATCTCAATCGGCAAATGCATCCCTAATCACAATCGGCAAATGCATCCCTGATCTCAATCGGCAAATGCATCCCTAATCACAATCGGCAAATGCATCCCTGATCTCAATCGGCAAATGCATCCCTAATCACAATCGGCAAATGCATCCCTAATCTCAATCGGCAAATGCATCCCTGATCTCAATCGGCAAATGCATCCCTAATCACAATCGGCAAATGCATCCCTGATCTCAATCGGCAAATGCATCCCTAATCACAATCGGCAAATGCATCCCTGATCTCAATCAGCAAATGCATCCCTAATCACAATCGGCAAATGCATCCCTGATCTCAATCGGCAAATGCATCCCTGATCTCAATCAGCAAATGCATCCCTAATCACAATCGGCAAATGCATCCCTGATCTCAATCAGCAAATGCATCCCTGATCTCAATCAGCAAATGCATCCCTGATCTCAATCGGCAAATGCATCCCTGATCTCAATCGGCAAATGCATCCCTGATCTCAATCGGCAAATGCATCCCTAATCACAATCGGCAAATGCATCCCTGATCTCAATCAGCAAATGCATCCCTGATCTCAATCAGCAAATGCATCCCTGATCTCAATCAGCAAATGCATCCCTAATCTCAATCGGCAAATGCATCCCTGATCTCAATCGGCAAATGCATCCCTAATCACAATCGGCAAATGCATCCCTGATCTCAATCGGCAAATGCATCCCTGATCTCAATCGGCAAATGCATCCCTGATCTCAATCGGCAAATGCATCCCTAATCACAATCGGCAAATGCATCCCTGATCTCAATCGGCAAATGCATCCCTAATCACAATCGGCAAATGCATCCCTGATCTCAATCGGCAAATGCATCCCTAATCACAATCGGCAAATGCATCCCTAATCACAATCGGCAAATGCATCCCTGATCTCAATCGGCAAATGCATCCCTAATCACAATCGGCAAATGCATCCCTGATCTCAATCAGCAAATGCATCCCTAATCACAATCGGCAAATGCAACCCTGATCTCAATCGGCAAATGCATCCCTGATCTCAATCAGCAAATGCATCCCTAATCACAATCGGCAAATGCATCCCTGATCTCAATCAGCAATCCCTAATCTCAATCGGCATCCCCTGATCTCAATCGGCAAATGCATCCCTAATCACAATCGGCAAATGCATCCCTGATCTCAATCAGCAAATGCATCCCTAATCTCAATCGGCAAATGCATCCCTGATCTCAATCGGCAAATGCATCCCTAATCACAATCGGCAAATGCATCCCTGATCTCAATCAGCAAATGCATCCCTAATCACAATCGGCAAATGCATCCCTGATCTCAATCGGCAAATGCATCCCTGATCTCAATCAGCAAATGCATCCCTAATCACAATCGGCAAATGCATCCCTGATCTCAATCGGCAAATGCATCCCTAATCACAATCGGCTAATGCATCCCTAATCTCAATCGGCAAATGCATCACTGATCTCAATCAGCAAATGCATCCCTAATCTCAATCGGCAAATGCACCCCTAATCACAATCGGCAAATGCATCCCTGATCTCAATCAGCAAATGCATCCCTGATCTCAATCGGCAAATGCATCCCTGATCTCAATCGGCAAATGCATCCCTTCTCTCAATCAGCAAATGCATCCCTCTCAATCAGCAAATGCATCAATCGGCAAATGCATCCCTTCTCAATCAGCAAATGCATCCCTTCTCTCAATCGGCAAATGCATCCCTGATCTCAATCGGCAAATGCATCCCTGATCTCAATCAGCAAATGCATCCCTAATCACAATCGGCAAATGCATCCCTGATCTCAATCGGCAAATGCATCCCTTCTCTCAATCAGCAAATGCATCCCTTCTCTCAATCGGCAAATGCATCCCTGATCTCAATCGGCAAATGCATCCCTTCTCTCAATCAGCAAATGCATCCCTTCTCTCAATCAGCAAATGCATCCCTGATCTCAATCGGCAAATGCATCCCTTCTCTCAATCAGCAAATGCATCCCTTCTCTCAATCGGCAAATGCATCCCTGATCTCAATCGGCAAATGCATCCCTGATCTCAATCAGCAAATGCATCCCTAATCACAATCGGCAAATGCATCCCTGATCTCAATCGGCAAATGCATCCCTAATCACAATCGGCAAATGCATCCCTGATCTCAATCGGCAAATGCATCCCTAATCACAATCGGCAAATGCATCCCTAATCTCAATCGGCAAATGCATCCCTGATCTCAATCAGCAAATGCATCCCTAATCACAATCGGCAAATGCATCCCTGATCTCAATCGGCAAATGCATCCCTGATCTCAATCAGCAAATGCATCCCTAATCACAATCGGCAAATGCATCCCTGATCTCAATCAGCAAATGCATCCCTAATCTCAATCGGCAAATGCATCCCTGATCTCAATCGGCAAATGCATCCCTAATCACAATCGGCAAATGCATCCCTGATCTCAATCAGCAAATGCATCCCTAATCTCAATCGGCAAATGCATCCCTGATCTCAATCGGCAAATGCATCCCTAATCACAATCGGCAAATGCATCCCTGATCTCAATCAGCAAATGCATCCCTAATCACAATCGGCAAATGCATCCCTGATCTCAATCGGCAAATGCATCCCTGATCTCAATCAGCAAATGCATCCCTAATCACAATCGGCAAATGCATCCCTGATCTCAATCGGCAAATGCATCCCTAATCACAATCGGCAATGCATCCCTAATCTCAATCGGCAAATGCATCCCTGATCTCAATCAGCAAATGCATCCCTAATCTCAATCGGCAAATGCACCCTAATCACAATCGGCAAATGCATCCCTGATCTCAATCAGCAAATGCATCCCTGATCTCAATCGGCAAATGCATCCCTGATCTCAATCGGCAAATGCATCCCTTCTCTCAATCAGCAAATGCATCCCTTCTCTCAATCAGCAAATGCATCCCTGATCTCAATCGGCAAATGCATCCCTTCTCTCAATCAGCAAATGCATCCCTTCTCTCAATCGGCAAATGCATCCCATCTCAATCGGCAAATGCATCCCTGATCTCAATCAGCAAATGCATCACAATCGGCAAATGCATCCCTGATCTCAATCGGCAAATGCATCCCTAATCACAATCGGCAAATGCATCCCTGATCTCAATCGCAAATGCATCCCTAATCACAATCGGCAAATGCATCCCTAATCTCAATCGGCAAATGCATCCCTGATCTCAATCAGCAAATGCATCCCTAATCACAATCGGCAAATGCATCCCTGATCTCAATCAGCAAATGCATCCCTGATCTCAATCGGCAAATGCATCCCTGATCTCAATCAGCAAATGCATCCCTGATCTCAATCAGCAAATGCATCCCTGATCTCAATCGGCAAATGCATCCCTAATCACAATCGGCAAATGCATCCCTGATCTCAATCAGCAAATGCATCCCTGATCTCAATCGGCAAATGCATCCCTAATCTCAATCGGCAAATGCATCCCTAATCACAATCGCAAATGCATCCCTGATCTCAATCAGCAAATGCATCCCTAATCTCAATCGGCAAATGCATCCCTAATCACAATCGGCAAATGCATCCCTGATCTCAATCAGCAAATGCATCCCTAATCAATCGGCAAATCATCCCTAATCTCAATCAGCAAATGCATCCTAATCACAATCGGCAAATGCATCCCTGATCTCAATCAGCAAATGCATCCCTGATCTCAATCAGCAAATGCATCCCTGATCTCAATCAGCAAATGCATCCCTAATCACAATCGGCAAATGCATCCCTGATCTCAATCGGCAAATGCATCCCTGATCTCAATCGGGAAATGCATCCCTGATCTCAATCGCAAATGCATCCCTAATCACAATCGGCAAATGCATCCCTGATCTCAATCAGCAAATGCATCCCTAATCTCAATCGGCAAATGCATCCCTGATCTCAATCAGCAAATGCATCCCTAATCACAATCGGCAAATGCATCCCTGATCTCAATCGCAAATGCATCCCTAATCTCAATCGGCAAATGCATCCCTAATCTCAATCGGCAAATGCATCCCTAATCACAATCGGCAAATGCATCCCTGATCTCAATCAGCAAATGCATCCCTGATCTCAATCGGCAAATGCATCCCTGATCTCAATCAGCAAATGCATCCCTAATCTCAATCGGCAAATGCATCCCTAATCACAATCGGCAAATGCATCCCTGATCTCAATCAGCAAATGCATCCCTTCTCTCAATCGCAAATGCATCCCTGATCTCAATCAGCAAATGCATCCCTAATCTCAATCGGCAAATGCATCCCTAATCACAATCGGCAAATGCATCCCTTCTCAATCAGCAAATGCATCCCTTCTCAATCAGCAAATGCATCCCTGATCTCAATCAGCAAATGCATCCCTAATCTCAATCGGCAAATGCATCCCTAATCACAATCGGCAAATGCATCCCTGATCTCAATCAGCAAATGCATCCCTGATCTCAATCAGCAAATGCATCCCTGATCTCAATCAGCAAATGCATCCCTGATCTCAATCGGCAAATGCATCCCTGATCTCAATCAGCAAATGCATCCCTAATCTCAATCGGCAAATGCATTCCTAATCTCAATCGGCAAATGCATCCCTAATCACAATCGGCAAATGCATCCCTGATCTCAATCAGCAAATGCATCCCTGATCTCAATCAGCAAATGCATCCCTGATCTCAATCAGCAAATGCATCCCTGATCTCAATCAGCAAATGCATCCCTGATCTCAATCAGCAAATGCATCCCTAATCACAATCGGCAAATGCATCCCTGATCTCAATCAGCAAATGCATCCCTGATCTCAATCAGCAAATGCATCCCTGATCTCAATCAGCAAATGCATCCCTTCTCTCAATCAGCAAATGCATCCCTGATCTCAATCAGCAAATGCATCCCTAATCTCAATCGGCAAATGCATCCCTAATCACAATCGGCAAATGCATCCCTGATCTCAATCAGCAAATGCATCCCTGATCTCAATCAGCAAATGCATCCCTGATCTCAATCAGCAAATGCATCCCTGATCTCAATCAGCAAATGCATCCCTAATCTCAATCGGCAAATGCATCCCTAATCACAATCGGCAAATGCATCCCTGATCTCAATCAGCAAATGCATCCCTGATCTCAATCAGCAAATGCATCCCTGATCTCAATCAGCAAATGCATCCCTGATCTCAATCGGCAAATGCATCCCTAATCACAATCGGCAAATGCATCCCTGATCTCAATCGGCAAATGCATCCCTGATCTCAATCGGCAAATGCATCCCTGATCTCAATCAGCAAATGCATCCCTGATCTCAATCAGCAAATGCATCCCTAATCTCAATCGGCAAATGCATCCCTATCACATCGGCAAATGCATCCCTGATCTCAATCAGCAAATGCATCCCTGATCTCAATCAGCAAATGCATCCCTGATCTCAATCGGCAAATGCATCCCTATCTCAATCGGCAAATGCATCCCTAATCTCAATCGGCAAATGCATCCCTGATCTCAATCGGCAAATGCATCCCTGATCTCAATCAGCAAATGCATCCCTAATCTCAATCAGCAAATGCATCCCTATCTCAATCGGCAAATGCATCCCTGATCTCAATCGGCAAATGCATCCCTAATCTCAATCGGCAAATGCATCCCTGATCTCAATCGGCAAATGCATCCCTGATCTCAATCGGCAAATGCATCCCTGATCTCAATCGGCAAATGCATCCCTAATCAATCGGCAAATGCATCCCTGATCTCAATCGGCAAATGCATCCCTAATCTCAATCGGCAAATGCATCCCTGATCTCAATCAGCAAATGCATCCCTAATCACAATCGGCAAATGCATCCCTGATCTCAATCGGCAAATGCATCCCTGATCTCAATCGGCAAATGCATCCCTGATCTCAATCGGCAAATGCATCCCTAATCACAATCGGCAAATGCATCCCTGATCTCAATCGGCAAATGCATCCCTGATCTCAATCGGCAAATGCATCCCTTCTCTCAATCAGCAAATGCATCCCTCTCTCAATCGGCAAATGCATCCCTGATCTCAATCGGCAAATGCATCCCTGATCTCAATCGGCAAATGCATCCCTATCTCAATCGGCAAATGCATCCCTCTCTCAATCGGCAAATGCATCCCTGATCTCAATCGGCAAATGCATCCCTGATCTCAATCGGCAAATGCATCCCTGATCTCAATCGGCAAATGCATCCCTAATCACAATCGGCAAATGCATCCCTCTCTCAATCAGCAAATGCATCCCTGATCTCAATCGGCAAATGCATCCCTAATCTCAATCGGCAAATGCATCCCTGATCTCAATCGGCAAATGCATCCCTGATCTCAATCGGCAAATGCATCCCTTCTCAATCGGCAAATGCATCCCTGATCTCAATCGGCAAATGCATCCCTAATCACAATCGGCAAATGCATCCCTCTCTCAATCGGCAAATGCATCCCTGATCTCAATCGGCAAATGCATCCCTGATCACAATCGGCAAATGCATCCCTGATCTCAATCAGCAAATGCATCCCTAATCACAATCGGCAAATGCATCCCTGATCTCAATCGGCAAATGCATCCCTGATCTCAATCGGCAAATGCATCCCTGATCTCAATCGGCAAATGCATCCCTGATCTCAATCAGCAAATGCATCCCTAATCACAATCGGCAAATGCATCCCTGATCTCAATCAGCAAATGCATCCCTGATCTCAATCGGCAAATGCATCCCTAATCTCAATCGGCAAATGCATCCCTAATCTCAATCGGCAAATGCATCCCTGATCTCAATCGGCAAATGCATCCCTGATCTCAATCGGCAAATGCATCCCTGATCTCAATCAGCAAATGCATCCCTAATCTCAATCGGCAAATGCATCCCTAATCACAATCGGCAAATGCATCCCTGATCTCAATCGGCAAATGCATCCCTAATCTCAATCGGCAAATGCATCCCTGATCTCAATCGCAAATGCATCCCTAATCAATCGGCAAATGCATCCCTGATCTCAATCAGCAAATGCATCCCTAATCTCAATCGGCAAATGCATTCCCTGATCTCAATCAGCAAATGCATCCCTAATCACAATCGGCAAATGCATCCCTGATCTCAATCAGCAAATGCATCCCTAATCTCAATCGGCAAATGCATCCCTAATCCAATGGCAAATGCATCCCTGATCTCAATCGGCAAATGCATCCCTGATCTCAATCGGCAAATGCATCCCTGATCTCAATCGGCAAATGCATCCCTGATCTCAATCGGCAAATGCATCCCTGATCTCAATCGGCAAATGCATCCCTAATCACAATCGGCAAATGCATCCCTGATCTCAATCAGCAAATGCATCCCTGATCTCAATCGGCAAATGCATCCCTGATCTCAATCGGCAAATGCATCCCTGATCTCAATCGCAAATGCATCCCTAATCACAATCGGCAAATGCATCCCTGATCTCAATCGGCAAATGCATCCCTAATCACAATCGGCAAATGCATCCCTGATCTCAATCGGCAAATGCATCCCTGATCTCAATCGGCAAATGCATCCCTGATCTCAATCGGCAAATGCATCCCTGATCTCAATCGGCAAATGCATCCCTAATCACAATCGGCAAATGCATCCCTGATCTCAATCAGCAAATGCATCCCTGATCACAATCGGCAAATGCATCCCTGATCTCAATCAGCAAATGCATCCCTAATCAATCGGCAAATGCATCCCTGATCTCAATCGGCAAATGCATCCCTGATCTCAATCGGCAAATGCATCCCTGATCTCAATCGCAAATGCATCCCTTCTCTCAATCAGCAAATGCATCCCTGATCTCAATCGGCAAATGCATCCCTCATCTCAATCAGCAAATGCATCCCTTGATCTCAATCGGCAAATGCATCCCTGATCTCAATCGGCAAATGCATCCCTGATCTCAATCAGCAAATGCATCCCTAATCACAATCGGCAAATGCATCCCTGATCTCAATCGGCAAATGCATCCCTAATCACAATCGGCAAATGCATCCCTATCTCAATCGGCAAATGCATCCCTAATCACAATCGGCAAATGCATCCCTAATCTCAATCGGCAAATGCATCCCTGATCTCAATCAGCAAATGCATCCCTGATCTCAATCGGCAAATGCATCCCTGATCTCAATCGGCAAATGCATCCCTAATCTCAATCGGCAAATGCATCCCTGATCTCAATCGGCAAATGCATCCCTGATCAATCAGCAAATGCATCCCTAATCTCAATCGGCAAATGCATCCCTAATCACAATCGGCAAATGCATCCCTGATCTCAATCGGCAAATGCATCCCTAATCTCAATCGGCAAATGCATCCCTGATCTCAATCGGCAAATGCATCCCTGATCTCAATCGGCAAATGCATCCCTGATCTCAATCGGCAAATGCATCCCTGATCTCAATCGCAAATGCATCCCTATCTCAATCGCAAATGCATCCCTAATCACAATCGGCAAATGCATCCCTGATCTCAATCAGCAAATGCATCCCTAATCACAATCGGCAAATGCATCCCTGATCTCAATCGGCAAATGCATCCCTAATCACAATCGGCAAATGCATCCCTGATCTCAATCGGCAAATGCATCCCTAATCACAATCGGCAAATGCATCCCTGATCTCAATCGGCAAATGCATCCCTGATCTCAATCGGCAAATGCATCCCTAATCTCAATCGGCAAATGCATCCCTGATCTCAATCAGCAAATGCATCCCTAATCCACAATCGGCAAATGCATCCCTGATCTCAATCGCAAATGCATCCCTAATCTCAATCGGCAAATGCATCCCTGATCTCAATCGGCAAATGCATCCCTAATCTCAATCGGCAAATGCATCCCTGATCTCAACAGCAAATGCATCCCTAATCTCAATCGCAAATGCATCCCTATCTCAATCAGCAAATGCATCCCTGATCTCAATCAGCAAATGCATCCCTAATCTCAATCGGCAAATGCATCCCTAATCACAATCGGCAAATGCATCCCTGATCTCAATCAGCAAATGCATCCCTGATCACAATCGGCAAATGCATCCCTGATCTCAATCAGCAAATGCATCCCTAATCACAATCGGCAAATGCATCCCTGATCTCAATCAGCAAATGCATCCCTGATCTCAATCGGCAAATGCATCCCTAATCTCAATCGGCAAATGCATCCCTAATCACAATCGGCAAATGCATCCCTGATCTCAATCGGGAAATGCATCCCTGATCTCAATCGGCAAATGCATCCCTAATCACAATCGGCAAATGCATCCCTAATCTCAATCGGCAAATGCATCCCTAATCACAATCGGCAAATGCATCCCTGATCTCAATCAGCAAATGCATCCCTAATCACAATCGGCAAATGCATCCCTGATCTCAATCAGCAAATGCATCCCTAATCTCAATCGGCAAATGCATCCCTAATCACAATCGGCAAATGCATCCCTGATCTCAATCGCAAATGCATCCCTGATCTCAATCGGCAAATGCATCCCTGATCTCAATCGGCAAATGCATCCCTGATCTCAATCAGCAAATGCATCCCTGATCTCAATCAGCAAATGCATCCCTAATCTCAATCGGCAAATGCATCCCTAATCACAATCGGCAAATGCATCCCTGATCTCAATCGGCAAATGCATCCCTGATCTCAATCGGCAAATGCATCCCTGATCTCAATCGGCAAATGCATCCCTGATCTCAATCAGCAAATGCATCCCTGATCTCAATCAGCAAATGCATCCCTAATCTCAATCGGCAAATGCATCCCTGATCTCAATCGGCAAATGCATCCCTGATCTCAATCAGCAAATGCATCCCTAATCTCAATCGGCAAATGCATCCCTAATCACAATCGGCAAATGCATCCCTGATCTCAATCGGCAAATGCATCCCTGATCTCAATCGCAAATGCATCCCTAATCACAATCGGCAAATGCATCCCTGATCTCAATCGCAAATGCATCCCTGATCTCAATCGGCAAATGCATCCCTGATCTCAATCGGCAAATGCATCCCTGATCTCAATCAGCAAATGCATCCCTGATCTCAATCAGCAAATGCATCCCTAATCTCAATCGGCAAATGCATCCCTGATCTCAATCGGCAAATGCATCCCTAATCTCAATCGGCAAATGCATCCCTGATCTCAATCGGCAAATGCATCCCTGATCTCAATCAGCAAATGCATCCCTGATCTCAATCAGCAAATGCACCCCTAATCACAATCGGCAAATGCATCCCTGATCTCAATCAGCAAATGCATCCCTAATCTCAATCGGCAAATGTATCCCTGATCTCAATCAGCAAATGCACCCCTAATCACAATCGGCAAATGCATCCCTGATCTCAATCGGCAAATGCATCCCTGATCTCAATCGGCAAATGCATCCCTGATCTCAATCGGCAAATGCACCCCTAATCACAATCGGCAAATGCATCCCTGATCTCAATCAGCAAATGCATCCCTAATCTCAATCGGCAAATGCATCCCTAATAACAATCGCAAATGCATCCCTGATCTCAATCGGCAAATGCATCCCTGATCTCAATCGCAAATGCATCCCTGATCTCAATCGGCAAATGCATCCCTAATCACAATCGGCAAATGCATCCCTGATCTCAATCGGCAAATGCATCCCTAATCTCAATCGGCAAATGCATCCCTGATCTCAATCGGCAAATGCATCCCTAATCTCAATCGGCAAATGCATCCCTGATCTCAATCAGCAAATGCATCCCTGAATCTCAATCGGCAAATGCATCCCTGATCTCAATCGCAAATGCATCCCTAATCACAATCGGCAAATGCATCCTAATCTCAATCGCAAATGCACCCCTAATCACAATCAGCAAATGCATCCCTACTCAATCGGCAAAATGCATCCCTAATCACAATCGGCAAATGCATCCCTGATCTCAATCGGCAAATGCATCCCTAATCTCAATCGGCAAATGCATCCCTGATCTCAATCGGCAAATGCATCCCTAATCACAATCGGCAAATGCATCCCTGATCTCAATCGGCAAATGCATCCCTAATCTCAATCGGCGAATGCATCCCTGATCTCAATCGGCAAATGCATCCCTGATCTCAATCAGCAAATGCATCCCTGATCTCAATCAGCAAATGCACCCCTAATCACAATCGGCAAATGCATCCCTGATCTCAATCAGCAAATGCACCCCTAATCACAATCGGCAAATGCATCCCTGATCTCAATCGGCAAATGCATCCCTGATCTCAATCGGCAAATGCATCCCTAATCTCAATCGGCAAATGCATCCCTGATCTCAATCAGCAAATGCATCCCTGATCTCAATCAGCAAATGCATCCCTGATCTCAATCGGCAAATGCATCCCTAATCTCAATCAGCAAATGCACCCCTAATCACAATCGGCAAATGCATCCCTGATCTCAATCAGCAAATGCATCCCTAATCTCAATCGGCAAATGCATCCCTGATCTCAATCGGCAAATGCATCCCTAATCACAATCGGCAAATGCATCCCTGATCTCAATCGGCAAATGCATCCCTAATCTCAATCGGCAAATGCATCCCTGATCTCAATCAGCAAATGCATCCCTGATCTCAATCAGCAAATGCACCCCTAATCACAATCGGCAAATGCATCCCTGATCTCAATCGGCAAATGCATCCCTGATCTCAATCGGCAAATGTATCCCTGATCTCCTGTACCTTGATGGTTTTAAAGTGGAACTCTGCCCTTTTTTGTTGCTTTCATAATTACCAGATCAATCAGTTTATCACAATCCTTAAGGCAGTCAATATTACTGGACCTGGACCTGTTATTAAGAAGTTCATTGATGGTTTTCCGTGATTCCTTCATGTTCCCTTCACATGCAGATATCTTATTAACGTAGTATGCCCTTTTTAACTGGACATTAAGAGTGTTAACATTTTTGCGGATTTGCCTATATGGATCCATAAGGTGTGGTGACTTACTTGCAACTGCTATTTTTTGGCTTATCTCTTGTCCGCATTAATTTCTTAAGATTCGGGTTAATCTAGGGGCAGTATATTTCAGAGACGCGCATTTCACATATTGGAGCACGCTTGTCAATGATCAGGGAAAGTACTCTAGACCAGCAATTGACCAGAACATTAATGTCATCGGTCTCAATGAGCTTTTTCTCCCAAAATGTAGCAGAAACATCAGGAATGCTTCCTCGCTGAAATTTTTCACTTTGCGCGTTTTGATTTTTTTGTAATCACACAATCACACATATGAAGCGCATTTGCCACAACTGTAGTACAGTAAATCTTCGAATTGCCCCCCCCCTTCGAAAAAGCCCCCCTCGAATAAGCCCCGACCCAAGAGCTACAAATTTTCAATAAGCCCCCCCCTCAAATAAGCCTCCCTTGATTTGTTCATTTCCGACTCCTGAGGTTGCCTTTGGCATTTTATTGAATTATTAACAAAAATGTAAATTTTTGTGGTATGTTATGTTATTTTATAATTAGATTATTTTTTATATTATGAAAAGAAAGAAATCGCAAAAATTATATTTTTAGGTGGCATGTTATAAGCCCCTTCCTCGAATAAGCCCCCCCCCCTCGAATAAGCCCCCATCCAAAAATATCAAAATAAATAAGCCCCCAGGGGGCTAGTTCGAGGATTTACGGTAAGCAATGCAATGCATCGAAATTGCTGCGTGCTTACGAGGCTACTCCAACCAGGAAGAGGTAGAGCACAAACAAATTTTTGCACAACCCAAGAAGCTTGGATGTTGTCTTGCTGTACAGGAAAGTCGCTGAGAATAAAAACTTCCAATATGAACAACCATGAAAAACAGATAAAGCAAAGAATTATTCATTTGGATCTCAAGGGAGCCCCGCCAAAGATGCAGTACTTGCTTCGAATTGTGCCTTTGATGAGGCAATGGGGTGCAACAGGGATGCTGGTTGAGTACGAGGATACGTTTCCTTTCAAGAATGAACTCAGTTATATCTCAAAAGAGCAAGCCTATTCTTCTGAAGACATCAAATCTTTGCAAGACGTCATAAAAACGGAAGGAATGGAGTTTATACCCCTAGTGCAAACGTTCGGGCACATGGAATATGTGCTGAAGCACCAAGAGTGCGCCTACCTGCGAGAGCTCAAAGAAAACCCTATGTCTATTTGCCCCAAGAACGAAGATTCACTCCCTCTAATCAAATCGTTGATTGAACAGATTATGGCAGAGCATGATGATCTTAAATATCTTCACATAGGAGGAGACGAGGTTTGCACGAATTATTCATGAAGCGTTTCCTTCTCCTTGCGAGAAAGACTGACCCTATATCGCGTGACACATAGTACTGGAAAAATAGGTGGGGAAAAGTGACTATCCGATTTTAACATGAAGTAACCCGACTTGTCCAATCAGAGCTTTTTTAACACTAATTGGTAATTCCTGACGACTTAAACTGGTAATACCCAGAATAACAATGATTACTTTAAGACTTTTACTGGAGCCTCTTGTAGCCTACTGGTTCTAGTTTTATTTGTGACATAATCATAAATAAATCAGGGAATGGTTAACATAAGATGAGGGAATTCTAGCCTATCTTGAAATTTGAATTCTAGCCTATATGCAATCAAAACCATTGACAATTAAGCTCTTCTGGTCTATCACTGTAATATAATTGTGCAACTAAACGCAAAAAACATATTTTTGAGGATGAGCAATTGCATGTTGATTAGAAGCTATTTTTCAAAAAAGGAGAAACTCTGTGAGTAGATAGGCATGGCTAAAAACCTTTCATTTGAACAAGGACAAACAATTGACTGTTGAAATGTAATCAAGTTTTTTTCATAGGTATGCACAAAGCCAGCCAATTTGCTTTCTTATGTGAAATTTGTATGCAAGTGTTTGTAGACTTTACAATCTTGCTTTGCTGTCTATTACCTTGGTTAATAATTTGTAGATTAATTTCTTGTAATGGGGTAAGGACTGACAAGACACAGATAGGTATTACAAAATATTGCATATCAAAATGTATATGCTGCCATCCTATAGCAGAATAAGATCAAACTTAAGTTCAAACTTAAGTTCAAAGCAAGAAATGAAATGAGAAAGTTTAGAAGTGCTTTGCCAGGTATAATCTCACATTGCTAGAAAATATTTTGTGAAGTTTTTGTTTCCAACAGAAGAGCTGTGATGCATTAACATGTACTTACATAAAGCTTCTTTTGTTTGTTGCAATATTTTTACATATGGCAAACTTAACAACTTCTTTCAGAAGTTTTGAAATTTAAATTCATGGTTTAAATACAACAGATTGGGAAGCAGTAAGTGACTGAAACCCAAATGTCAAAAATGTCGAAAAGTGAGACACTTCAGAGGATATATTGATAAACTTCAGTAACTTATGAATTAGCTTGCTTTAATTTAGGGTTTTTTCATGACAGTTGTATAATTTATGGTATGCTGTTTATTGTTTTACTTGACTCTTATGGGATACTTTTGCAAAGACTTTCATTTTGATGAGTTATGAATAACCATCTTTGAAATAACAATTATCTTAACACTGGATTCTGCTAGTCAACTTAAATTATCTCTCTCTTCGCAGGTATTCTGCTTTTGTCAGTGTAAAGCCTGTATAGAAGCATGTAAAACCATTTCAAAGGAGAGACTGTATATTAACCACATGATTAGGATTATAAACTACATCAACACAAAATGGCCTGCATTGCAGATCTTGATTTGGGATGACATGTTTAGAGAATTCTCTATATGTGATCTGGAACAGTTAGCTGGTAATGGGAGCTCAGTTATTCCAGTTGTTTGGTCTTATGTGGACAATCTGAATGAGGTTTTTCCAACTGGAATGTTTGAGCGATTTGGAGAGGCATTTGAAGAGATTTGGATTGCTAGCTCTTTCAAAGGTTCTGCAGGTCAGCCATGCTAAGTTTGGGTAATGATTTGTTACAAATCTTTCAAGCTGCATTGTAATGTTCTCCTTCCCTATTGCCTTGAAATATTTATTGAAATATTTACAATTGTTTGAACATATTTAGGTGCATCATGTAAGCTATCAATTTTTGACAAATGTGCTTTGAATTTCCTCTATTTCATTTTCTGGTCAGTTCCATAGAAAATAATATGATCGCTTTTTCTGTTTGTATTCCAATTTCGCAGGAAGTCATTTTGCTACCCAAAATGAAATGGATGGAGTCTTTTTATTTTTATCCTGAAATACTAGGTTATCAACTACTTCATCATATTGCTTATTGATCAGTTTGTAAGATGTTACAATGCTTAGATATTCATTAAGCTTATAAAATCCGCACATCCTTGCTAGACGGGTGGGGTTGAGTATGGTCGGATTTTGATGCCGTTTAGACGGGAGGCAGAGGGGAGCGTTCAATTTGAAGCTGTTCCTGCATTTACTGGAGAACTGTTGAAGCCTTCACATTGTTAACTGCTATCGGTGCCATTTTGGCTCCTCTATAAATGCGGCTCCTCTATGAATGCGGCTCCATTTGGCTCCAGTGGAAACAAGTCAGAGCCAAACAGGAACTGAGCCAAAAGAGATCAGATAGAAAACTGGGCAAAATGGCGATGATGTATTGTTGACAACATTTCTTTCCAAGTACCCTCGGTTATGTCTGTTAACATGTTGATAATGGTATTATCATGCTTTTACTGAAAAATGTCAAGTTACTGTAGTTGCTGGTATCTTGTGCACCTTATTATAACAAATCTGCGCCTGTTGTAGGACCTTCATGTGATTGGACCCCTATGCCTCATTATATAAACAACCACCTCTCCTGGTTGTCGTTGGTCGACCAGCTGCCCAAGGGAACCAAGGAGAAAGTCAAAGCTATAATGGTGACGGGATGGTCTCGATACGATCACTACGCTACGTTGTGCGAGCTGTTGCCAGTGGCATTACCATGTCTTGCCATGTGCCTTGCTGTACTGAAACAAGGCCACTTCAACAAGAGAGTTCATGCAGAGGTGTCGAGAAACCTTGGCTATCTTGAGTGTATTCAACTCGAGTATAAGCCGTTCATGCAACTAGATAACAACTGCGGCAATTTCCCAGGTTTGTTGCATTCATTCCCTTGGGACCTGGTGGCAGGATTGGGACATCTGCTTATGTTCGTTAAGGCGAGGGGGACAAGAGCATAGGGTGGTGACAAAGCAATGGCAAAAAGGGAAGAGCTGAGCTCTTTTGCCAATGGCATTGCAGTCTGGATAGCTCAGACGTTCGCCTTACTAAGAGTTTCCAGCACAAGTAGCTTCCCATTAATTTCTATATTCTGACTCATGCTATGGAGACGCTACCTTTTTGCGGCTTTCTGATAGTGTCGTATGGATGAATCTCGCTTTTGGTAGGTTAGTCTTACGGAAGCTTTTCCCAGGAAAACAGGTGTGTGAGAGATTTTGATAAATGCTCTGCTTTGCAGGAATTATAGATCCAAAACCGAGTCTCAATTATGCATTAATTGATTAAACGCCTTGATGCATTAAAGGCCTTGATGCATTGAATGCTAAATGATTAAATGCATTAATTTTTAGGCTCTGAGATAATCACCTACCTGACACACTTAGAACACGCAAAGCACCATTTAAAGATGGCCGAAGAAAGAAAAGAGTCGTGGATGGACACGTGGCATATCGAAGTAAAAAAGGAGGTCAACATTTGTCACATCGAATTTGCCTGCTCGATGTTGAATTCAGCTCTGCAAATTTACGAAGGCATCAGAGGGCCCTTGCAAGAATGTCTATCATTCCACTTCGATTCGGATACAGTGGAAGAATTCATTGTTGTCAAAGTGAACTCCCAGATTAAAAAGATCCTGGACCTACTTTCTCTTATGAGATCTATCAAACAAATGTGTTGTAAAAGTTTAGTTGCTGGTGATGAAACATAAAGCCAAAAGCCTGCACCTAGTACAAAACAGGCCAGTTAAGATATGGTATATTGTGATCAAAATTAACCGTTCAATTCATCCGCTTTTTTATCATTTACGATATTGTTGCATTCATCTCCGCCTAATCCTCCTCCGTTTTCGCGGTTCAGTTATTGCTTCAGGAAAACACACCAGCACAGCACGAAAAGGAATAATTACGAAGCTTGGAAATGACAACACATGATGCTGCAAGCACCAAGTGGTCATTGCTGATTTCAGCACCCTGAATGAAACACACCTCTTGTTCTCACTGCATAACGGTGTTTTAACGGCACAAGATTAAACTAGGAACGTATTTTTGAGCCTCTCGAGAACACTGGGCACCAGAAGAGCCAACTGCGGCAGCTTAGGCCCCGTTTACACTGTCCCGTGCAAGTTTGGAACCGCCGCGACAAAACCGTCGCGGTTCGCCCTTCCGTCTACACTAGCATCGTGGAACCGTGACGATTTTGCTCTGCTATCCGGAACAGTTTTGACCCTGCTTTGAAAGCGAACAATTTTGTACCGTTACGGTTCCGTTTTTGAACAGACAGTGTAAACACCTATCCGAGACGATTTTGTCACGGATTCACAAAGAGGTCTTTTGTCTGTTTCAGGTAAGCGAGGCTTTGATTTTGGCGCAATTTTGTAGACGAGAGAATTGTCAGGATGGCTGTTGAAATCAAAACAACGTTGTCAAATTCCTTATTACCTTGCTAAATTCAGTGATAGCGATCGCTGGGCTGAATATATATTTAGCAGCCATTTACGATGGTTACTACCGTCTTCGTTGCCTAAAATGACGCCTAGAAGTAAAGCACCCTCTTCGTCTGTCCAAGTGAAGTTTTTAACCTTCTTATCAATTTTCTCTTTCATAAAATTTCGAATTTGATCTTGGCGGCTAAATAAGGCCTCGGTTGACGAAAATTCTACCATCGAATTAAGGTCGTACCGGTACAGTGTAAACGCAACGGCTAAACCCAACAATTTGGAACCGCGACAGTGTAAACACTCGCGAACCGTAACGGTACAAAATTGTCCCGGGACAGTGTAGACGGGGTCTTAACCATGGGTTAACCACAACTTGTGTTGTGGGCTCGCGTGACATTGCTATTTACCATGACCCTTAGTTGCTGTTAAAGATACATAAGAGCATGCTGTAAGTCTACCGAGCTTCCGAGAGACTGCCATACTGTAAGTTTAGTTAAGCCCAGTTGAATTAATCGTTTACAGTTTTGTACTTTTGCTCGCAACTTATTTAACTAACCGGTATTCCTTAACAAAATTTTCTTCCATTAATTTGTCTTAGGCCGACTAATATCACCAAAATTTATACGGTTTGTTTTCAAAATTATATACTGATCAGGAAAACATACCTTCGATTTTCGACGAATTGCGAAAGAACTTGACGCGAGAAGCTGTTTGGGTTATGAAAGGACTTGGTCCGAGCGGTTGTGACGGAAAAATCGACGGGAAAATAGCGAAGTCATCTTTTGCACGAGCATTGAAAACTTCAGGTCGTGAGATTGGGATGTAGTTAGTCAGGCCATTAAGGGGACCTTTACATGAGACCCGAGTTTTCATGCCAGTACGAGTTTCATTTCGGGTGCGGGTCTTAGCTAATGTTGTGATTACATGGCGTCGACCAAACCGCATATTACACCGGCAGGAAGTTTTTCATACCGGGGGGGGATCAGTGATAAAATCGCCTCCGTTGCACAAATGCTGCACATTTGATGCTGCGGATTGGTTTTGGCGCCATTTTCTTTATTTCGGCCCGTTGGTTGCAATCATGTCGGGGGGAAAACACTGAGAATCCAAAAAGGTAAGTGGTAATTAGAATTAATTCACTAACAGTAAATCAGAGACAACTTAAGTTTACGCTAAACATTTTTCGATTTCTTCACTTTCTGATAGCCGAATTAATGAGGAACATAATGATACAATGTTTGCAACTAGAAGACGTTTTGAAAATGGAGAAAATCCCATATAAACGAAGGTTTCCATAATGCCCTCACCAAAGTTTCTAGCTGCGGTTTTCAAATCGCTCGACCTTTTCAAGCCGATTATCGTTGTTCTGCTCTTTGTGGTTTGTGTGAGAGTATGGCACATCCAAGAATTGTTGTGTTTATTTCAAGCCGCTAATTGATCTAAGCCTAAACTACTTGACCCGGATTACATTGCTGGTAACATGATCCCGATGTGTATCTTGCAAGTGCGATCAGTAAAATCCCGTTTTCTCCTAACTCAAAATTTCTCTACATACAGGTGCTAAAAAGCTACTTTTGTACCCAAGGAGCCAATCGAATGGCTCGCAAATTTGCACACGGCCAGGGTAGACGTTGGGCAAACAAAGTGTCTAAAAAATTTTTTATTTGCTCTGGTCCGTCTTTTATACCCAAATACAGCTGTGGGAGGGTGGAAAAATTGTTTGCCAATTTTAAACAGGGTATAGTTTCAAGATGAAGAGGAATTTAACAAATCTGAGACACTTTGGTAGCTTAGGATCTGCACTTTCTGCTGGTATAAGTCAGATTTCTTTACCTTAAACGCAAGGGTGCAAAATAGCTTGTGAAGGTGGTGCACTTTTTGAGCAATAAATTGGCATGGAAAATATAATTTAACATTATTTTCCAATAATTTTAATCTGGCTAGATACGCCATAATCTTGTGCATCGAATGATATATAGTTTACCCAGATTCCATGAACGGTTTGTCCTTTATGAAGGAAAAACCAATTTTCGTGTTGAAAACATTTACCGTAACCTTAAAACAAGCAGATGTGCATGTCTCTCAAAACAATGAGAATATTGTATAGTATGAATAATTAAATTCCATTTCATGGTCTCTGTCGCTTAAAATTAAATCCCAAATATTAAATCGAGGGGCGAATTTAATCACTTTTGCAAATAGCGTACGAGATTTCCACGAAAACAATAGGATTTCCAGGGATTTTGTGATAAAACAACAGGATTTTCACAAAAGGTGTACGAGATTTTTTTAAGTGATTTGCCCCTCGTATTTAATCACCACACATTTGTGCGACGAGGCATTTTCCATTGTCGTCTTTTTTTCCTCAAAAATCTATTTCTTGCGGTTCTGTATCGCCAAAGGGGCCAAATTCTATCTTCAACGACAGCTTCTAACTTTCCCTATTATACTGGAGTTGCAAGAATACCTGTATAGCTAGAAACATTTAACTTTGTAGCGCTATGCAGCCAGTTGTAAAAATCATGCGCTTTTTTGAGAAACACGAAGTTACGTGAATATTGTGCGAAATAGTTCGACAGTTTCGTATCGGGTTTCATGTAACGGAAAGCAAATTTCATCATATTTTCATGTCGGCATGACTTCGTTTCTGGTCTCATGTAAAGGGCCCCTAAGACCCCGTTAACACGATAGTGGATCACTTTTGATCCGGTACATAATCTGTTGCGGACCAGCTTCCCGTCTACACGAGCTCCAAATGATCCGATACACTTTTGCTCCGCTATCCGCATCAATTTTGATCCGGTACATAATCTGTTGCGGACCAGCTTCCTGTCTACATGAGCTCCAAGTGATCCGATACACTTTTCCTCCGCTATCCGCATCAGTTTTGAACCTGCTACGAAAGCGAACAGGTTTTGTGTCGGATCACTTTTGTGTCGGATCACTTTTGTGTCAGATCACTTTTGTGTCAGATCACTTTTGTATCGGATCACTTCTGCACCGTGTTGTGCAGACGCAAACGAGGGTCATTTTCTGGCAAGCGAGGTTCAGACATAAGCACGGTTTACACATGCAACTTTTCATGTGCAATTTCGTGCAAATTGTCGCACTGACACGGTGAGACTGAAAAGTTGCACGTGTATGGCTCAAGAAACAAATAAATGATGCGCGAAGGTCTATTTAAAATCTACGAGGTTATTAAGATTGAAAGACATTATGCCGAGAGAATACAAATGTGTTACTGAGTTGATTAAAAAAATTTGAACGTCGAAATACAAGCAAAATGAGCTTCAAAATACAATTCCTGTGTAACTTTATTTCTAGCAACTATTAAACTGAATTGCTGAGCAACACAAGCATAGAACACAAGTGAAGTGAGGCGGTGCGGTCGCTGCGAAGCATGACGTGTGTTGCGAGGCAAAGCGCAAAGCTGTATTTTACAAAAGATTAACCCAAAATGTCAAATTCCTTCAAAGGCCATCGTATGATCACACTGTCACGCTACATTGTTTGCCGATGTTATTTTATCTTTTTGAGCAATGGGTGGGTAAATAAAAGGTAACCAAAATAACCCATTAAGGTATTACTTTGTGGATCACTTTACATCTTCATCAACTTGCGTCACGCCATCATACAAAATACAGAACGATCAAAGCTCCACTCGCCTCCGAGATTATTGTTAAAATAAAGGCTTTTCCAAGTGGTTTCCTGTAACTAAAATGTTTTCAGAAAATGTGAACTAAAGTGTCAAATTATCCATCGAGTCAAACAGGAACATGGTTCAGCTATTTCAAAATAAGAATTTTCTATAATCATTCGACTCCTGTTATCAAGACGATATCTGGACGTTGATAAGGTTCTAGAGCTTTATCTTAAAAGAATTTTGACATTTAAATTGAGCCCCCTGTGCCCCCTCAATGTTGTCTCTACCTTAGCATATTTGAAATTTGAAAGTAACGATAAGTGATAAAACGTTCTGATTTTCTTTTTCTAACATTGCGAGCGGCATTCATGTATTCACACACAACTGTACCTCGTCTATTTGTTTTTATTTATACTTCGTGCTGAACTTTAAATCACGTTATATGACATAATATTTCCTATCCTGCATGCCACTTCATCTGCATATCCCGTCTATCAACATCGATAAATGATAGTGTGGCAGAAAGTTTCCTGGTTCCGTATTCCATGTTCCATAGTATTCAAAATTCCATGTTCCATAGTATTCCATATTCCGTATACCGGATTCCGTATTCCGTGTTTTAAAGGTAACCTATCCTTATCCGATTCGTGTATCTGTATTTGCAGAAACGCCTTCTCTATATCAGCGGTTAGTGCAATGGGTTTCACGCGAAAACGGATTAACGTGTCAAACAATAAAGGCATATAATTCCGCCCTATTTCTAGCCTATCATTGATCGGATAGGACTCTTTGTTTGATTTTGCAGAACCGTCGAATACCACTTGCAATTTTGTTGTCTTGCGATCTCTGCGGATTACACCGTGATGACACCGATAATGCACTTCGTCTTCTTGATTACCTGTTATGCTTGAGCTTGGGACAACCTCAGTAATGCCCTTGGCAATCTGTTCTCTAAAGTAGGCATCATATTCCTTAAGCAATTCGGGGGTTTCCTTCAAACGCAAATACAATGAATTTAAACGTTGCTTACTTAATTTGTACTGTGAATCTAAACCTGTATCTACAAATTGAGATTTCCATGGTAATCTTACCTCATATCTTGAGTCTCTTTCGCTGTACTCAATCTTCGTACCTGAGAGCTCCCCGGTCTCCTTCGATTTGCGATCATCATCGGGGCCTTCCCCTTCCATCTGGCCACAAGCCTCGTGTTTCCAAAACGTATTCAACGATTCGGCTATTTCTCTGTTTTCATCCACAATTTCGCTTCTGTACGGGATAATATCTATAACTAGGTTAAGATTGGCATTAAAACAAGACGATTTATCGCCTTCATAGGAAGCTGAGCCTGACAAAAGCCACCCCTGCTTGCTGGATACTGCAGTTGGCCCAGAACTGCCCTTGATTGTCTCCCCTGTAACGAAATCAAAATAGTGATTTGCTCCGATTAATACACTTATATTCATATCGTTCCGTTTATAGCTATCTGCAAGCTTCAACCCCGCCAAGTACGCGTGCTCGCTTAAGCATACGCGTTTGTTTTGGGAGAACAAATAGTTGGAAAGCTCAAAGCCTTAACTGGTATAACTCCGTTATTTACCTCTATATTGACTGTTATAAGTTGGCTATCCTGCTTAATACGTTTATCCGTACTGAAAGTGTTTACAATTGGAGTTTGTTTCTTTTCGCCTTTCAACCAAAGTTTCATTTTCAAATCTTCTGTAATGTAACTCCAATGGCTACCTCCATCAAAAAGTACGTTTACCTTCAATCTTCGCTGACCGTCCTCACGATACACCATCGCTTGAGCAGTTTGTAACAGAACATCACTGCGTTCGTTAGAGGCCATCGTGGTTGCGTTCTCATCCCGGTTTTCGTCTTCACTTTTCTTAACAACGGGCCTATCTTGCTTTCCTTCGCAAATCACAGTGTTGTGCCTTTTCCCGCAAATCTTGCATTTAATGCTGCTCGTACAGTTTCTGGCAATGTGGCCCAATTTCAAGCAAATGAAACATCTCTTGGCGTTCTTAAGCATCTCCTTTCTCCTCGACATGTCTGTAATTTCCGTGCAATTTGTTGAGTAGTGCTCTCCTTTGCAAGAATAACAGAGGATAACTCAGGCCCTTTCAGATGAAACGAAGGCTCTTGTGGTACCGGCTTGTTGCGAGTTAAAGTTTCGTTATATATGACCTTATTGCTCATTTCACGGGCTTCAATTCCCCTTCGGACGATAGCTAAAGTGTCCTCTGTTTCCCACACGTCTTCGGTAGTTTTTCGTGCAACTTGTATCGCTATTTCGTTGGGGATCCTTGCCATAATTACGGGAATAAGCAAACTACCGTATTCTTTCGATGTTACTCCCAAGGATTTCAGTCCCCTGATATGTACGTTGAGCGTATCGTAAATTTCTCTCAGCGACATGGTACTGTTCTTGTTTCCTAAGTTTAGCAAGGCGTGCATGTGGGTGCTTATTATCTGTTGGGGTTTCCCAAATCTTGATTTTAGAATATCTTTCGCGTCTTCATAAATACATTCAGCAATGTCCAGCCCTTCGACTGCCTTGTAGGTCTGTCCTTCTAGCAGGAAGTCTTATTCCGACTTGCATTCTGCTACTGGTGTTCGAGGTATGACGTGTATTTAAGTTCGATGTTGAATTCAATCTTTCTTCGTTTGTGTTCGTATTTCTAGCTCTTAAGGCTTCAAGTCTGGTTATAATTTCGGTAATTCTCGAGTCAATGTCATTCGATTCGGTGACTTCACTGTCAACATCTTCAAGTTTGCAAACTTCCAAGATTTTTTCGTTCAATTTCTG
This sequence comes from Nemopilema nomurai, assembly GCA_003864495.1. Lineage (NCBI taxonomy): Eukaryota > Metazoa > Cnidaria > Scyphozoa > Rhizostomeae > Rhizostomatidae > Nemopilema > Nemopilema nomurai. The sequence goes on from ML133442.1 coordinate 1,785,215, forward strand.
CAGATATTCCTTTTTCTCCCTGATGGCCGCGATTATCGAGTTTATTTTCGTTATTAGTTCGTAGTTAGTCTCTATAGTCTCTCAAAATCGTTTGGGCTTCTTTTTCAATTCTTGTGATCGTGCCCCTATTTCCTCCTCTTATTCGTCGCATTCGTTCCAATCCATCGTCGGATCTTTCTTCATTTTTTCGCGTAGCCTTTTCTTCGTGAATTTCTATTCCAGCCTTGCAGCTCTTTTGATCGAAATCTCCAGTTCTACCGATGCCCCTGCCCCACGTTGGGCGCCATTATGTTGTGTTCAGGGTCGGTGCAGGAAAAGACTCTTGTTTGAGATTATACTTTGATTATATATGATTTACTAATTTACAAGGCTATAATGACTCATTGCTTACATTTCGACCTCCATTCGTTCTGCTAACTTTAAACTAACCTCGAATCCCACCCATGTGCCCGTCGCGTAACTTGATATACAGATTATCGAGAAAAGTTCGCGTGATGGCAACCATTACAACAACCCAAAGGTTTCTTTGCTACCGTCTTAACTTCCGTTTGTGCAGCGGAATCAAAGCTGTAGCAAGATAGCTCACTGCCATGTATCTTTCTTCAACTTATGTGTCTTCACTTTTCGATTGTGACTCAGGAGGAACTGCAATTACACTCCCCTTACAAAAGTATTGCACAGGTTGCTTAAAAATGGCTGCCACAGCAAGTGACTTTAACCAGAAGTACAAATTACCAAGCGTATTACCAAAAAACGTTAGGCTCCGAGAATGTAAAATTGGCGGGAAAATGTGAAGAGACGTGCTGGCGACATTTTTCAGAATGCAAAAATAAATTTTTTTATCCATGTTTTCATATTTTTCTTGTAAGCAAGAGCATGGTGAAAAAACGAGAATTATCATACGAAGAGCGACTCACTGAAAGTTTTGAGAGAAAACGGTAATTCTTTTCCTGAAATTGCTAGAATTGTTGGATGCCATAATTCTACGTGCATAAGGATATATGATTCATTTAAAAGAACCGGATCAATTCACCAAAAACAGAGAACTGGAAGACCAAAAAGGTTGGCGAAAGAGGAGAAAGATTTGTCTGCAGAGTTGCAAGGAGGCAAATATTCAGTCGGTTGAAAGCGATTGCAAATGATGTAGCGAGTTGTTTTCCTATTAAAAATCCATCCGCTACTTTAGTAAAGCGCATTCTTCATAAATATAAAATAAAGTCTTATAAGCAAAAGCGAAAACCTTTCGTAAATTTGAAGCAAAGATGCTACCGTGTCCAATGGAGCAGGATTCTGACCTGTGGAGGGATGTCGTTTTTCCGACGAATGTCGATTTGGACTGAAAAACGATTGCAAAACATTAACCGATCTGGCGAAGCTTGCAACACTGACTTTCTTCAGCCCACTTTAAGGAATTCAGTGTTTGTCATGTTTTAGGGGTGCATTGGGCCTAACGGCGTAGGTCGGTTGGTTCAATTTCACGCTCAAATCAACGCAGAAAAATATATTGAAATTCTGCAGGACAACCTCGACCAATAGGTCAAATGTTTGGCGATGGAAACAGGCCATTCATCTTTCAACATGACAATACACCCCAACATCGTGCCAAAAAACCAAGATACACTAAGGGGACAAAAGTATGAAAACAATTGGCCTAGCCAACGTTGAAGCGCGGCTGCAATCTTTGAAGGAAGCAGAATAAATGAAACAAAGATTGGCGTTCTACAAGGATCAGAATTTCTTGTCGTTGAAAATCTCTTGAAAATTTTAAAAGCTGCGGATTTTCTGCATCCTATTTGCTTCTCGATTCCAGCAAAGGAAAGTCCAGTAAGTCGCAGATGTTAAATTGCAACTCGTTCACCTCCTGACAATTCACGGACTTTTACCATATTTTTCTTATTTTTCTTTGATTTACAAAATTAATGTCGACAATACTTGTGATATCTCGTGAAAAGGAGAGTTTTGTTTACATTTTTTTATTGTTTTGGTCACGTCAAGTTCTATTTTCGAGCCAAAGTGGTCCAAACCGTTTTCAACTGCCGCATACGACATTTTCGAAGCCATATTTTTAGGCCCTTCGTTTCCATACTTTTGTCCCCTTAGTGTATACACAAGGTTGATTGGGGTAAATGTGCTTCCATGGCCTGCAAACAGTCCTAACCTGAACATCATTGAACATGTTTGGCTATTCATAAAAAATAAACTAAATAATGACCCTAGATGTCCTCCAACGACGAGAGAAGAACTTGTTGTGCGCATACTTGACGATGCATTCCTCAAAGTTTTATTGTCTAACTTTATGAATCTATTCCACACCGTCTCAGTGTAGTTCAGACGATGCGCGGCTACCCGACAAAATATTGAAATATTTGTACTCTTAGTTTTAAAATACTGTTGAATTTTAACTTTTTTCATTGTCAGAATGTAAAGGTTTTGATTGGTTATACGTTTTTCTTCAAACAACAGAGCTGTCCACTGATAGGACGAAATTTAATTTGCATATGAAAAGCCGTTCACCTCATTTCTGCCATGATTGATTTTGCAACCTGTGAGGAGTGTAATTGCATTTTCTCCTGAGCCACAATCGGAAAGTGAATATACAGCTACAGCTGCTAAGTTGAATCATAGCCAAATGGCATGAGTCTGTATGCAGGGGGTGGAGACTGGTGTTAGTTGTTGAGGAACTTTCTGCCAAAATTGAACGAGTACAATGTATTTTGAGTGAAGGGTCGCTCCATGAAAAGCTTTTATCTTACCATTGAAGTTGGCTGGCTACTGCTTTGGTGGCATTTGGAAGTGCTGACGTTATAAGAAACCTCAAAGATTCTCAGAAAATCTTGGACAACCTAGCTGGTGATGAAAAACGATGTGACAGAGATTTGGAGGGGAATTCGGCGCGCAGGCCCAATAGACATATCCAATTCAATCCGCTACCGTGTAAACAGGGTCTAATTCACGGGGTAAATTGTTTCAAACAGAAATTTGTTAACAAACCAGTGAAAGGCAACAAGAAGCTGTTTAAAGCTCGATCAATGCTTTTTGCTGAAGATTAGATTACAGTACATGATTCTATCCAACAACTTTACGAATTTGCACACGATTTCCCTCGATCGGTATTAGGCTTGGCAGCTGGGGGAAAATGCAGTATCAAGCCCTGTCCCCCCACTGGCGTCACCACTAATTTGAAAACGTTCGTTGCTTCATTATAAAGGATTTCGAGTTCAACTAAAATTCATTTTTTTCATAGCTTGCTTAAAGAAGTGCTTTAAACAAAAGAAAAAGTTTCTTAAAAAGTGAGCTTCAAATCTGCCTCAAATCAGTAGTTAAATTTGTTTAGAAGGTGACCGTTTAAGGCATCGTAGAAAATCTCTTGCAAGAGACGACAGAAACATGAAAGGATGTAAAGGATGAGTTGTCTTGCTTTTGAAGAAAAAGGTTTTGAAGAAATCTAAAGTAATTTTTTATCTGAGAGCGAAAATTCTAACCCACAATTATGAATAAAGTTGATTCATGTTTTGCGCTCGAATCTTTGCGAGCGGCAATTATGGAACACCGTGAGAATGGTTTTACAGTGAGGCCACTTAAATAGCACTAAAAGGAATGCAATTGACAAGTCTTCTAATGATAGAGAGGATGAAGATTCATTTTTCATCAGCAAAAGACACCAAAGCTCCAAATTTCTTGGGATGAAGATAGATTTGGAGTCACCACCAAGGTTTCTTACAAACTTGATAAAAGTTTGAGTTATTCTAGCTTAAAGAAAAGCTGAAGATTGCATAGAAGTAGTTACCGGAAAAGCTCTATAAAGCCGCTAACTCTATAAAGCCCACTTTTCTAATGAGCACCCTTTTTCAAACAGAAATTTGAAATAAGCCCTCTCTCTCTTTAAGCTTCCCATTTTCATACAAGAAAGCTTTCAGAGTAAAGTGCAATGATTTAGTGATAGCGGATGACGCATTTCGTCATAATACTGTCAGTTTCTAATTTCACACATTTAAGAGTCAAAATATTCTTGTCCATTTTTGTCTTCAACGTCTCTAGCAGCCTTTGAAAATCACTTATCGCAGTGTAAATTCTTGGGACAACCAATCCACCTTCAAGCATTATTGCTCCGGTTGGTGAGAGCCTGACATTGCAGCCTTGGCGATCGTGTCAGAAATCGCTTAGCTAGCCTGACTTCTGACTACCCTATAGATTAAAACTCGATAGAAAAAACAATTGATTAGCTTAAGAGAACTGTATAGATATCATAGACTAGATTTCACTCACATGTAGATTTTACCCTAGCATAGATAGCATCTAAAATAGAGCCTATAGTGTCTCTCGAGCGAATGAAATCTGAAACGAATTCCTACTGAATATATAGCGGTATAAAGGATTAATTTAGCTACATTACATCACTAAGGATTACATCATAGTGCACAGTTGGCCCTATATCGCTAGGCTACACACACGCCTCCAGCTAAATATTTATTATCTACGTACTAAAGACCATAACAACAAAATACAAATAACCAGATGATTCTAAAATACCCTAGACGTAATCAGGTTGCCTAATAGATAAAAATAAATCCAAACACAAGAGATAAAAAAAGCGATCAATATACTTTCTTCATTCAAAGTCATTGAAAGTCTGTCAATAGTCAATTACCAATTCAAAAAAGGCAGTTCTATTGGTAAATGACTAACCAGCTGTTTTGACACCCTTGATCACCATGGAGATATATGCCGATAGTGTAGTCACCAAACGTAAGGTTTCCAAACCTTCTTGTAAATATGATGTCCTCTGGCAACAGTTGCAAAATCCAACCTGAAATTCTTGGGAAATTCAACAGCTAGAGCTGCCCTCTAGCACCTCAAAAATTAAATAAGTCCCCCCCCCCCCGGGGGACCTAATAGAGCTTCTACGGTATGCAAACTTTATAATAAGCCCATCTGATTCAAGTCAGTTGTAACTTATACTTTAACTTATACAATTTTGCAATAACTTATAGCCTGTACAGAAATCCTATAGGGACCACACGGGTAAAATAGAGGGCTGATGATCAATTTTGAAATGATGAGGACTGAACTCGAGCAGACCCTGTCATTTCAATGGATTGATGATAATTTGTATTCATAATTAATGTGTTGTTGAGAAAAACACTAGAGTCTGTGTTGAATATTTTGCCTATATAATAACTGTCTAATCTATTCTTGAGGCTGTTTATGCATGGTGCATTTGCTATCTCCTCTGGCAAACCGTTCCAGCAATTGTTGACTCTGTTGCAATGAAAACGCTTTCTCGCATCCAGGTTAAATCTCTGCTTCAACAGCTTCAAACTATGTCCTCTAGTAATGCCTGTGGCTCTTGGTGGATGTTGTCACTCTCTATATTGAAAAGGTTGTGCGTGTATTTATAATGGACCTCGAGGACAGGGTGTAGTGATCACTGTTCAAACGTCATTATGTCCTCCATTATGTCAGTGTCGTTATTACATTCCATTGTCTTCGTATCAACAGTAACGTAATTAACAACATGTCCTCTTGTTTTATGTGCATATGCTTAGTTTTGTTCAGTCAGTAAATTCATCAAGACACAACGGTCACGCAACATCGTCTCTTACTGGCTCCGTGTTTTCTGCACGTTAAACAAGACCATAAAAACGACAGTACAATAATTATAGGAATAGAAAGCGTCCACTCGCGCTCCTATAAGGGGACTGCCACAAGTCTGCCTTAATCGCTTGAACCAATTGTTACCAGGGATGCTCAAAATATAAAAGGAAAGGACTTATAGTATTGTGCTAAAACGAATTACCTTAGTTTAGCACTACAAATTTTTTCTTCAAAGTGCATTAAAACCAACCGTAAGACATTTAATTTTGCCTCCGTCCTAGTTCTTCAAAACATTTTCCTTAGAAGCTCTAAATTCATGATTTCCCTTTGAAACCAGGATATGGTTAGCGGGACCAATGGACCGATGCTTTAGGGGGCTGCTGCTCCTGAACAATAGAAGCTCGATCCAGTCTTTTTCAGATCAATGAAGAAAACGTGCAGAACACAAGTTAGGCCCTTTTTGCAACTCCAAGGCGATGTGTCAGGCAGGCGTACCATCTTACATTAAAAGATTTCCTCCCTAACATTTGCTAAACGCCAATTAGATTTGTGTGACTGGATGATGCCCTAGCATATATAAATCTATTTAATTGTCACTTCCATTAACATCTTGAGATTTGTTTTCAATCGAAGAAGAGGAACAAGCAAGGAACTTCGGCTCAGCCATCTTGGCTCTTGGTCGTTGGGTCGTTCACTGTCAACATGCTGTTGCACAATCTAGAACAAATTGAGTTCTTTGAAGGAACCGAGAAGCTGCTAGAAGTCTGGTTCAAAGTGCCAGACAACGACAATTCAAGATCTGGCCTGAGAAAGATCCCAAGGTAATCTCAGTCGCAGCAGTTTCACCCGCCCACCTACCAAATTGGAAGGATCAAGGCCAATTTGAGCTTATATCATAAAATAAATCATAAAATGTGGTCCGCAATATTTACTGTTTATATTTACCTTCATGCACCACTGGCTCACTGAAGATGCTTGAGCAAAGTGTTATGGAGGCTCCATCCATCAATCATTGTTATGGAGACAAACCCATACTACATATGACATGGTTTTCTGCCACTGTTTATTGACGTGATAAAACCAATGGAAGAAAAAGATTTTGGAAGTACTCACCATTTTTCAGCATCAAGTTTGAAAGATATTGCTTGCCTTTGTATCTAATTGTTTACTCAGCATAACAACTGTTCCTCTAAAATGTTGTTTTGATTGTGTTGTTATTGAAGTTTGCGTGAAAGCTCTAATGATTTATAAGTTTCAAAATGTTTTGTAGAGAGGAATTTGAAAAACTCGTCACCTACTGTAATGCAGAAGTAGTGGGAACATCCACCAATGACCATATTGATTCCTATGTTTTGAGGTGAGTGATGCAGTCACCATAAATATGCTTCATTTCAAGTGAGGTTGACAGTTGGAAATATTTTAAATAACTCTTGTTGTTGTTGTTAGCCAGAAGGTTCAGGGAATAAACTGTGGAGAAATATTTTAAAACATAGTAATTAATATATTTACAGTTAAATCCAACATAAAAAAAGGTGTTGGCATTCTGCTCCATGCTACACATGTTGTGTAAAAACCAATATGGTATTTAGAGCAGGGCTTTCAGGTTCAGAAACTAAATGTGACAAAAATGTGCATGATCAGTACAGGGCATGCCATGCAAATTCATAGTAACACAGAATAACAAATTTATTTTAAACTGCTAACATTGAAATGAGAAAATAATTACAATTGAACAAGATGTTGGCAAAGCAAGGCTTGCTATTTTGCACAAGTGGGTTAAATTCATTCTGGCAATGTGTAAAAATAAACTTTTGTTTCATGAAGGAGTTTTTCTAGAGGATCCGTCTATTTTAGCATGTGAATACAAAAGCTGTCAGTATCAAGAATCATTCATTCTTATAAGAGAAATGTTTATCACGGTACACACGATTTATCACTCTCACCCAACGTGTGCAGCGTGGGTCCCCCACTAGATGCCATTCTGAATATGCCTTGAGTGTATGTAGATCTAATAAGTATTATTCATTATGTTTTACAGTGAGAGCAGTTTATTTGTTGCAAATGATCACATTGTATTGAAAACCTGTGGAAAGACAAAAGTGTTGAACTGTTTGGAGCCTTTGATAGAGCTTGCAAAGAAGCACTTGAAGCTGGATGAAATTCTTGTAAGTGTTTGTTTTCATTGTGTGCAAACTCTTGCAATCTTATCCTATTTTTGAATTTTCCTTTCTAATTTATGTCCAATTGTGGTTGATTGTGTTTCTGGTAGTTAATTTTTTACTTGCAGAACATGTTCTACTCAAGGCGGGTTTATCTTCGACCAGATTTACAAGAGGAGGATTATCAAACTTTTGACCAAGAAGTATGTCAAGGCTTTGTAGCAATCCTTTTATTTTAAAGCATTTTAATTTGTTGTGCCAATGTTGATCCAATAAGCTTTTATCCCACCATATGTTTATTTTTAATTTTTAATTCAAAAGTCATTTATTTATATACATATATCATAGGTTTCATAGGTTTGAAAATTCAATACTCTGGTTCTATGTTACAAGAAATAAATTCAGTTTTGCGATAAGTTTTGCTATCAATACCTCAAGACATGAGCTGCTTTTCAGAACTACCCTAACCAATTTTATGGGCTTGATTGTTCAACTATATACATAAGCAGTTTCATGCATATCATGAATACTTTTTTGCAATGAATCTAAATATTTTTATTAACATATATATATGTTTAATCCAAGGGATGTTTACAGTTGAGGATTTGCCATTTGTTCAAGCTCAGAAAAATTCACATTTTCTTTATGCAACAATTCACAGACAAAAATCATTGTAGTGTGTCTAGACTAGGCATCTAATTGATGTCAAATCAGGTATATACAAGATATCACTGAATTTCAAAGTATAAAAAGGTTGACTAATCCATCTGTTGATTTTTCCATAGGTGCAGCTTCTGCAAGATTTCTTCCCAAGTAATTTTTTCAGTATTTCTTACAGTTTCCTATTCCTTTTTTATATATACAAATAATGCATGTTACTAGGACTGCACTTTCGACTCCCAGGGCCCTGAACCCAAAGTTGTTGGGTCACCCTAAAATGTGCCAAAGTAGTACGTTCCATGCTACTCAATTCATCGACAGCACTCAATTCATAGGCTTACAAAAATTTTGTGAGGGGTCCCCGAGAATTAATAACCCTGACCCCAGGCCCAGTAGACTCATACCAGAATGTGTCACTGTGTGTTATTCCAATCTGGATTATAAATCTTGACAGGAACACAAGTCCTAGCTTATACACTCTTAAAATTGAAACAGTGTTGTAGAAGAGGTGTATAATAATGCTCATAAAAAATGCAGAAAGCCAATGCTACATAACTTGACTTGGCAATATTTGAATTTTTAGTGTGTTTAACTTGATAATGCAGGTGTGCTGGTTGAGAATGCAGGTGCTGCCTTTTGAGCCAGACCATCAATAATAATAGCAAGCACAATATATAGCAAGATTCAATTTTTTAAATTTGGTGGTAGCATGCAAACTTTTGAAAACCTACAGTTTTTGTACTTACTGAGAACAACAAGTGAACTCTGCATAATAATTTGGCAAATCAGTTTTTGTCATAAGGAAATCACTATGCGTGTCACACTCTTACATATCTGGCTATTTCAGACCCTGTTTACACTGTCCCTTCAAAAACGGTACCATGGCAGTACAAAATTCATTTTCCGAACCTTTTAGATTCTGTGATGCTTTATGAAAGTGACAAAAAGACACTATAAAGATTTTTTTGCCTGAATTTTAGACTTGATGTCACTGTGTTAATAATGCGAAGTTAAAAACAAGAATGGGTTTTTTAAAAGACTGCTTCGATCTATGAAGACCCATTTTTCAGAAAGTAAAAACAGGCTAAATGGGTAAAATAGTAAAGAAACCTTATGACCTTACACGAAGGTCAGTGTCCAGGTCGCGCAGTTTGAAACCATGCTGGATTGACGAATTTTCTGATATAGCGTTCAATTAAGTTGAAAGTTGCTATGAGACTATAGTTTCTTCTCTTTCTTTGGCAGTCCAGTTTTTATCGTTTATGTAAATACATAATAGCATTGCAATAAACACAGCATCAAGCGTAGTGTACTAAATGCTCTCTCTACTGTAGAATTCGAGCCACTTATTGAGATAATAATACCTGCACATAGGCAAAGATTGGGGAATTCTTCGCGTTTGAATTCAAATATTTTTGGCCGCAAAGACCGGACAATGCTTCCACAATAACAGGCCTTTACAAACGTCTTGAATGATTTCCATTCGAAGAAAACCTTTTATATTCACCATTAATTAACCTAAACTGGAAGGCAGAAATTTGAACAAAAGCTGACGACCACCATGTTTCTGGGGGGATACGAACATAGCAAAGCGATTAGCCTATTTAAATGAAACAATTTCGGCAACTCGATCAACACATCATATCACAATAGGAAGACACAATAGGTACTATTAAAAGAATTTGCCGATGTTGCTCAGCTAATGAAAAACAAAATTTCCAATTTTCATTAAAGAAAACAATTTTATGAAGGTCAAAAGGAACGGTCAAGTCAAATATGCATATCATGCGTGTGATGAATCACTCGCATTATTGGCGCCATGCGTGTGCCGGCGCGTGCGATCGCACGCATCCACAAACTACCAAGACTGATTTGGTAGTATTGATGTGCAGTTTGTTAAGAGTTAGTAATTTTTTGTAAATGATGCTTTACTTGCAATTGTAGGTGGAACACTTCATACATTTGGAAAGAAGGGCGAGGAATGGTACCTATATACCACAGACAACTACAGTGAGCACCCTGATGAACCAGATGTGACATTGGAAATCTTGATGTCAGAACTTGATAGGGATAAAATGGAACTGTTCACCAAGACACACCCAGATAAAGATGACAAAAAAGTTACAATGGTCTGCTATTGATGATTTTTTCTTTTGTTTCTTATTCTTTTTTAGGATTTCCTAGACAATTTTCCTCCTGACACAAGTCAAAGGAAACAATTGGGAAATAAGGAGCTGTAGGTGAATGAAAATATGAAAATGTAGATGCTGAATAGACACCCAGGGTTTTGGCATACAAATTGCTACATCAGTCGTTTCTCGAGCTTTTGGCCCTTGAGGTGTCTGCTCTTCAGTGCGTCTTTGTAAACCTGTCCGTGCAGAAGCTTTGTGGAGAAAAAATTGTATTTGCAAGAAGCGGTTTCAATCTTTCTAGCAAAAATAAACCTTAATTTCAAAACAAGGTGGAGACAGTTCTTTGATAAAAGCTTTGAGAAGGCTGTGTTTTGATAATTTAATGCACAAGGAAATGGTTTTTCCAATGAAATTTAGTAAGACTTGAAAACTTCAAAAACTTTTCCTAGCTTGACCAATGAGACGAAAATTATTGTCAGTATACATTGGCACAATCTGGATATTTGGATGGAAAGTTACGCCTAACTTTTATTTGATTTTATTTTGTGATTAGGAATCTGGGATTGCAGACATAATTCCGGGCTCCATTCATGAAGGTGTTCTGTTTGACCCATGTGGCTACTCTATGAATGGGCTCAGAGGCAAATCCTACTCGACCATTCACGTGACTCCTCAACCCCATTGCTCTTACGTCAGCTATGAAACGAACATCCAACTGGAGAACTATGACAAGCTTGTTGCAAAGGTGCTGGAGACTTTCAAGCCTGGAAAGTTCATCGTGACTGTAATTGCGAATGAGGTCAGTGTATAACAACTTTGTTCAGTCAAGCTGCGGGTAGTTGCTGCGGGTGGTTGCTGCGGGTGGTTGCTGCGGGTAGTTGCTGCGGGTGGTTGCTGCGGGTAGTTGTTGCGGTGGTTGCTGCGGGTAGTTGCTGCGGGTAGTTGCTGCTACTTTCAATGGCCAGTGTTTGTTTAGCATTGTTTGTATCTCCTTGAACATTTGCTGTCTGGTTGGGTGCACTGCTACCTGAATGCTGCAAAAGTAATATTTTATTTTGAAATTGGACACAGATTAAGTGACAGTAGATGAATAAGTAGCAAGGTTGAGAATTAGGGCGTCTCACGCTTTTGATAAAGAGAGTTGGAAAAATCTTGTGCACGGAAGTTTTCCAAATTAAGATAATTTTGGGTTGATCTATATTTAGGCAAGGATAGGTCAGATGGAGATTTTTTTTTATCTCGAATTTTTAGGGACCAGATGAACTTTCTGTCACTGAGATTGTTTTCTGAAAGGTCTAAAAAGTGGTAGTGTTTGAAAATGTTACGTCGAGTTTCATCTGGTATTTTTTTTTAAATTTATATTTTTTAAAGAAATAGAGGTTAAAAAGAACGTTTCACCATACACAAAATGCTTTAACGAAGAAGTGATTGGAAAAGCATGACATATTGCGTGACCAATGTGTGTTTCAAAGTGTTTTTTGTGCTATTTTTAGCGCTGTCTGTGTGGCCCTGCTTCATCTGCTGTGGAGAACATTTCCCCAAAAGGCTACAAAAGAGAAGATTACGAGGAAGCGGAGCTGCGCAACTACTCAGTTGCTTATGGACATTTCCGAAAATGTTAGAATTTCCTTTGTTTCAGGATTGTACCCTTTTGATTAATCTAAAGTGTTGTGTATCAAAGTATTCTCTCATATGTAAGCGCATTAGCAATGATCGTTTCTTTGGCCAGATTCTCAAAAAGCGTTGCCATCTTGTCTGACATGGTTGCGTAACACGTCTCCGCCCTAATTGACCTTATGACTGAAGTGAAGTTTATCGCATAGAGCTGAAGTTTACGGAAAGATGTTGCTCTATGCCGATTCTTGTTGTTAATTTCATTTCCTTTGTCCATTCTTATAGGCCACGTGTATCTTACTATTCGAATAGTTACTTTTAGAGAAGGCTTCTTGAGACAGCTTTCGTGAAGGGAGCAAGCTTCTCCTCGGTTGTGTAACAATTATATGTGTTGGGATGTATTGGGAGTGAACTAATGCAATGTCATGTATCATGTTATGGTTACTTTGTTCGTTCTTGCGTCTCTCCTGCGCGCCTTGGGGCTGGTGTCTATCCCACTCAATATCGATCGACATCCATTGGTAAGCCAATTCGGCTGCAAGAAGAAGCTTTGTTGACATTTATCTTGTTGTTTGGAATTTGCCATCTTTAATAATTCCCAAATTTTCAAGGAGAAGTTGCCTATTGTGTCAAATAACTGGTTTGGGGATTGCTTCACTTTAGGACCAACGACGACTGAAAGATGAACGCTAACCTGCAAAAACTGCGTTCTACGTTTCTCAGGTTTCCGACGCCCATATCTGATCATTAACAGCTTACTAGGCAATGTTAAGCTAAATTCTTTGCGTCCCACGTGCCTTCAACTCCTTTCGACAGTTTAGTGAACTCTCTATCGTTCGTCGAGCCTAAAGTTTAGACGTCGATGATGGAAGTTAATGAATGAGAGAGAATTTGTCAGACAGGTTAAAATTGATGACAAAATTGGGTCCAAACGATTTAGATTGTTGGGGAGTGGTCAAATGGATATTTTACTATTATCAGCCTTATTGCAAGGTTCGGTCCGGTGAAGTCCAAGTGTCAGTTGGGAGTCGATCCGCTTACGGTTCACTGGACGGCGCCAGGTTTAGCAGCAGTACTCCCGTAGTAGGACCGGAATCTAATCACTAATTCATGCCAATTTTGCTTATGATAATCTTCTTGTATACATTGTAATCGCCTTTTAGAGTCATGAGTCAGTTCATAACCTCAATACGAGTTGCTCGCTGTCGATCACTGCCTACTCAAACCCCATTACACTCAGCAGGGGAGGAAGGCCTATACCGTTGCCAAAGCCGGATCTTCTGACCGTCTCTCCCACGATGGCCCTGGAGGCCCAGGCGACTGTTTCGGAAGGTGATCTGTACAGCAGATCTCTTCATGTGCAGCAGTGCGCTCTAGGAACACAGCTGAAGGTTTGGAGCCCAAGTCGGGATCCGGATTTGCGTGGTAAGGCAGGGTGCTCTGCAACCGGTCTCAAAGGGAGATTTCGGTTTAGCCGCTCATACCGGTATAATCAGTTATGTACCGGCAGCTTTACCGGGCTTCGTAAACACCAAAATCTTCATGATTGGTGGCTTTTGAAGTCGCCAATACATACCACTGGGTGTTGAACCCGGGGCAAATCTCCAACTTCCAACCCTAGGTGGTTCGTAGAAATGTCCCATTCACCTCGGTCACATGGAAGCGTAGTATTTTTCTCGTCGCAACGCTTTGTCTTACCAGCACTTCTTAAATATTTGTCTAACTTCTATTATGGAACTGGATTATTTAAGACTGTGTTATCATTACGTAGTCGTTTAGTTGCAAGTATTAACTATGCAGTGGGAAATTAAAATACATTAAGATTCCAAAGTGGGCATTGCGGGATCAACAGATGAAAGGAACCAGAGTCATGTGACTAAACTGCACTGATTTGACGGTGCTTATCTGTTTTTAAATTAACAGTGCAAATAAGAATGTCCAAACGAAATAAAAGTAATCCAACTCTTTAATTCAATTCAACTATTTTGCATTTTCCTGGTGGTAAAGTTTCATTGTACACGAGGTCATTACTGCAACCACACCAGTGCATGTGAGAAAAAAGTTAAATTCTTTTTTAAAATCTCTAACGGCTAATTCTTTCACAATTTTGGAGCATAATTTGGTCAGGAAATGCAAAAAATGGAGTGGAATGGAGTTTATAGGCTGCCCTCTGTGCGATAGAGAGGTTCTTGTGCAATGTGGCGCTTTAACACTGGATGATTCTTCAAGAACAATGGTGTCTGTGGAGAACAATAGGATGGAATGTTAACAGTGGAAGGAGTTTGTTTAAGAAGGCGGAAGTGGATTTGAAACAATGAGATACAACTTGAACTGGCCAATAGCTGGCTGGCAGTCACCTTTGCGGTTCTACCTCATTTATCATGCAACATCAACATATCGCCTGGATAAATTGTAAAGGCGCTGAAATTATTCGCCCTGTTCTTTTGTGTGTCAGTTACTGGAAGCAGGGGCTGCAGGTTTGGGGACGCAATGGGGAAAGGCAGCAAAAAACAGGAGGCATTGCTGGTTGAGCCAGCACCATCACAATTCTCACTGTTCCAGATTATCGTGTTTGTGGTTGCAACGGCTGCACTTGCAATAACCGTGTCTCTTATATATGGCTTCATACCCCTGCAAGGTAAATGTCACAATCTGATTTTCCCCGTGTTGGGATTGTGTAGCACTTAGATGTTCCCTATGTTTGGTTGATAGTTTAGAAATGGAAAGCGATTGTTCTGCTTAATAATTGTTGCTGATTGGCCCTCTCTTTTGATTACTTGTCTGATTTACGTAATCTTTGAAGTGTTTGTTCAGTACACGTGTCAATTACCTTGCGTGTGTGTGTACCGAGCAAATACTGTTGGGGGAAGGCCTCGGCCTTTTTCACACATGTTCAACCTGATGTTGTTGATTGCTTTTTCTGTCACAGATTTACAACTTTCGGGCCATTTTCTGTAGCCTACTACCTAATAATATTTTTTTGTGTGCAACAGTTTATATATGTGTGTTGGCCGGTTGGATGACATGAAAATGGGGATGCTAGCGATTTTCGACACCCTCCCTCAAGCATTTTAGCTTGTTAGGCATTGGTTACTGTCCATTACCGATCTCCATGTGTTTATTATCGTTAGCTGCCTGTGTTCGCTCGAGGAGGTTTCCCCTGAGACCAGTTGTTCATAGGCAGCACCGGCGCCCATCAAGCGTTCTGTGTTGATCCTGCACCAGATATCATTCTCATCACTCCACTTTTCTAGCAATGATGCGCCAGTTAATCTAAACAGTTTATTGGATTGCTCTCCGTCGCCGATATGCCAAGAAACAAGACAATAATGTAGTCCTTTGATAATTATAACATCATTAAATGTAGGGAAGCCGATGAATTCCAATCTCATGCACATCTCGTGCATTCTATTATTTATTCTAAAATTCTGAATCAAAGCAAGAATCTCAAGAATTAGCATAAAACATTGCCAAACATATCAGTGATTATGATGCAGGTGAGCATATGAAGAACTTCTGACTTAGTGATAGAATAGGCTTATCTGTTTACATATAAGGAGTTTGTCTTACCCTAAAAGCTTTATTAAGCCCTCCCCTCTTTTTAACCCCCCTTCTCTATTAAGCCACACCCAATATCAAGCAGAAATTCAAAATAACCCCCCTCGTTAGCCAGAGATGTCAAAAAGCACTAAATGTGAAAATTCAGTGATATCTTATATTGATTTTATTTTTAATACTTTCAATTTTCTAATTTCAAACAAGTAAGAGCAAATGCTTGTAGTATTTTTACTCAGAGTTTTTAAAAAGCACCCTCTCTTTTAGGCCACCCGTCTAAGACTGAAAAAATTAATAAGCCCCCCTCCCCCTGGGGCTTAATAGAACTTTAACCAGCTCCCTAGGATATAGACAATTTATTATCAGTCATCACATACATTTTAATCACTCAAACCTACTAACATAGATACATTTTGTTTGATGTGCCTTTAGGCTGGCTCCATTCCTTGCTAGCCAAAAATTGTGTGTATTTATGAAAAAACATGAAGAGCCTAACAATTCCTTGATGGGAAGTTCCCAAAAAATGGGAAGGGTAGAGCTGGTATTGAAAAGAGCAAAAAAAATCTGAGAATTTCCTGCATTTGAGTTATGAAATTCTGAGTTGCTCCTTCTTGCTTGACCTGTCGTTATGTCAGTCCTGCATTACATCAATCTGCATTTATTGCACAAAGATGATGGGTTTGCCAACCCTGCCTTAGAGTACATTGTTTTAAAGATGTAGCAGCCAAAAGAAAATCATGTCTTTGAAAAACATGTCTTTGTTGATAAGGTCAAAGGCTTCAAATCAACATATTTTGACTTTCAGGAGTCCAACTTCTAGATCCAACTTCCTAGGCTAGAGTAAAGGTGCCATTCAACTTTTAAGTACAGCACACATCTGTATGTTTTTTCTAATAAAAGCTGTGAAATGTCTTTTCTTGTGACTTGCATTGAATTTTCCAATTAAGTACACTTTTTTTTACAAAATACACACGGTTCATAATTAATCACAAAATCTGTTTACTTCAAAGGATCCACTAAGTGTGTTGAAATATAAAGAGCTAAGATATTTTTATATTCTTGTTATTTTTTTACATTTTGATATTTGTTGTTTTATGATTTGAATAGGTGGTGTGGGTGTGCCAGGACCACCTGGGCCTCCAGGTTAGTAACTTTTTGCCATTTTTTTCAATATTTCTCATTTCTAAATGTTGTTTACGAGGAAGGGATTCAGTTATGTTGGCATCAGATATTCTGTTTCAAAGGCTTCAAGTTATGTTTTGTTTCATGTCTGTTGGGGCATGGAAGGTAGAGAAAGATAGGTTAACTTTGAATGGTAAATGAAACAACAGTCATACAGAATGCAAGTGAAGTCTATATTCAACAGAATGCAACAGTGTTTTTGAGGGTTTAGTTATTGAGAGCTGATTGTGTGGCTTCCATTTATGCCTTTTAAAATCATAAAATATTTCTTCGGAAGGGGCAAATAGCCAGAAAGCACTCTGTCTATTGTTGGAAGTATGGTTAAATATTTGGCACACAGAATTAAATATGGCAACTACATCTTGTTAATCTTGATGTGTTTATGGTCTAGAGGTGCCCAAATGTTAGTATTTGTAAATTTTGTTTTATTACAGGACCCCAAGGACCTCAAGGAGAAGCAGGTCCACCAGGTGTGTTCAAGAGTTGGGCTAGTTTTGTGTAGATAGATATAACTTTCTGTTCAAAGAGTACTTTTATGATTTTGTTTTCACATATTTCCTTCCTCGCAAGCTATTTATAGCTGTGCAACAAGCTATTCTTTCACTAAGGATTGCTTGGTAAAAACACTATGAACAAGGGTTCTCATTTTTGAAAACTCCATATAGTTTGTATTTAACGCAATGGTCAAAAATGCTAATCAAAAGTGCTAACCAAAAGTGCTAATCAAAAGTGCACTAACACAATGATCAAAAGTGCTTATTGTGGTCAAAAGTGCTAATCAAGTAACAAGGAAAAAGAGTAAACAATCATGAGACCATGGGAAATTGGTGTTAACAGAAAACTGCAAAAACACCTGTTTGCATGTGTGATAAAAATCATGTGCAGTCTAACTTACGCAAATGCAGGTGTGTGCAAGTGCGATCACACGTTCTAAACAAAGGGACTGACGCATATTTTACAACTTTTTATTCAATTTTACTTTTGTTTCATGCAATGTGGGACAAAACATTCATATTTATGTAGGAGGAATTTTGATTTTAAAAATGTATAAATAAATATTAAGTGATTTCTAAGCAGAAGTTTTTTGTTAAGACAGTAATATTTTCTGCCTTAACTTTTTATTAACTAAATTGCTTTCAATATGTATTTTACATGTAAAAGTAATAATTGTAAATACAGACTGAAATTTGTGGCAGATACTAAGCTAGCTGTTGAAGGCAGAAGGTACTAGGCTCTGTGCTCTCATGATTTCTCTCAGGTACCCCATCACTAACCCGAAGCAAAGGTTTGAACATGGTAACTCAAGGTTTGAAACATTGTGGCAACATGGTGAACACTCATGCACACCACAGAGATTTTTAAAATTGACAGACTTTTACTCTTGTTGCTATTTATTCAAACCAATCAAATTGAGATCAAGAATCCTTTTAATGAGTAGTGTTTAGCTTCTATTCCGGTTGTTGTCGGAGGTTGATTAAGGTAAGGAAGGTTGGGTAAGGGGTTAAAAACAAGGTAAGTTTGCTCATGGCCTGTGTTTTTGTAAATAGCTCTGCCATCACCATGACTAGTGTTTTGATTTTGGGCTTGTTAAGAGAAGCTTTGGTCAAATCATGATTATTTACACACCATATGAGGTATCTTGATGCTCTAACAGGTAATAATTATTTAAAGCCTGGCATGACTTTTGTTTGATATAAAATATGGTGATACGCAAATTGTAATATTGAGACACTTTTGTTCAAGGGCCAGCAGGACCAGAAGGAGCAGATGGACCTAGGGGTAAGAAGCACAAGCTCGCTCTATTTTTATGTAAATTAGCATGAAACATTGACTGCCTTGTAGTGCACTTTGACAGAAATGTAGAAGCAATGTTAGAAGATTCATTGAGTTCCTTTGAATGGTACTGTTATATATGCTGGGGTTTTTTAGTTGACTTACCTTAAGTTTCTTTCAGTTCAAAATGTGATTAGCGAGGAGCTGTTTTTGTAAAGGAACTTTTGATTTTTGTCTGCAATTCACAGTTTACAGGAAGTGTATTGCTTTTCTATGAAGGCGCTTTTTATGATGTTCCTTTCCAATTTCAGTATTTTACATAATTTAATGAATAATGCTCTTTCTTAGGTTTTCCTGGCTCACAGGGGGAAACAGGAGAAAAAGGTACCCTATTCAGATACAAAATCAATTAAATTACGCTAAGAAAAGTACAAAGGTTGCTTTTGAATTTCAGCCTTTTTCTGACCTATTGATTATCAATGTTACTGAGATTTGGCATAAATTTTAAATTCATGAAAAGGATGCTTGACAATCTCTTAAGAATGCTTTAAATGAAAAATCGTTTACAGGAGAGAAAGGTGAGAATGGCATGGATGGACTACAAGGCCCTGCAGGGCCACCGGGTGATCAAGGACCCCTGGGTGAACAAGGACCAATGGGGGAGCAAGGTCCCCAAGGTGCGCTTTTTGACCTGTCTTTCAAACTAGTTTCATTCTGTGTTTCTCATTTCAACAACCCTGATATAAGTACATTTATATTACAACTCATTTGACTGAAAATATTATTCAACGGATCTTAACTTTGTTATATAAGGACTAAAAGGAGAAAAGGGGGACAGTTCTTCATCAAGCCAATTTGACTCAGAAGGCCCGACTACTGCAACTCAAGAATCTCAAGCTTCAGAAGAACCTGCACAAAAAGCAGAGGATGCTGCTATAGAATCTGAAGAACAAGATGTCCATTCCGAGGACGAGCCTTTGTCAACAGCCTCATCAGAAGAAACAGAACCAGCTGCTGCATTGGAAGAGCCTGTAGATGCCTCAGAAGAAGAGCCTGTTTCTGTAACTGAAGAGCCTGCAGCTGCCCCAGAGGAGGAGTCTGCAGCTGCCCCAGAGGAAGAGCCTGTTCCTGTGACTGAAGAACCTGCAGCTACATCTGAAGACGAAGCAGTTGCTGCATCAGAAGAGTCTGTCCCTGCAACCGAAGAGCCTGCAGCTACATCTGAAGAATCTGTCCCTGTATCAGAAGAACCAGCAGCTACATCAGAAGAGTCTGTCCCTGTAACTGAAGAGCCTGTAGCTTCACCTGAAGAAGAACCAGTAGCTGCATCAGAAGAGTCTGTCCCTGTATCAGAAGAACCAGCAGCTGCGTCAGAAGAGTCTGTCCCTGTAACTGAAGAGCCTGCAGCTACATCCGAAGAACCAGCAGCTACATCTGAAGAAGAACAAATAGCGGCATCAGAAGAGTATGTGCCTGTATCAGAAGAACCAGCAGCTACATCAGAAGAGTCTGTCTCTGTAACTGAAGAGCCTGCAGCTTCACCTGAAGAAGAACCAGTAGCTGCATCAGAAGAGTCTGTGCCTGTATCAGAAGAACCAGCAGCTGCATCAGAAGAGTCTGTCCCTGTAACTGAAGAGTCTGCAGCTACATCAGAAGAAGAACCAGTTGCTGCATCTGAAGAGCCTGTCCCTGTAACTGAAGAGCCTGCAGCTTCACCTGAAGAAGAACCAGTAGCTGCATCAGAAGAACCAGCAGCTACATCTGAAGAAGAACCAGTAGCTGCATCAGAAGAGTCTGTCCCTGTAACTGAAGAGCCTGCAGCTGCATCAGAAGAGTCTGTCCCTGTAACTGAAGAGCCTGCAGCTACATCTGAAGAAGAACCAGCAGCTACATCTGAAGAAGAACCAGCTGCTACATCTGAAGAAGAACCAGTAGCCGCATCAGAAGAGTCTGTGCCTGTATCAGAAGAACCAGCAGCTGCATCAGAAGAACCAGCAGCTGCATCAGAAGAGTCTGTCCCTGTAACTGAAGAGCCTGCAGCTACATCTGAAGAGTCTGTGCCTGTTTCAGAAGAACCAGCAGCTGCATCAGAAGAACCAGCAGCTACATCTGAAGAACCAACAGCTACATCTGAAGAAGAACCAGCAGCTACATCTGAAGAAGAACCAGTAGCTGCATCAGAAGAGTCTGTCCCTGTATCAGAAGAACCAGCAGCTGCATCAGAAGAGCCTGTCCCTGTAACTGAAGAGCCTGCTGTTACATCTGAAGAAGAACCAGTAGCTGCATCAGAAGACCCTGTCTCTGTAATTGAAGAGCCTGCAGCTACCCCAGAGGATGAGCCTGCAGCTGCCCAAGAAGAGGAGCCTGCTGCTGCCCAAGAAGAGGAGCCTGCAGCTGCCCCAGAGGATGAGCCTGCAGCTGCCCAAGAAGAGGAGCCTGCTGCTGCCCAAGAAGAGGAGCCTGCAGCTGCCCCAGAGGATGAGCCTGCAGCTGCCCAAGAAGAGGAGCCTGCTGCTGCCCAAGAAGAGGAGCCTGCTGCTGCCCAAGAAGAGGAGCCTGCTGCTGCCCAAGAAGAGGAGCCTGCTGCCCAAGAAGAGGAGCCTGCTGCTGCCCAAGAAGAGGAGCCTGCTGCTGCCCAAGAAGAGGAGCCTGCAGCTACCCCAGAGGATGAGCCTCTACTTGAATCACCAGAGCCTGCGGTTGAACTAAAAGAATCTACTGCTACTGGGGAAGAAAGCTGAGGTTTACAAAAGAACTTGAAATTTTAGGTGAGAAGGCATTTGCCACAGCTTTTGTCAATTGTGCTCTGAACAACAGAGAGGCCCACTTCTTCCTGCAGTTTCCAACTCCATAGCTAGGCCAACATCCAACAATGTTTACTATCTGCAGAACTTGATTTTTAGACTGTCTGAAAATGCATTATAGTTGGTCTGTGCAGCCAAAAGAGCATTGTAGGTTTATATAACATTTTATCTGTTTGCATTTATCCTATTAGATCTCTTCTTATTTTACTTGTCATATTTTTTTATTTTTACCTCCTTTAGGAAGATGTATTTACCAAAACAGAAATTGAAAAGGAATTAAAGTCATGCTAAGACTTCTAAAGTCAACTTCACTTTCAATTCTTTTCTGCTCAAAATTTGTTGCGATTTTGGAGTTTTAAAATCGTTCAGCACTGATGTAATACCCTCTTCAAGCAGTTTATTTTCAGTTTGTTTGTTTTCATTTTATTTGTTTCAAGAAAGGAATACCCTATATGGTGTTTCTGCAAACCAAGAAGTGTAAGTAGACCCTGTGAAACCTGTAAGGTAAACACTTCAGCCAAGGTATATTCAGAGATAGCTAGCTATAGTCAGTATTTTGAAATGTAGCAGTCTTAATTTTTTGATAAATTAAGATGGTGGTTAGTACTCTGTCCTTTAGAAATGACCCTATCATAGCTAAATAGGAACTTCAGTGGCTTGTGGTTGAAATGAAATTATCTATCTGTTGCTAAGTGGAGGTGACATGTTGGTCTTCTATTAGTAACTGTATCATTAGAGATGCTGTATTGACAAATTTGAAATTCTCTGTTTAAATAGTTATAAAATATTTCAGAGTAGTTTTTAAGTGAAAAGAAATTGTGCAGTTAGTATTTGTTATGATATTATGATTTAATAAATTCTAATTGACTTTTTGACAAACATGTAAACAAAGAATAGCAGGAGTGTGGTAATTTGGTTGTTGATGTTTTATGATAAATTAAAGTTTAAGTTTTGTTTGCTCAGCATGACCCGGTTGCGTCATTAACTATTTTTATAAAGATATGCCACTTTAACTTCTGCTCCAACTTTTTATCACAAAATATTGTTTTTATTTTGAGGGCCCTTATAATTCTTTGCTGTTTTTTAACAATTGTTAACTAAAATGATTTATCTGTTAAAGCAATGCCATCAAGTATAAAGATTTCCATATATTTTTGTGACAACATGTCTTTTCTCTGTGTACCTCCTGAATTCAATAAAGATATTAATTCAAGAGAGCAGATCTATAGTACTTTCATCTTTTAAATGTCATCTTTATTTGCTCCTAATAGTCAAAATTCAAAATGACACCATGCCAAAACTGAAAGGGGATCATTAGAACACTTTATGTGCTACCTTTATGCAAAAAAGTGTTTGAAAGACATCTTGATATTCTTATTTGAAAATCAAAGGTATTAAAAAACAATTTGTGTACTTTAAACTTGAGTGGAGTCAGAACCATAAAGGGAAAACAGTCCAGGTTCTTTGAATCAATGAAGCTAAGAGGTGGTAAAAATTTTCAAAACTTGGCAAAGAAATTGAGCAGTAACATCACAATTTGTGTTATAATAAATCAATGGTCGTCCAGAACAAGCACATTGTAACTAAGATACTCTTCTTAGCTTCTTTGCCATTCTAAAAAACTAAAAGCCAACCAAGGTAAGGTTTGCTTTTATACTCTACGAAAAGAATTCCAGAAGAATTTAATTGTGTTCTATTAAACATTTGAATCATTCACTAAAGGGAAAATATGATGCATTAACTAATCAAGAATTAAACAAACAAATTAAAAATCAGGAACTGTTATTCCAATTTTTTGTAAATGTGTTGCACAGAATGTGAACACAAAAAGATGGATTCAGATATGCATGAGAAGAAAGATCATAAAAATAGGAAAATTGAAACTGAAAGGTTATATAAAGGTTCATGAATTCAACCTTGTAAGCCCATCACTACTTTTTCCAATAGCATCTATCAAAAGCAATAAAGTTGTATTCATCTATACATCAAATAAACATAGAAATTTAGACATTATAATTAAGATCTTGCAAATAAATCATTGTCTTTAACCCAAATTCAATTAACTGCCACAGTTTCTATAATATAAGAGTTTCGTTTTTTCTCCAAGCAAGTCAAAAATCTATTAATCCTATTTTCCCTTTCCTGAGCAATATTTTTTATTTCAGCATTTAATGTAGTTTTAACATTGTTTTCTGCATAGTCAATGAGTTCGCCTCTTTCACAGTGTTGAAGATTTTTGTGCGCTTGAATCAAGTCCTCTGTCATTATGTCCTTTAACTGTCTCTGGTGCAGTGAATCTTTTGTGTCCTTAAAAACAGATATATGGCAATTGGATGAAAAGGCTGAAAAGTTGAGATAGAGAAAAATGTTGCAGCATTACTCACAAAATTCTAATGCACAGATCAGATCGACAGATAGTGAAACAGCTTGCAAAAGGGAGTCATGTTCTTCATTATTTACTGGCAGATTTGTTTGTATAGAGGTAAAATGCTGCTATGCCTTTATCACTATATAATTTGTACATTGAAGAACAGCCAAATTTCTGTGTAAATCATTATAACATAGTGATGAAGAAAGAGGAACGATACTTACATACAAAACCTTATAGCCAAGTTGGTAGTGAAGAACACATTTGAGGAATTGCCACACAGTAAATTCGGGCCAAAGGTTGTCAACAAATGCCAACATTGAGTAGGATGACTGTACAATGAAAGAAGACAAAATAATTGAAGCACTTAATTCAAAAGTCAGAAAATTTAAATGTAGAAATGTGGGCTATTGACCGTTGATTTATTAAAAGCATCTACTGAAAAGAAAAAGCCATTTGTTAATAATAATTGTCTAAGACTAGACCTAGCTGTTTTCGGCAGGCAGCCACACAAGTGAGCGTCCTCCACACTAGCCTTGTTAGGAAGGCGAGGATGACACCTCTTGATGCAAAACTTAAATAGTGATAGAAACTTTATACCCTATGTTTTGACTTCAAAATAACATTTATGTATCACTATTCCATTATTCAGGAAGTCATCTATTCCTATAAACTTGCTAACTACTCAACAAGTCACTTGAAAAACAAATGAAGCTTTCTTAAATGAAGATATACAAACTCAAACAAAGAAGCCTTCAAGTACTTGAACATCAGCATGCTAGTTTTGAATGACTGATAGTTTGTACTGACGTTACAACAAAATTATATATGGTCAAGGCAACAGAGTTTCTTACGAAGGATAAAGAGAGTGCGGAAAAATAACTGACCTGAGTGGGACCAAACTGTTAAAGACTGTTGTTTATTCATACACTTTTAATGATGATTTTCAAGAGACTAAAACTGCCCGCCCCACTTGACCAAAAAGAGTCATGTACCATGTGACTGCTTAAATGTTCACTGCCAGGTTGTGAAATAATCAATAGAGAACTAGTTTTGCACCAACCTGCCACATAAGGAAGTCACTCAGTCGAACTTCACCTGATGTTCTGATTAGCAAGTCTATATGCTCAGATTTGCTTGAATACAAGCATTTCTCAAGAAGCAGTTCACTTATATCACTAAAAAAGAAAAGGAATTGTAGGGGTAATGCTTATTGTCATCATCAGTTCACTTGACTATCTATCATCGCTAAACAAAGTCTGTAATATATTTCGTAAATCAATGACTTAGCAAGCATTGCTATTGAAGTGGCATATAACTTCTAAAGAAAAGAAAATTAAGACGTTAGCGCTATTTAGCATCTAGAAAAAAGTGCATTAGTAAATGAAACAAATCAACATGTGCACTATAGCTCCAAAACATATGCATGAAAATGTAGATTACCATCATACCATTTATTAAGGTGGCCATGTTTAACACCCATAGTAATTTCCTTTACAGCTTCAGTAATTTCGTGCCTTGATGAATATGCCAATGCCACATTCAATATAGACCTGGTGTTGAACAAATTGCAAAAAATGTTTTTAACTAAAAAAAATTGATAACACTAAAAATTGAAACATAATATGATACAAAGGGATCTATTTCTCTGAGTGTTTTTAGAAATAAAATATTTACAAGTCAATATATTTGTTAAAATATATATATATATATCAAGAAAAGGAAAAATGGCCTTAAAAAGGAAATTTGGTGTTACAATAAAGTTTGAAAAGCAAACCAAAAAGCTCATAAATTGTTGCTTCTTGGTATGGTCCATAGTGTTAAGATCTTGTTTCCTGCTATCAAAAAGAATCACCAAGAGCAGGACTTGGTAGGCTATAAACCTTTTCTGAAGAGGCAAATATCTCCATAGTCAATATTAGCAAATACCATTTTCAAAATTGTGGCTCCTGAAAATTTAAAATACTAGGCACTTCTAAGTAGACCTTGTACCTTGAATTATCTTTTGAAAAGTTTACAACTCTTGCCACTGATTTCTTCACATCCTCTGGTAAAAGACTAACATCACCAAGAATGCGAACACAAACACCATATTTCATCATCATATCCCTAAAATAGATTGATTTATCTTGCATTAGAATCATGGCCTAGTCCATTCCAACTTTCCACCAAGAACCAATGTAAAATTCTCAATAAAGAATCACCCAGCAATAGAGAACATATTCTTTATATTCAACATAAGTAACAAAATGTCCCAAGTGATATGTTGTTAAACCTAGTATTCTCAAAATGTTTTTATAAAAGTAAATGATTAAAAAACAATTTATGAGTATATTGGGAGGAAATAATCAGAATTTAGGAAAATGGTCAAAATACAAAAACATATATACTTTTCTTCCAAAAGCTTATCAAACTTTTCCTTTGCAAGCGACATCAAGCCATTTACTTCATCTTCTGACCTTTTGAAATTTTCTGTACTGAAGGCATAAACTGTCACTTCAGGAATTCCTAATTCAAAGCACCAATGCAAAACCTAAGGGAAAGCAAAGATCTTTCTTTGACCGTATTATAGTTACAAATTGTGCATACAAAAGCACAGAGAAATTTGAAGTTTATTTATCAAGTATTCTCTTAATACTTAGTATTCTCTTTGAACAAAAGGGTTATTTGAGGAAGTATGAGAAAAACAGTAAAAACCATTGATTGTGACATTACTGCATTAGCAACCTTGAAACACTGGCTAGCGGAAAAAAACTTGGGCAGCTTCGTCGATGATTCAAATTTGGAAAGCAATTATACCTGAGCAAGCTTTTCAAACCCTTTAGAATGTCCATCCTTCTTTTCCAAGCGATGCTTTCTAGCAAACCTTCTATTGCCATCCATAATTATAGCAATATGCTTCGGGATATTTCCACTTTTAATGACTTTGAAGACAAGACTCTGTAGAAAGCCAAGCTCTTTCTGGTCCTGAAACCAAGACATCTTTAAATATCAACTGAATTAAAGATTGGTAACTGCAAAATCTACGTTTGACCGATCTGGTGCTACCCGCTTCTCTACGGTGGTATATCCGCCATTGACACTTACGTGTGTCCTTTTGCCCTGAAAACCTTTGATTGTAATCCATTGTTATATTAAATATCATGAACAATGACTGATTTTTCTTTTGACCAATTGAGAGCCTTCTTTTGTCTAGAACTTGCGCATGCCCAGTTCTGACTGTAGCTATTGTTCCCGAACGACTTGGAAGCGAACACGCTAATGTGGAATTCCCAGTTATGGAGGCCTTGAGAAAAACAGTGATCTTGGAACTTGATTGTGGTTCATTTTTCACTTGGTTCATGCAACCTTGAAATGCTCAAGGAAAACGCTCTTGAAAAGAAATGGAGTCGAAGCTTCAAGGAATTGAGAAAGGTAGAAACACAGGGATATTTGTTGTCGGCTGCTGCAGTATTCGACTCCCGTTTCGGATGTACTCTTCCGCTCGCTCACTACTCTCAATTTATCTTGCAGAAACATATTTCCTGATTGCCAAGTTTCTCGAAGATGGGCCATGCCAGGAAGCTGCAAAAGTAAGTAAGTCATAATTCGCTGCTCGTAGATTTCTAAATTTTGGCAACGTCTAATTTTTTGTCTTTTTCCTAGGCCCTACGGAGAGAGATCGAGACCCATCAAGTAAGTTTTTTGTACCCCTTTTCTCTAATTAAAATTATATGGAGTTTCTCTATTACCAAATGCCATGACAGAGCTTGAATTATTTTTTGATGTGGTTTTTCTCTGTTTATTTTTCCTCACTGTTTTGATAAAATGTAATTTATTGTCAAATTTTCACTAAATTGTATTTTTAGCTTCTTCCTGGAAGAACTGACTGGATTGGTAATGCACATCCTCGGACAATAGATGACATGGTGAGAGGGTCGAGATGTTGGTTTTTTCTTTACTCGCAGTTCCCGTATTTTTTACTGCAAAGTATTTCAGTAACAATCTTCAGTTTCAAGAGAATGAAGGTTTCAATTCAAAATTCACAATTTCTTTGGTTTGACGATTTTAATTTGTAACGTTCTTTCATACTGTGGATTTTCCAATGAGAAACAGCTGAGAAGAGACGACTTGCCTCCGATCCTGTGCGGTTTGCGGTTTCATTTCCCAAATTATAATTCACCACGTCTCCTCATTTGACTCAAACCAATGAGAAGCAGCCCTATTGTTATTCTAGCCAATCAAGTTTAATGGATCGAATAACCGGAAGTCAACATTTTCAAACATCCATGGCGCCTTTGTTTTGAAGTGCGTTAGTGATAATGTCGTAAAGTCCAACTTTTTACGAAGTGGTTCTGCGTGATATTTTCTGCAAAATTTAACTCGATGTTCTCTTGTAATTTCCTTTTTTAATGAGTTTCTTCATGTGAATTCTGGTTTATTTGCCCCACATTAGGCCACTTGCATTAACCTTTTAAGGCAAACTATTCATAGTGACGGCATTAACAAAGTATGATTTCCAATGACTTAAAAGCCTGTTAGGATATAAACCTTATTGCGTGGTAGTGGGAAGAGCCCAGATGCGGGAAACCTATTCCAAGAATAATATATATTTTACATGCAGAGATGCATCACATCTGATCCCTGACTTGACTTGTTATGATCAGTTATATTAAAGTGAAATAAGTATTTTATCTCGGCTATGTCTTTTTCAGTGCTCTAAATACGATCCAAATTTACTTGCAATCCTAAAAGCAGTTAGAATTTTAATTAGTGTAATATGAGCCCCTATCACTCAAATAATTATCTGGCATTCCTTTGTTTCCTGCTCAGAACTGAAGTTTTCTAAACATTTTGTGTTTTGTTTATGTTTTATTGAAGGTAAAAATTTCAACAATAAAAATTATATTAGGTTCAAACGTGTTTACCCTCAATGTATGAACCTTTTGTATCCAGCTTTTGTATCCAGCCTAAATGTAAAACTCCCCTCTAGATTATCAGCTTTGTTATATAGTACAAAACTTCACAATGGCAGGCAATAGAGGAAACATAGTTTGTGCATACTTAAAGAGCATTTTCTTCTAAAATCCGCAGCGTGTGCAAACATAGGAAAGTAATCAAATGCTAGCAAAAATAGCCTGTTGAACGCTGAAAACATCAGTGGGTTGTAAGAACAGCACATGATTGGCTGTAAATGATCAATCAGTGTCAACTTGTCTTTGTGGCACAGAATTTCACAAAAATGCTGACAGACCCCAAAACATCTCAAAGACAACCTAGTTCATCTGTGTTAATGATGTGATTGATATAACATAGCTGTTTAAGTATTCCAAACTTGCTTACTTACTTCCTTACTTACTTAAATTGCCATTTAGAATGATTTGGTGTCAGGAAAACAATTTGTGCTTTTTGCAAAACACTTTAGATGATAGTACAAGCTCCAGTGGCTCATCATTTGCCTCTTTGGGTCTTGAAACTTATTCTTTTGTTGATTTGTGCTGTAGAGTTGTATGTTGAGGTGGTAAGTTGCCTGCAATTTCCTGAAGTGTTGGTGGTAAGTTGTCTGCAATTTCCTGAAGTGTTGGTGTTTAGTTGATTGCAATTAATATGTTGTTTCTTCCTTAGAAAAATCTGAATGGCCATATATCAAATGAGCATATCATCAAGCTTTTATCAAGACTTGGCCCTTTTGTTGAAAAAGTGATCCCAACAAAGATTGAAAATGTTGATTCGCTGCTTGCAGCTGGAAACTTTTCACTTCTTAGAATAAAGCCAGGTGTTTTATTATTTCGTATCTTTTTGTCCTCTTTCATCACAAATGAAGCAAATCAAGGTCAATTTTTGACCTCGCAGCTCTTCCAAAAGTCTCCCTGGTTACACATTTATCAATTTGCTTCCATTTCCTTGGCTGAAAATGGACTATGAAATGGACTGGGAATAGACCAAAAAGATATCATAGATGTCTTAGATTTTGCTCCTGCTCCTGATTTAATTTTGCACAAGGCTCTTACTGTTTATGCTTCAATCTTGATTATAACTGATAACTGTCTTCTTTTTAACATCCAATGGTACTTTTCTTCAAAAGTGTTGATACTCAGAGAAAATGTTGAAAATCAGCACCTCTTGTTTTGCTTTGTGTTATTTCTTACATTTGTGCCTTCTGTATATTTGCAGGCATCCTTCAACCAAGAAATACCATTACTGAAACAGTTTGTTCTCATGGACGCCCTTTATTGCCCCCTCATATTGCTGAAAGATCAAATTTTGGTAAGGAAGACATTGATCACCATGTAGAGGTTTTTGTCCTTTTTATTTAAGCCAGAAGAGTAAAAAAATAATCTTTATCTTTTGCTATGTAGGTATATAGCTCTTTTTGAGAAGCAGTCAGTGAACTGTTAATGAAATGATTCTAAGTTTCAATCCTTTAAAAATCACTGCAGTCAACTTCTTGGAATTTGATGTTTTACGGCATATTTTTGCATCCTACCTGCAGAATTTCTTTGCATTTCTTCAATCCTTTGCCACATACCACTTGCAGTCATATTTTTTTATTATTTCTAACCATGGTAAATTTAACTGGGTTTCCAGTACAACTTTAATAACACATTTTATCTTGAATTCTAACTATTATTTGTTTTCTTGCAATTATATCTACTTAATATTTTCTAACCTAAGAAGTATGATTCAAATAGAAAAGTAGAGCTGTTCCCATTCTTTTCAGTAAATATTGTCACAGCCCGGACTCTGAGTGGCACATCAGGGAGCAGAAACATTGTTAGCGGATGTAACCTTTATAGCAAAGTATCTATGGTAAGAATTAGCCCTCTGAAAATTCTGTTTTATTTTTATATATATTATAAATTACTTGAAACAACACTGCTCCTCCTCTAGGTTTGCAGTTCTTTTCACCTCATATTATTATGGCCTCCTTGCATTTTTTTTTACCAAATCGCCCATATTTCATTGTGATTTTTATCATTGCATCAATTCTTTCTCAAAGTACACCATGTTATTATTTTCAGAATATTTAAATTAGAACTTAATATCATATTGTGCTCTTACAAAATTGCATTAAGATTAAAAATCAATCTCAGACTCTGCCAGAGGAAAGTAAAATCAAGAGATTGATATAATAGAAAATTGTGAATACTTTAGGCTGATTGTAGCTGAGTTCAAGCTTATGAAACCCTGTTGAATTCTACTTAAGGATACCCCCTTATCAAAGTGATTTCTTTCCACTTATAAAGATGAGAATTTATCTTGTTTTGCTTCCTACTTTGTCTGTGTTGCTGTATGCTTCTTTATCTTAATATCGTGCAAATTCCTTACAGCATAAGAGAATTCTTGGCCATCTAGCATCAGTTTATTGTGTGCTGTTTGACAAAACTGGTCGAGTCATAGCTACGGTTGGGAATCAATTCAGCTTTCTACGATCTGTTGACATACTTTTGCTTTTCAATTGAATTTTCTATTAAGCAATTACAAATTTGTTTCTTTCTTAAAATAACATGTTTGTTGCTATTAAATTGTCTTATATTAGAATTATTGATACTTGAGTCAGTCACGCAAAGAAACATTCATTGATCAAATTTCTATACTTATGACCATCCGTAATTAAGCTAAGTACTTCATTAAATTTGTGTGTTACTTGTGCCAGATTCTTCTTAAACCCTACACTTCTAATTATAATTATAACTTTGGTCATAAGAAAAGTTCTGTTATTTTGACCAATAGGTTGATGTTCTTGAGCATTGTTAACAAATTTTTTCACAGGGTGCGGATGATAATCTGGTGAAACTTTGGTCTAGTTTTGATGGAAGACTTTTAGCCACCTTGCGAGGTCATTCTGGTGAAATCTCAGACCTGGCCATCAATCAGGAGAATTCATTAATTGCTGCAGGAAGCTGTGACAAAGTTTGTTTTGCTTGTTCTAGATATGTTTACTTGAAGCCTAAATCCTACTTCATTTTGAGGCATATGAATAAGTAAGAATTTTCACATGAAGGGTAAACATGATATAGGAGCCCAGTTGAAACATGAAAGTTCAGGTATTACCTTAGAACAAAAACCAGATGATTTTGTTGCATGATTTTCTTTTTTTCCTCTTGTGACTCATTACTTTGTAGCTGTAAGTCCTGAATGCTTAATGACTGAATACTTTGTTCATAATTGGATGTGGCTTCATATGATATATATCTTTATTTTTGCAGACAATCAGGGTTTGGAACCTACGAAGCACGGCTCCTGTTGCTGTTTTGCAAGGTCACACTGGAATGATCACTTCCCTTGAGGTGCGTACTGTAAGGACCCCGTTGTGAAATGAACTGATAAGTTATTGTGCCAGTTCTAAAATCCTCCCTTGAACACACGCCCTGTTTTTGTTTGTTATTTCAACCGTCATTAGCAAGTAACCGATGTTTTTTTTCTTTTCCAGTTTTGCCCGTCTGCTCATGAAGATGCAAGGTATCGTAGCTTTTCTACTTTTCCTTCAACACTGTTGACATGATGGATCGATTTTGCTCTGCTAAGTAGTTCTATGATTTCCTTCCATTCTTCTTTTCCCGCTTTGCTTTTTTTGTCAAATGCTCCTCTTTCCTACATCACTTTCTGTTTCATCCCTAGATACCTGATGTCTACAGGAGGAGATGGCACCGTTTGTTTTTGGAAATGGGACGTTAAAGGGAATACATTTGAGTAAGTGTTCATTTTTCTGCAGCGGACAACCGCCGTTTTCCGACAGAGCAACTTTGACGTTTACGTATAACGCAATGGGCAATTTCTCTTATGCTAACAGAGAATTGAGCTTAGCTTTGTGGAATTAAAAAGATGAAAGTCTTGGAAAAATTGTAGTTGAAACTACTTGTGTCATAACCTATAAATAAATGATAGGCTTTTCGCTATCCATTAGTGTGCAATGATGCTCACGATACTGATGGTAGAGCCTGTCCTCAAAAAATTCTAGATGTACCAGAAAAACACAGGCATATATATATACATTACTATACCTTGCAATTCCACATACATTACCACACTTTACATTTCCGTGTATACCACTATATCTTACGTTTCCCTATACGCAATCTTGAAGAACCTGTGCGCAGTGCTAGTAAAAGTACTTGTTCGGCCCACAGAACAGTTAAAAAAGCCCAGGGTGGGT
Source organism: Nemopilema nomurai (assembly GCA_003864495.1). Lineage (NCBI taxonomy): Eukaryota > Metazoa > Cnidaria > Scyphozoa > Rhizostomeae > Rhizostomatidae > Nemopilema > Nemopilema nomurai. The sequence continues at coordinate 1,818,193 of ML133442.1, forward strand.
ATTTTCCGTGATGTTCAACTAGCCCTCTCTAACTTCATTCCTTGCTAAAAAAAACATTGTGACGAAGGGGAATCGTTGATTATAGATCGACACCAATAAAGTTCAACGAAAAGTCCCGTCCTGGAGCCCAGATGCTTTGCTCTTCCTTCAGTCCAGGTAAATGCATTCTGCTTTTCCTGTCAGCAAAGTTTATTTTCTTTAACTCTAATTTTCAAAGTAAACGTAATGCTTCTGCGTCTCCCTTCAATGTTGCCCGTTTGTCTCAAATATTCATACCTAATTTCCATGTGGTTAAAAGTGCTTAAAGTGTGCAAAAATTACTGGCTTGACTTGTTAATCCTCATTGTGGAATCTGCTTACGCTGTTTACAGTAGAAGATATCAATACAACTTTTGATTCGACAGTTGCATTCATATCTTGTTTTATTGTTCAATTTAAGGTGGTGGTTTTCTGGTCACTGGCAGCTCGGACAACGTCATCCGTGTATACCAAATGATGCCGGCTCCAGTGGAGAAAATTGCAGAGTTGTCAGGCCACACCGTAAGATCGACATATTTCATGTGAATGCTAGGCTTGTGTGGCTCTTATTCAAACTTAATGCAAAATCTTTCGATTTTATTAATTCATTAGTTTTATTTGGTCTTGATAATTCAGAAAAGATCTAAAGTTCTTCTTGCTCGACGTTCTCTCTCAAAAACAAGGTTACTGTTTGTAAATACTGTATGTACATTAAGGTTACTGTGGAAAAGTTTCAATGCCTTTTCAAGCCTACGTAAAGAGCATGCTGTATTCGTGGCTCTTTGGAATCTCGCAGTTCATTTGTTCCTTTTTTCTCTCGCAGGACCACGTGGATAGCATTCAGTTCAGTCATTCCAGCTTCAGGTTCGTTCTCTCAGCCATTAGAGGTGATGGTAGAATAAAATGCTCATGCAACGCATCATCCGTCATCAATGCGCCATCCAGCTCCTATAGCATTTGAAATCCGTGATGAATTTCCTTCCTCATTTTTGCAGAATTGTTATTGGTGCTGTACAGTGTTTAGCAAAGACCTCATTTTGAATAAAAGATCTTATATTTTCATTTGCAAATGGACTAAACTTAAAATACAGTAATGTCCGCATAAAAGAAACACTGATCCTAATTTAAAAAAAATAATAACTCCTATGCTAAAAAGCTGGTAAATTTCTGAAAAACCTTGCATTTATTCAAAAAATTTCATTTAACTATATCCTTTATAAAACAGAACAAAACATCAGTCATTCTACACTGTTCAAATGAAAATAATTTTAAATGCAAACTAAGCAAGAAGGACTTTTCTAGATACTAGTAGCATTTTCTAGATATTAAAAATTACAAAAACAAGTCAACATAGTATATATATGGTTTTTTATCACAATCATTGAGCCTGTTTCTGAGTAGATGATAAATGGCATAATATGATATTTTGTATAGGAAACATTTCTCTGATTTTAAGTGTATATCTCATTTTATAAGAAACACATCAGGCCTGAAATAAAAAAATTGATTCACATTTGTGGGACACCACTGTTTTAGGTTATCCTCGAAACGGGCATTTTTCTTTTCACTGCGCATGCCTGTTCTCATTTGTTCCATGCTTTGTTTAGGTTTGCAACAGGGTCCAGGGATGGGACAGCAAGAATATGGCAGTTTCAGAGAAACGAGTGGAGGCACATAGCCCTCAACGCGTATGAACGATTGAAAAGGTTAATTGCCCTAATTTGTTTGCTTTTCAATGCAATTATTCATCCGATAACGCATATGCAGCTTCCTCGCTTCTACGTCACTTTGGACTGAAACTGCCCTTGAGAAATAGCTCCAACTAGTACCATTCCAAGCTGGAATTGTAGGGCATATTTGCTCTTCCCATTTTTGTGAAGGATCTCCTTCCTTTTGCGAATGGAATTTTGAGACATGTCATCGTTGGCAATTGTTTTTCTGGCCATCGGTTTGGTGCGATTCAACGGTGACATATAAATGTGAAAATTCAACGTGTACATCTGCTATGGTTTCATTTTGCATGACTTTCCCAGCAACAAAAACTGGAATGTTATCTTTGTAGTTGGTTGAAGAAAGAAAACATCGATATGCTAGCATTACCTCGTTTAAACTCTGGTCCTTTTCAACGCATTTTAGCGCTCCAAGTTTCCTGGACGAAGAATCCCTAAAGTCTCTAAAGCTGAAAGTGACTATGGTGAGAGCATTTGTGATTATTCTAATTTCTTCTTGTGAACCTTTGGTTTCAATCTTTGCTCTTTTTACTTGTTAGTTGATGGGTGCTCTTGCTACGCAGCTTGAAGCCGAATCAACCTTTGCTAGCTAGTAAGTCGGAGTCCATTGACCCTTTATAACACCCCCTTCGTGGTAATTGGCATCATTCTTAGGCCTATTTGCTTCATTGCTAGGCCCTTTGCTCTATGTTTCTTGACTGTTGCCACGCCCTTCCTTTGACAGGTTGGCTGGAATGTTGACGACCAGTTTCTTGTCACTGCCATCACCGACCACTCGCTGAAAGTCTGGGACTCGTTTACTGGCGAATTGATTCACATTTTAGTTGTGAGATTGTTTTCTTCTTTAATTCCTTCAACAAAGTTTATTATCTCCAACAGTCTGCTTTTTGGTCCAATATATTTTCCATTTTGTCTTTATCAGAAACAGTCCTCGAGTTTCATAAACTAATAATTTCTTTGTACCACCAAGACTGGCGCCTCAACTACTTTTCTTCTTAACTTCCCTTCTGACTTGCCCTTCCTATTTCTCCTCCCGTTCTCCTTCCATAATCTTGTTGTTCTTTATTAATTGCATTTTTGCCTAATATCAACACCGCACTTGAAGGGCCATTCCGACGAAGTGTTTGTCCTGGAATGCCATCCGCAGGAGCCGTTCATCTACCTGAGTGCGGGTAAGAGCTGTTTCCAACTGATGAATTAAAAAGGCCCAGTCCCTAGAATGTCTTTCAAGTAATGTTTGATGTTTTATTATTCTTATTGTTATTATTATTTTTCTCTTCCAATACATTGATTGCTTTTCCCTTTGAGTAATTCCTGGAGTAGGATGATCACCCTTTTTTCAATTGAATTGGGTATTTTATTGAATTGAATTGAATTTCTGCTTCTCTTACGCCCTGTGCTCCTTTTCAGGACATGATGGCAATGTAATTTTGTGGGATATTTTGAAAGGCGTCATGATAAAGAGCTTCTTCAATTTGGTGCGTACATTTTTTATCCTATTGCTGTTCTGTACTTTGCCTTTGTCCGTTTCGTCCATGTAGCTGGACTAGATGCTTCAACCGTTGCCTTTTTCTCGTTCTAGCTTGAGGGACAGGGTCATGGTGCAATATTCGATTCACGCTTCGCCCCGGATGGAATGAGCTTTGCGGTCTCCGACAGTCATGGGCACATTTGCATTTTCGGATTTGGTTCTGACGAACCTTATAATAAAGTGAGTTGCCTCCAAGGCTCAATTATCATTGGCAGTTTCTAGAGCCATTGTGAGGTCGTCATTTCTCATCTTTCTGTTCTCATCTTTAATTTTTAGGTTCCGTACGAGCAGTTTTTCCACACGGACTACCGCCCACTCATCAGAGATTCAAACAACTTCATTCTAGATGAACAGGTTTGACCTAAAATTTGTTGAATTAAAATGCATTGTTCGATATGTAGCCTTTAACTGTCATCATTAACTGTCATATCTTGCACAACCGAAAGATTCGCATCAACCTTATTAGCTGCGCATGTCGACGCGGGGCCAGTAGAGGATTCCCCTTGATTACCAGGCGGTGACACCCTGGCCTACAAGCGTTTCATGTGTTTTGAAATTTCGATTATTCTTCTTTTTTCAATGTGGAACAAAGATATCTGCACAGTCAAACATCAATCAATTCATAGTTGAAATTTGCAGGGGACATCGGCAGTAATAGAAAGCAAACACTTTTTTGTACAGACGCAGATGGCACCTCACCTTATGCCGCCCCCGTTTCTTGTTGATGTTGACGGCAACCCTCACCCCCCGTTCTACCAGCTGATCATTCCAGGACGAAACGCAAACAATTTGCCGACTAGGAGAGTAGAGATACCCGTGTCTGACCTTCCGCCGTTGTTGGCAGAAATCGCTGCAGAGGAAGCTGCTGCCTCAGGTAAGTGCCTGCGCATCTTTAAATCAGAGGCTTCCTCTAAAAATGAGGACGGGGTATGCAAAATTCAAGAAAGAATAGAACTTAATAGAACTGGTGATGGAACTTAATCATAATAAAATTTAGCCACGTGGTCATCACCAATTCACATAGCTTCAGTTAGAGAATTCTGTGCACCGTGACATATTTTTGATATTTTCTGTAGCAAGTTCAGCTTGACTGTCGCCTGACTGGTTGCAAAGTTACAAACCTATTACAAGTAAATGGTTAATTTTATTTCAAAGGTCGACAGAATTTGCTATCACCAGAAAGAAGACGCCGGAGCTCGCGTTCGCCGCTTCGCAGTCCCGCCGGAGGTGGTGGCGGGGGTGGATTGGGCCTAAGGCAGAGTGGCGACGTGGAGGGCGTCCGCCAGGTGGACAGCAGCGTGTTCATATCCCAAGACGTGTCCGCTGCGGAGCTGGCCCTGTGGAGGAATCGGAAGATCGTTCCGCTGCAAAGGGAGTGTGTCAGGAAGTAAGTGAGCGTGAAGTTGTTGAGGACCGAAGGGCCTGGGTATTTTGAAATCCAATGCAGATCTCTCGTTTTAATCAACATCTACACGCGAGAAGAGGTTTTTATTCACCTTTTTGTTAAATTTGATGTATGAACTTTCAGGCAAAGTGAGTTGTATCGGCAAGAGAAGGGGAAGGAAGAAGTAGAGAAGTACACACGGGAAAAGAAGCGAAGATCTTCATCCTCACAACGCGTGAGTCTTCTCTTCAGAAACCTTTTGTGTGGTTGTTGTGGAATCTCCACTAATAAAATATTCATTAAAAGCAAAAGCCGTTTACATTTTCTGTGTATAGCCGTTGAATCTCATTAATTTCTTGTCACTTCAGCTTGCAAAAATAGTGTGCCAAGAAAATGAAGGGAAGAGTGCAAAGAAGGCGGCCAAGGGAGGGCGTGGCCGGGCAGCACCGCGCCAGAGAATCACGTACACGGTCCCATCCGAAATGGTGCAGCAGCCGAGCTTCGACGAAGGCGACGACGATGAGGAGGAGGAAATCGTCGACGTTGAGCAGATGTTTAGCAGCGGCAGTGACTCGGACTGGAACAGCGACAGCAGGTGACTCTTCACCCTCTGCGAGGGAGTGAATGCCGGTGCTTCGTCGCCATTATGTTATTAGAAGCATGGCTAGTGCGTTTCTTAGGCAGCAGATAACTTGCCACGTCCTAGCAAACTAGTCAATTTGGCAAGCAAATTATTCGTTAAAAACTCCTAAAATTTTTGAAATTGCAAATGAACTATGTTTCGGCAAAGTTGCGCAGAAAATTTCTGAAAGTATAAGGTGAATAGCTATGTGATTCAGCTCTTCAAGATCAAGTCCAGGTCAAGTTGCAACCAACTTCTGTTTCCATTTTACTCCTTCATGTTTTTGGCAGATTGTTCTCTAACGGACAACAATTGTCGTTTAGGATTGTCGTTTTTCTACTGAAAATTCAACCATTCTGTCCATCCATGGGAGTCAGGAGTCGAGCGATGATAGTATCACACGACAATCCCAAATTTGTGAAAAAATTTGCTAAATCGTAATTGTTAACCAAGATGAAATGATGCCCGCCCTAAAATTTGGTTGCCCAGTTTGCTGGACTGTTTTGAGTTATCCCCTGTCAATAGTTTGAGTTATTTTCTTGGGCGGATTTAGGAACAAGCTAGAGCGCAGGTTAACGCTGTTTTACGGTGCCATAGGCGAATGATTAGTCAAGTTATTCCGCTTATTTTGTCCATGCAGTGATTCCAGTGAAGACTCCGATTGGACTGCTGAAGTTGGCCTAAAGAAGGAACAGCGTGAGAGCCGAAGAAGGTAAAATGTCTGAATATAAATTCACTCGTTCACCTCGTTTGCGCCTTCGTAGCTTTGCTGGTATTTGATCTGGCTAGACGCAGTGACCAATCTGCAATTCTACTTCACTAATTGTGACAATTGGTGTTGCTCGGATTTCCATCAACGTGTGATTTTATGTGTCTGTGCCAGGCGTTTGAGGAGAGTTTTCAGTAGTGGAGATGAGGCTGTTGATGGCAACGGAACAGAAAACGAGAGCGAAGTCGAGGCTGCGGTAAGCGAAAAGGAGGAGGAGCGATCAGGAAACGAAAAATCAACTCCGAAGAAAAGCAGCAGTAGCAAAAGGAAGTCGAAGAAAACTGAGGTGAATTTCATTGTTTAAGCCCTAATATTGGCTTGCTTTGCGTGTCACGTGCTTAGTTGAACCCGATGGGAAGTCACATTTCTCTGAATGCACAAGATACAAAACTCTTGGCTTTAGCGGTTTTACAATAGATGAGCAGAACATTATTTACACGAAGGTTTCTTTCATGTTATCCACATTTTACATCCTTATATTTTTGCAGAAAGACGCCAATGCAAGTGAACATAGTGAAGAGTTCATGGAGACGTACAAAATGCCAGACTGGTTAACAGGCATGCTACCGCAGAAGTCACCATATGTGCCACAAGTCGGGGATGAGGTGACAAAATTTGCTATCACAGCCAATTGTGTCATGATTGTAGAAGTAGGGCCATGATGAAAATAGATGCCATACCCTGCAGTTTGACGTCATGTTTGCATCAACGTTCCTAGCTCCAAAAGAAGGCTAGTTGTGCTTTTTGGAATGCAAGATAAGTGATAGTGTGTGGCCTTCTGATATGTCTGAATGTTGGTTTTGTGGCAAGCTCTGTTCCGCATTGACTTCTTCGGCTGACTAGACGACATCTTATAAAGTGGTGCCACGATGGGTTTGATCTTTCTTTTATGAAAATTGCTTTTATCGTAATTTCTCAGGTGTACTACTTTCGACAAGGTCACGAGATTTACGTCAAAGCGGTGCTGGAGGCTGATCTGCTCGAAATCAACCCCAAGAAACAGAGTTACATGAAGTACAACCTTAAGGTATTTGATGCTTCTCTTCTTCTTTTGCACCGGTTTGCGTTTATTCTTGCGGCTCCGTAGAATTTGATAACGAGATTTTTAAGTGGGTCCTGTAAGCAGCCATTCAATCACAATAAGGCCTGTGTTTTTATCGTACCTTATAGACTGGAAAGTTCTATGTTTCTTTAAATTGCTCCAATGCAGAAATGCTTTCTTCCAGGCTGAAGAACTATGCAAAGTAGTTAACGTGCATTACAATATTGGCCCACCAAGGACTTGCTCATTACGACTTGGTAAGTGCAACTGACAGATTTTCATATGTTTTCAGCGCAAATGATATACTGTGGACACCTCTGGTGAGCTAAAGAGTGTAGCCACCAGCCACCTCTGCTTCAAACTCGCCCATCAAACTTTGATTATCCAACATTTTGGAATTGATTTGGTGATGCGGTGAGCCATTTAATGGTATCGATTGACCAACCTTAAGGAACAGGGGGCTGTGGAGACTGTGGCTATTGCGTTTGCGAATCTTATGGGTAACACATGACGAGGGCTTTATTGCCTCACAGGTTGCAAGCACACCAAATAATCGGTCGTTGGTTCGAAGTGGCGTCGAATCCCGCATAACCTCATCTACCAAATAACTAATCTTTAAAAACAACACCTAAACGACGACATTTATGAAAGTTTTTATTTAAAACAGATTGCAATGCTAGCTTACCAGGCGTAGGTTTGTTTAAGAAAATTAGATCAATTCCGTCAATCTAGTTTGAATCCCCAGATATGTAGCAAAATGAGACAGAAGCCATCCATCAAAGCTTGGTTTAAAAGCTGCCCTCCCGATCCTATGGCTTTTTAAAGTTATACGAGATTATATACCCTTAACGTTCCTAATATCTCGATCTTATTTGTAAGTGATGAGGTGTTGTGCTTTAGTTTCTTTCGTAACAACATCATAAAAATGATTTCATGATATTTTTAATGTACGGGTACACCGGTTTAATGCTTATTGTTGAGTAGTTCAGTTCGAAATCCACCTTGCTATGAAACTTGCTAAATTTATTTCCCTGATGCAATTACGCCCTCTACATCACAAAGCTGTTGCTTCTGTTCATCAAAAGAGATTTCAGGCATGACGCTTTTTGCTTTGCAGCTCTGATGGATCCTGAAACAAGCACCAGCACAGGGGGGTCATTCAATGTCAAGTAAGCCTGCGAGAGCGTTGTGTTTTGTATTTCACTCTTTGTCAATGTACGTCGGTCAGTATGTCTTCGTCTTCGAGTAAAACCTCTGTTTGTCTTGAAGGTACCACGACATGGCGAACGTGTTGGACTTCTTTGTGTTGCGACATCATTACGAGCAGGCGAAGGCACGTGACTGGCTACCAGGTATCAACATTCATACTGTTATCCGTTCGTCGTCCGTTCGTCGGTTACGTAGCAAGTAGGTCTTTCCATAAGGAATGCACCTCTTTGAAACGATGGGCCTTTTATTTCACCTGTGTGTATGTTTGATAGCAGGGATTGCTTGCTTTCCCTTTTCCAGCATTCACCTCGATCGCTGCAGTCCTTTTTGAAAATTCTGCATCATCTTTCATCTTTCTTCACAAAATTGATTCAAACGCACATATTGTTTAAGCGTTTATCGGTTCACATCACTGCTACAAAGGAAGCTGGAATCGCGCAAACCATTTCGATTTCTTTCAGGTGACCGCTTCCGAAGTGTGATTGAAGATCGATGGTGGTCAGGAACGATCGTCGAAAAGGGCCCATTTCAGGACGATTTTCCAGAAAGCTGTTTTAATTCTGTTGTTGTTCGGTACGTGAAGTTAAAGAACGTGCGTTTATTCAAAGCTGGCATCTATGAGGCTGGAATGCATGTGGGCCCAGACGAGGCTAGGTCCCTGTCAGCTAAAACGAGACTGGACCCATGCGAATGGCATAGTGCTGTTCGCTTTGAGTTGAAACATACCGATTGAAACATACAGAGTCGGTCATTATAACTTTTGCCTTTTATTCTTAAGTGACTCATTTCATGTTCTTTATCATAACAACAGTCATTCAGACTTTTGTGACTGGTCAGCAGTAATGGCAACAGGAATAGCCTAGATTACGTTTCAAAGCCAACGTTGGTTGCCTCCGTTGCGTTTTCTGATGTTTGAATAACTGATTGTTCGGATGTTCTTTAATACCCTGAAAATGAAATCAATACACCATTACCATTAACGCAAGGTGTAGTCGGTTTTTTTCGAAACGTTGCCTACAATGAATGTGATGAAATCGTTTGCATACCCTTCCAGGTGGGACACAGGCGAAGAAGAAAGACTCAGTCCTTGGGACATGGAGCCAGTCTCAGACAATGGTAAACATGTTCATTTGTTTATCCAGATCGATTTTCGGTGAAATTGCAACCTCATTTTATCAACATGCTTCCAAATCTTTTCATCACCCGTTTATCTTTCAATGGAAAAGAGCTTGATTTTCTGCTACGAGAAAAAGGTTTCTTCGTCAACTGGTTTTTATCCACACTAGTTCAGTTCTTGAGTAATAGATTATTCTGTATGTCGAGGGACTATGGGACGTGCCTGTGATTCTAAGTTGGAGATTCTCGGGTTTCTTGACTATTTTTGGATTCGTTCATAGATGCACGAACACCTGAGGACGAAGACGACGCTGCTTTCACGAGTGACATCCCTTTGACGCTGGAAGACCGTATGCTGTTCGACTACACCCCTTCCCCATCTGACTGGCCCGACGAGGGGAGAGACCAGGCCATAGATCGCATAGCGGCTGGTAGGCTGCTTCCCCTATTTACACGTCATAACACGCTTATTGTGCGAGACAGTTTTACATGCAAATTTACAAAAAGTATTACACAAAAAAGTTATAAGAAAATTAGCATTGCTTCATTAGAATGGATTGTGAAAGGTGAATCAAATTGGGGAAAAGTCCCACAATCAACTTCAGAAGTACACCGAGACCAGCCTGTTTGTTTTCGTTTCTGTTCATGCAGAAAGCAAACCAGTATACTTCTTAAACAGGAAGTGTCTCGAGTTTGATCATCCACGTTGTGTCCTGATAGCCGGCACTTGAAATTGCAGTGTGTTTGGTATTGAAACGTTTAAAACCAGGTGCTTTTGTTTCAGGGATTGAACAGTTCAGCGAGCTGGCTATTGCGGGCGCGTTTGCCTACCCAGTCGATGTGAACAGCTACACCGATTACTTAACGACCGTTCCCTACCCAACCGACCTGAATACCATCAGGCAAAGGCTCGTCAACAAGTTCTACAGGTGCGCAGACCGCTGCTCTATTTCCACCCAGTCAGCTGTCTCTATCTCTCTTTGCTTCCCGCCCATCGTAGACAACTATAGCAAGATGACTTGCCTTGTTTTGTGTTCACAGAATGCTTTGTTTATTTATATTGCATATCACTTTTCAATGAAGAAGCTTTGCCTACCTGATCTCTGAATTATTTTCTAAGAAAAAACGAACAAGTCGAAGGCCAAGAAAGAAAGAATGCCGGAAACAATTTGAATTCTGAAATGTGCACTTTGCCCTGAAATGTGTTTTTTCTACTTCTACTTTGCCTTATGGCAAAGCATACAGAGGATCCTGTCACCGTTTTGCGTTTTTATCCACCTAGTTGAATTCATTTAAAGACACAAGAATCATTAGCGTCTGTCAGCCCAGTTGTAGTTATAGCGTCGGATCCCACTCGTTTAGATTCTTCCTTTTATGTTGTGCAGGACACGTTTTTGCCTTAACGTCAGACATTTACTTATGCTCTGCAATGCCGATGAAATTAAATAAATCTGTATGGAAATTTAGCAGATTGTTACTTCTTTTATCTCCAATTTTCTCCGTCACTAGCGACGTGTCCTGCTGGCTGGAGTTGTGTCTCTGTGCCCTTAACCGTACTTCTTATTGATGTTTCTTTCGAAACAGAAGACGCAATGCTCTGCTGTGGGAACTGAGACTTATTGAGCAGAACACGAGGTTATACAACGAAGATCGCAGTAAGATTTCGAAGAACTCTTCAATGGTCACCAAACTGCTGGTCGAGTTTGTTTGGTAAGCGTCCCTAGGCACGTCTTGACGTATTGCTGCATCTTCTAACTGACAACTTCCTGCTGACATCTTACTGCTGACATCTTCCTGCTGACATCTTACTGCTCACATCTTTCTGCTGTCATCTTCCTGCTGACATCTTCCTGCTGACATCTTCCTGCTGACATCTTCCTGCTGACATCTTCCTGCTGACATCTTCACGTGAAGACGGCTGCGTCACCCCAAATTGCTGCACCTTTTCAGTGTTTATGATCCGTTGTTCTGGACTGTCATCTTTCTATCAGCTTGTTGATTGTTTCAATCGTTTTGACTGATTTCCTGTGGCCCTTCCCCTTGGTCCTGTTGGTTCTTATCTTGAACCTTTCTTGTAAATTAGGATATTGTGTTAGTATATCGCTTGAACCCTAATACCTTCCACGCAATAGTCAAGAAAGGGGAAAGCTGTATTTTTGCGCTAAAATCTGCTGTTGCCATTGGTATAACACTTTTGTGTAACCTTAAACCGCACGTTGCAGAAGGTGATGGCTCGTTTTCTTTGCAGCGATCCAACATGTAGAGACCTGATAGCATTTTATAATCAGAGTGTGGAAAGTGGAATTTTCGAAAAAGAGGTACTATTGCTTGTATTAGACCATACAAAACGATAGACCTTGCAACCCGATAGAACTCACGACACGATAGACCTTGGGACACATTAAGCCTTGCGACATGATAGACCTTGCAACACGATAGACCTTGTAACCCGATAGACCTCACGACACGATAGACCTTGCGACACATTAAGCCTTGCGACATGATAGACCTTGCGACATGATAGACCTTGCGACACGATAGACCATTCGACACGATAGACCCTGACTAGTCTCACTGCTTGCACATTGCTGTATTTCTGGTGCTGTTATGATGCTTCCCCCTTTTCAGGCATCCCAGGAGAAGACTCCTGAAGGGAAGCGTTCATCCAGAAAGGCAAAGGTTAGCTAGATTGGTGGTGTCAAAGTTCAATTTGCCTTGTCAACAGCGCCTCGCGTTTGCTTATAGATTTGTCATTTCCATTCTGCTTGAAGCATTGAACTCTGCCTTAACACTGCCAGCACTTCTACAAACACTTCTTGCTTCTACAAGCTGCCATCGCCTGCCTGCGGAAACAGTTCTGGCAACTGTTCAATTTTGGCATTTCATCCATTAATTCACTCCTATTTCTCTTCGGTTATCATATTCATTTATACTTTGCTTTTCGTTTTCAGTCGGCAAAAAAGAAAAGCAGGTCAAAGGTGAATAAACATGCTTTAACGGCATTTCAGTGGTTTCTTCTTTCCAAACAAATGTGATCGCAAGGGACATTCAAAAAAGGCCGATGGCATGCTTAGAAAAGAGTTGCTAAATTTGTATATGATGATAATGTGTGATAATACGGTAGGCTCGGACCCTTATCAAGCAATCGAGTTATCAAACCTTGCCGTTGGTTCTGCGTCCTTGCTTTCGGTTCTGATTTTTAAGACTCACCTCAATTACACCCAAACCTCGACTTATTCCGTTAATTAGTTTTCACGGCAAAAATTGGCAAATTGGATGTGTTCCTTATAGTCATCACAGCCCTTCCTACTTTGCTGGGCTGATATTGTCCAGGAAAACACGACTTATAAGTCATATTGATCGAAGTCGGGCTGGCCATAACATAACTGGCCATCTTGTTGTCTTTTGCACAGGGTGAAGAGAGGGCAGCTGGTTCGACTCAGTCTTCTTCCGCTGGATCGTCTTCCTCAGGACAGGTAATCATCTCTGGTCTTTTGCTTCCTATAATTATCGAACGATTTAGAATTTTCATTTTGGTTTGAGTAAAAAATTTCTGTTTTGGCACTTGCCAAAAGATTCACCTCATTGGAATCTGCGTTTTTTCTAGTCCTGGTTGTCAGTGGCAAGTGAATTGCTGGATTTTCTGATATCAAGGGAAGACTCCGATCCCTTCAGAGTGCCTGTGGACACAGATCGTTACCCCGTATGCACCTATACTTTTCCAATTAGCAACTTTAATGCGGATAAGTATCCTGGCTCTGCAACTGCCTTCATCTGCCCTTCTTGTATTGGTAGCGTGAAATGTTTACTAAGCTTCATTACCAGAATTATTATTTTGACGTAAGTCTTTAAAGTTTGCCTGACCTTTAAAATTTGATAATTGGCCGCATCTCGAGCCTTTGGGCTGCACGTATTGCTGCACGTAAACATATTGGAATAGGATGCATCTAGCCAATCTGCAGCATACGGTTTATGCACAGCCTCTTTATTGACTGGAGCCTCTTTCTGAGATAGGACTACACGAGTATTGTTTCTGAGCCGATGGACTTCAGCACTGTCCGGCAACAACTCGAGAACAGACTGTACGACGATGCCGATGCCCTGGTTCGAGATGTCAGACTGGTTTTCTACAATTCACGACTTTACAACACAAACAAGAGGTCGCGGGTGAGTGCCTTACCGTTTAATAAGAATGCGTGCGGCATGCACATGTCGATGCATATGTCTTGCAGTATGTCGATGGTAGGTGGAAATACCTTTTAGTTAGGAATATTTCCTTGTTTGCGTGAATTATTGAGCTGGCATTTTAAAGGCGTGTCCATGTGGTTCTAGATCTACGGCATGACGTTGCGGCTGTCCGCCCTGTTTGAAGACCGGGTTCAGGCCCTGCTCTCATTGTCAAGCGGTCGAAAGAAGAGGAAACTGCCGGACACTAACAAAAAATCACTTCAAAACAATGCGGCGCAGCTTGAGTGTAGCCCCAAAGCCGTGACAAGAACTCCGGCGTCGGTGGAAACGCCCGACAATTCTCTACGACTGGTCTTACGAAGGAATGCAGGTCGGCATGAAGCCAACTCGTCTCGTCGTAATACCGGAGCTGAAGAGAGAACCGAGCCCTGCTTTGCCGTGGAAACCCGGTCCAGGGTGGACGTTTCACCCCGCAGAACGGGGATTGTTTTGAATCTTCGCACGGGCCAGTCCAGGGGGCTGTCGGACGAGGACCGGTCCAACTCAGATTCGGATGGAGTGTTACCGAAAACAGAATGTGCGGAATCAAACAAAAACTCTGGTGTGGAAACAAGAAAAAAGGCCAGGCGTATTGTGATGCCTACCGAATTTGCGCCTGCTACTTTACGAAGGCGCCCCCCTGCAAATGGAAGGAGCGATTCATCTAACACTACGAAACAGGGAGATTCTCCGGAGGTACGTGATGACTCAAATCGAAAAGGGCGTGTATATAGTACTCGGTCTGGACGGAGGATTCGACCCAAGCATTTTGGGTTGGAAACGGACTCTGAGAAGGAGAATAAGCTCGAAAATGGTATAAAGAGTGATCGTCGGTACAGGCGGCGGATGCGCAGGAGACGGCCAAGCAGGAGCTCCGAGGAGGATGCAACCGGTATGTTTTAACAGGGGAACTTGCGTATCTGCGCTGACTTTAGGCCCATTTCCAACTCGTTCGGTCTTCGGGTTTCAAACGCTTTTCGTGCGGAAATCGAAGATCTTTTTCGGAATCCTAAATCCGAACGAAGTGGAAATGAACGTGCGATGCTTTGTTTAATTCTCATTTCATTTTCATTCATTTAAGGAGGGTAGCCCTTCAGCGAGTGCTGGTTTACAAGGGCTGTATGGTCATGATGGTTTTGCTATGATGGTTTTGCTGTCCGTTTTTTAACACTTCATTTTAAAATCTCCAGAAACATCTTGTTTTTATCTGCTTTTAGGCACACCATGTTTGCCACTTTTTTCAGGGTAAACTAATTCTCAGCTCTTTTACTTAAAAAACTATTTGTTTCGGATCTGTTTTGAAGAAGCATTTTGCCTCTAGATGACGACAACATGGATGAGAGTGCAGATCGCATCAGGCCTACGAAGATTGGTGAATCGGATTACGAAGAGGTAGAAGACGTGGAAGAAGAAGTAGAAGAAGTGGAAGAAGAAGTAGAGGAAGAAGAGGTAGAGGAAGTAGAAGAAGTAGAGGAAGTAGAAGAAGTAGAGGAAGAAGAAGTAGAGGATGAAGAAGAAGTAGAGGAAGAAGAAGAAGTAGAGGAAGAAGAAGAAGTAGAGGAAGAAGAAGAAGTAGAGGAAGAAGAAGAGAGTGGTGGGAGCAGTAGAAGCACGGCAGAAGAAAGTGATAGCAACAGCGGTGAGAATGCTGCGACAGCTGTAGTGACGAAAAGGAGAACACGAGATAGTGGAAAAGGTAAGGCACAGAAAGGAGAAAGGACAAGTAGTTATGAAAACTCTTCTGACAGGAAGAGACGCCGACGGACGTCAGTAAGCAATGAAGTTAATTCACGGAAGTCGAAACGAACCCGCTTAAAAGTGAACTATAATGAGGACGATGAAGTTTCGCCGGCAGACTCGGAAGTTGATTCGGACAGCGACGAAGACGTGAATATTATCGGAGTGAGCAGCAGAGGGCGGGTGAGGAAAGCGGCCTTGAGATACGCCGATTACGTCGATTCCTGATCGCGTCGATTCCTGATCGCGTCTTTTCCTGATCGCGTCTTTTCCTGATCGCGTCGATTCCTGATTACTCCTTATCAATATGGCCTATCCCTTCAATTTTCCACGTTGCTTAATCGAGGCTTTTTGATGAAGAATTATTTTCCTATCTGATTTGTATTGCAAGGCATTATTAATTAGTACTGGAGAAATGAGTAAAAGCCTCTCTTTTCTAAGCATGCCATCGCGTCATGGAATCATGCAATGATCGCAGGTAATGATGCGTGATGCAATGATCGCAAATATTGGGCACTAGATAAAATAGACTTGTCGTACATCATTGCGTTACTGCAAATGCGAAAGAGGCTTGCACAAAACTTTTCATGATTGAACGAGAGCCATCTTTTTATGATCTAGTGCCCACTCCAAGAGTGCTGCTCCGCGTTCATTGATGAGTGAACGAACAAGCTAAAATCGACCTTTCTTCGTTTTCTACAAGCCAATAATTTTTATGAATCCAGAGTGGTACAACGGACAAGACTTGCAAAGTAGTCCCTTCTGCTAGCTTTAAAACGTATGGTGTATCCAAAACTGGCCATATCCCCTCGGCGAAACGTTTTTTATATTCTCGTCGCAGTACGAGCTTAGCCTTGGTCAGCATCAAAAGTATTTCCTATCGTTTAAGGTAGCAAGAAAAGCTTATCAGGTTTGTGAGCAGAGATCTTCTCCACGCTCTCTTCCTAAAACACTTTCAACCCTGCCGATGTTACAAATGCAAATTAGGGCAATTCGTCTTTATTGTGTTTCTTTCCATCCATGCTTGTATACATTGTAATTATACGAAAATGTAATTTATTTCATAAAAGCATTACTTCGTAACTTGTTTCAAACTGAGTTTTCGCAGTGTTTTCTTTCCACGAATCCGGAAGAAATATAACGGCAATTGTGAATTTCTGATTCGCATTTTGGATATTAACATATACTCGTATTTTCAGTGTCAGAGAAAACTGTCATGTTTGTAAGATTGGCTTCAAATATTGTTTTTTTTAAGGTTTCACAGAATTCTTTGTATAAAGATGTAATAAGATCAAGCGATTTCATATGCTGTTCCTACATCTCAGAAAACGAAACGGCCTATTTCAAATAACAAAGGATTTAGAATGCTTCAGCTATCTTCCCAATTGTTTCACTCATTATTGGCGCTAAAACAGATTTGAAAATAAATTCCACGAGAACAAAATGACAGAAGAGAACGGCCTGGAACCTGATAGAAGATAATCGCTGGTGCAACACATTGATGGACATAACCATTGTTGTGGCACACATAATTGCAGGACCAAAGAAATCTCAATCAAAGCCACGCAACCAATAAATATGGTCATTCGCAGGCAGCCTAAACGAGCTACTTCCATGTTTGATACCTGGTAAAAACAAGGGCAACGCTACACGAATATAACGAGATGCTAAACTTGTGCATTCTTCTAATGTTCTTTAGCTCCACGGAGATTACCCAAATCCTTCAAAAGATAATAAGGAACAAGCTAGAAACATATGCAGACATATATTTGCCTAACTGAGGTCAGTTAGTCAGTTAGGGAAATTTCTGCCAAATTCTTGTTAATGACTTGAATCGAATGCCAGTTACTAAGAGTCTTTCTTATGATAACGCGAAGCAAAATCGCTTGTACACGTTTTGATAGGCTGTCTTGCTACAGCGAGAAAAGTCATTAGATGATATAGATTACCATGCGTCCTCAAACTTTTCTCAACAAAATGAAGGTTCCCCACATACTCTTCTATTCAATGTGCAAAACAAGGGCTTGTCACCAAAACACAGTCAGCAAAACAGCGACAAATAACAGACTCCTTATAAACACCAACGAATGCTATTAAGACCGTCTCAGCTACTGACCACTTGTGGCCAAATGTTGACGATTATTGGACCAGAATTATTAGGCGTTATACCGTTGGACTCCAGTTGCCCCGGCAAAACAACCCCCTTGGATTCCGTCCTTTTTCCTTGAAGGACTGGGCTATTTATCACCACCACTTGTCTCCCACCGCCATCTATGATAACCGGGAGAAACCTCTGCCTGTCCGAGCTATCAACAGCCGAACCATTGGTTAAAAAGTTTGCGTGTGTACTTGTAACATCGCCGAGAAACGCCGAAAGCTCGTCACTCACTTGCGAACCATTTGGCCTAAGAGAGTTAGTAGTCTGACCAATGCCCTCTCCTAGCGCAAACTCCGATCTATTTGAGTAATTATTCGAAGCCAATGACAAGGCTTCATCTTCAGGGCACTGTCCCTTTAGTATAGAAATGACCTCCTTCTCGAGAACAGTGTCTATGACACCGTTTGCCATTGTCTGCACTGACTCGGTGGATGGAAGGCGAGTAGATGAACTTTCGTTGTGCGTCCCTATCTCTGATCCTGATGTGGATCCCGTCACTTGAGTATGAACACTCGGCGCAAGTTTGTACTCGTGGAATGTCTTTGAGAACACCTGTTCCACATGGCTGTAAATTGCGCTTTGACTGAAATTCAAAGCATCCGCCTTAGTCTTCTCGCTCAAGCAAGCTTTCTCCATGCAACTGGTGCCGCCTTCCTTTGACTCGTGGCGTCCATCAGTTCTCAAGTCAGTTGCAACACTGTTCAAGTACGGAAATCCGTCGCGGGCGGGTAGGACGCCATTTGGTATCACTTCACTGCCTGGCACTCCACTGCCTGGCACTTCCCCAGCTGGTATTGTACAGGGAAACGGCATCAGAGGAGTTGAGACGATTCCAGGGTCGCTTTCAAAGCTATTGACACCAACTAAAGAAGAATCCGTAAAGAAACTCCCCTCCTGAACAAAACCTGCCAGTAGAGAAAGCGCCAACAGTTCCTGGGGTATCACCTCAAGATTATCCTGGAAATTCTTGTTCGGGTGAATATCTAAGATAACATCATGCTCATTTCCAACGCTGTGCACACTGGTAATGGTTGAAGTACCACTGACACAAATTGAGTTCTGTGATGAGTGTGGGGTGAATTCACTTTCGAAATGATGTGCCACAGGACCTGACCTGCTCTCAGCTGGGTGACAATCCAAGTCGTTGTTGGTACCAAGGCTTGAGTCAAATTCTGCCTTTTCTAACTTTTTGAAATGAATTTGCTGATGCGACTTCAATGCAAACCTGGTGCTAAATGACTTTTCACAGCCACCAGCATTGCACTCAAAGGGCTTTTCACCTGTGTGCTTTCGGGTGTGGATCTTAAGATGGTGAGAGGCTGTGAAAG
This sequence comes from Nemopilema nomurai, assembly GCA_003864495.1. NCBI lineage: Eukaryota > Metazoa > Cnidaria > Scyphozoa > Rhizostomeae > Rhizostomatidae > Nemopilema > Nemopilema nomurai. The sequence goes on from ML133442.1 coordinate 1,837,064, forward strand.
CCAGCCCACAGTCCTCTATCACGCATCTATAAGGCCGTTCACCTGAATGCGTTCTCACATGTTTTTGTAAATCACTCTTGGTGGTGAACCCTTTGTTACAGTTATCAAAAGAACAGTCAAATGTGTCTCCATTGTGTATTCGCATATGGGCCCCCAATCTATATCTGGTGTTAAACTTTTTTTCGCAGCCATCACTTTCACACTGGTAAGGTCTTTCTTTTGTATGAATTCTGTGGTGTATTTTGTAACCATATGATGACACAAATGACTTCTCACAACCATCATACTCACATCTGTAGCTGAAGTCACCGTTGTGTATCCTTAGGTGAGTTTTCAGATTTCCTTTTGTTTTATATATACGGTTGCAGCCTTCATAGGTACATGGGAATTTCTTGTCATCATTTTCAGCAGACATCTTCAAAAAAATTTGCAAATAAGATACTTTTTAATTTTAAGGCTTCAATAACTCCATGTTGTTGACACAAAAAGCAAGTTAGTTATCATTCTTCCCAAAGAGCATGAATATAAATATCTTGTTTGCTCCCTTCTAAAAGTGACACTATGCTGGTCTTATGTTACACATATAGGCATGATTATTCAGCTGACTTATGACAAGCTCAGAAACAGTCAACAAATCTACACTGACACATGAATAAAATTGAATTGAAATGAAAACTGATTCAATACAAGAAGCCTCTAGCCATTGGTGTTCAGAAAGAGAGCAAATGTTCTTCTGACTCCAAATTTTCTGCTAACTAAGTAAGAAAAATTCAGGCTGGCTCAATACGGAAAAGACCTGTTGGTCATTAGTCTTGGCTGTTATTTCATTAGCAAACTCCATTATATGTATATATATATTTATATACATTTCTCAAATAATTCTTCAGTGCAGAGCAGGTAACATTGACACAATTGCTTGCAAGATACCTATAGGCTTGTTTTCCAGAACAGATCCTGCAAATTTTGAAAAAATTTGGGAAATTTGTTATTTTGCACTGAGGGGATTATATATAAAGACATAAAAGTTACTTCGCTTCAAATTATCTGGGAAGAGTTATGGGTTAAAAGACTAAGACTTTAGTTAAATTTGATTAAAAGATTTGGGTTTTGCATTCTTGAAATAAAACTTTGAGTCAGCTTTGTACTTTATAACAATATTTTTGAATGACTTTTATAAATGCAAAGCTGCTTAAAGACTTACTAAAATGAGATCTACTGCTTTCTTTGCAAAATCAACAAGCTCGTTTTGAAAATGCTAAAATCATAGAAACAAGAAGAGAACTATTCTGCCAAAACAGCAAAAATTGCTTCACTGAGAAAGAGGCAAATATTGTCCTACTCCAAGGGTGGCTTTCAACAAATCTCAAAGATGGGGCTTGCTGAAATTTGGGGAGTACTGCAGGAATTCCCACAATTAACTGTCATATTAACTGTCAAATAACTGTCTAGGATTCATTCAACGACTTGGCCATGACTTCTGACCTCTCTCGCATAGAGTACAAACGTTTAATAAGCAGGCTGGTCTCCTTGGCAATCCAGAGGCAATCATTTAGGCCCTCAATTTAAAACTATTATCAGACGATGTCTGTGCCACACAGTATTTCTTTATTCAAGCAGTGTACAGTACGTACTAAAGAACATATTTAAAGTTTAAAAAAGATACCTTGCATTTCTAATCTACCCATTTATCCTCAATCGACAATGCTCAATTCAATTTTAAATAGTTTCGGTAAGAATTGCCATTTCCATACAAGGCCTCCTTGCCATTGATGACTTTTAACTAATCGAGAACTCCGAAGGCGCAATTTGATATCTATCTGACATGTTTTGAAATGACCAAGACATACTTCGACCATTTCTGAGTTTTGCGGTACCCAAGTCCGGAGCTGACTGACTGACTGACCGTGTCAGTTGGGTCCCCCCTAGAACATTTGAATCTTCTTTATAATTCTGCCTTCAAATAGTGAATTGTCTTATTTTGTTGGGGCCGCCTCAAGCTGTGGCGTCGCTAGGCGGTGGGAAATCATCACACCGGGACAGCGCAGGCGTTTGGAAGTGTGGGGGCTGGACACCGAGGTGGATCGGGAGTTCCAGGGGTGGGACCCCCAAAATCTGTTTATACCACGCCCTATAGAATGTGCAATTCTAAAAAAGTTGTCCCCGAACGAATGCCTTGGTCAGAGCAAACTTTCGCCATTGCAACTGCATTACTGCATCTTGGAACAACATGCTTATAGGTAAAGGCAGTCTTGAGACATTTTAAATCTTCACATTGCTTTAACTATGTCAGTGCATGTTCCCAGTTCGACCAAGAGTCTTCTTTTTTTGCTGCTCTTCTTTGTTTTTGCTGCTCTTTTGTTTTTGCTGCTCTTCTTTGTTTTTGCTGCTCTTTTTGTTTTTGCTGCTCTTCTTTGTTTTTGCTGCTCTTCTTTGTTTTTGCTGCTCTTCTTTGTTTTTGCTGCTCTTCTTTGTTTTTGCTGCTCTTCTTTGTTTTTGCTGCTCTTCTTTGTTTTTGCTGCTCTTCTTTGTTTTTGCTGCTCTTCAAACAGTTTCTTGTTCTGCCTTGAGCAAATGTGGCACAGCAAATAGTCCACAGAGGCATCATAATCAGGCTTTTCAAAGTTCCCAAGCCTTGGCACAAGCGAAATTGTTTTCCAAACTTCATTTTTGGAACGTCACATTGAACAGGTCGGAAAGGTATCTCAATTGTTGTCGTAGCACTGTCTTGAAGAGTAACTGACGCAGCAATAGAGTGCCTAATAGTCCCATGTCATGGTGCTCTGTGAGCTGGCAATAGATAATTCTATAAATGGAGTTCACTAGTCTAGACGAGTCGGCTGAGTCACGGCATAACGCGGATTCAGGGAAAGTTAGAAGGGGACAGCAGATAGCAGGGGTACCGAAAGTTTTCAGAAATTGAAGAAGAATCTTAATTCAGATAGAAAGGTCTCCTATTAGCATTCTATGAAAGTTATTCAAGTCAATTGCATGATTAAAAGACTATATAGTCTGTTCACAGCTAAAGGTACCTTAAAAAGTTTTTCTTTTACCTGTAATTTGCTAGCTGCAAATTTATCTTAGATTTTTCGGCATAGCTATCTAAAACCTCTTTTTCCCATTCTCTACTCCATAATATCATTGTGGCTCGAGTCGAGACCTTTCATCAACCTTCGAGGCTTTCTTCTCTCTATGAGAAATCTTTTCATAATGTGTACAATGTGTAAAAAAGGATTGCAAGACCAGCTTCAGCTCGGGGAAGAGAGGGCAAATGCCTTAAGGTGTTCCAAAAACCCGTCACTAGCCACGGCTGTCGTAACACTTTGTGCATTTATTCCTGAGTATCAATAAAAGTTCTAATGTTAGAAATGCATTCTTGAATTAACTAGAAAATAACAAAATCTAAGTAAAAGGGGAGAAATGTTAAGAAAATGATCCATAGTGGATTTATTTGAGCTGCTCTTTTCTTTGCCCTGCTTGACTACCCATGTTGCCATTAATGAAATGAGTCTGTTGGCTATTTGCTGTTGCAAGAAATTTGCTCTTTAGACAATAGCTATATGAGTGCAAGTGATCCTTTCCGCGGTGAATTCGAGCGCCCAGTTGATCATACCATTAACTTCCAAAAATTCATACCAAACCACAAGCAAGCCGCTGGATTCTATGACCATGCTTCACGCGATGCTGAATTTACCTCAGCTTCGTTATCAACCATTCATTTCGGCGAGAAAATAGAGTTTTCACATTTGTGCGAGCTTTTAGACCTATCTTCGAGAGAAATGGGGAGAGGGGCTATAGCTTAATGGCTGCGCGCCCCCTGTCGCCAAGAGAGTATTTAAACTCGAATATCTGCCTGAACGTTCTTTCAAAGTGAAGCTTCGAAATTGAAGCTTCAGACGTTTCTGTTATAAGCACTAATCTAAAGTTGTTTGCCGATAATTGCTTCAATTAAAAGATTCAGTTATCGACAACAACTTTATTCTATCCGTACCTGAGAGAAAGCCTGTTTAGGTAGATTAGATATTCCCAGTTCATTCCCCAAAGAGTGAGAGATGCATAAGGGTTTATTTTAACGTGCAGTGATAGCCAGTTTTTGCAGCGATGAAAACTAATTTGTGCAGTGATAACTTTTTAACAGGACCATTTTAGATAAATTTCAAAAAAACATTCTGATAGCAAATGCCGCTCTGATAATCAACATTACAAATAACAAACTTGCAACTCACTATAAACAAAGACTTCACTGGATAAGTCTATTTTCACATTCTTTTTGTTCAATATCTTGGCTTTCGGATATTCGGGAACTACCGTAATGCTTCGATTAAAATCTTAGGGGGCTTCTATACGATGTGGCGTTTAATAGAGGGGGCGTTTATTGGATTCTCTCATTCTTTCTAGGCAATATGTTGGAAAAAACATCTAATAATGATCGCACCTAGCGTGAAACTCTGAATAATCACTAAATAAGTCTGGTTCCAAAAATATAATACTAAAGACACCTAAAACACCTAAGTTTCAAAGTCATCATCAACATCGTCTTCCTTGATGATGTAAAGAGAAGAATCAGCTTGGGTCTTTGTGTTTGGATACACGCCGCTCTACAAGAGGGCCTCTATTCCAGGGGAACGTTTAAAAGATGGGACGTTTATTGAAAAAAAGTTAAAATAGGGGGCCTTTATTCAAATGGGGCGTTTAAAAGTAGGCGGCGTTTAATCGAAGCATTACGGTATCTGCTTTTCGGTTTCGGCGTGTTCTACCTGCCATGAAGTAGTGGAAAGCTTATCGTGGATCGTACTGCACAAAAACAAGCATTTCGAAATTTATGTACCAACTGTTACCGAATTGTAGTACTTTTGAAATTTTAGTCGGTTTCTTGAGCTCGTTTTCATTGGACTATTTGCAAAAACTAGCCTTTCGCAATCAGCAGAATGAGGCTTGCAAGGCATCATAATCATGCACTGAGGTGCTCGCAAGGCTGCTTCCAGGTGCTTTTACCGATGCTGCTCTTCTTCACATCTTCATATTGGTCAGCTTTGACAAAAAGATCCACATCGGCTGGGTGTAGCTGCATAAAAGACTTTTCTAAATACCATCTTTATTTGAAATAAATTTGGTATCTTTCAAAATATAGAAATTAAAACTCTCTGTGATGAACGGATGGTATCAATTGAGGCAACTGCAAACTCTGACTGTCTAAATTCGAAATATTTTAGTGACAGAAGAATACGGAAACTTAGGTCTTTTGCAATCTCTTCCAGCTCGGATGTGCGTTCAGCTGATGCACGGATATATGTTGATATGCCAGAATATTCTTTGAACAATACATAAACTTCTCCCACAGCTCTACAGACATCTTTGAATGCAAGTGCAGATGAATGCACAGCCAAGACTGATTTTGGCATTGGAAATTGTAGCACGCAGCCTATCAAACGTTACCCGGCATTATGTAAACGCAGAACAGAACAAATTTATTCAGTGCTTCTTGGTCATTTCAAAACATGTCAGATAGATATCAAATTGCGCCTTCGGAGTCTCGACAAGTTAAAAGTCATCAATGGCAAGGAGGCCTTGTATGGAAATGGCAATTCTTACCGAAACTGTTTAAAATTGAATTGAGCATTGTCGATTGAGGATAAATGGGTAGATTAGAAATGCAAGGTATCTTTTTTAAACTTTAAATATGTTCTTTAGTACGTACTGTACACTGCTTGAATAAAGAAATACTGTGTGGCACAGACATCGTCTGATAATAGTTTTAAATTGAGGGCCTAAATGATTGCCTCTGGATTGCCAAGGAGACCAGCCTGCTTATTAAACGTTTGTACTCTATGCGAGAGAGGTCAGAAGTCATGGCCAAGTCGTTGAATGAATCCTAGACAGTTATTTGACAGTTAATATGACAGTTAATTGTGGGAATTCCTGCAGTACTTCCCAAATTTCAGCAAGCCCCATCTTTGAGATTTGTTGAAAGCCACCCTTGAAGTAGGGCAATATTTGCCTCTTTCTCAGTGAAGCAATTTTTGCTGTTTTGGCAGAATAGTTCTCTTCTTGTTTCTATGATTTTTAGCAATTTCAAAACCAGCTTGTTGATTTTGCAAAGTAAGCAGTAGATCTCATTTTAGTAAGTCTTTAAGCAGCTTTGCATTTATAAAAGTCATTCGAAAATATTGTTATAAAGTACCAAGCTGAGTCAAATTTTTATTTCAAAAATGCAAAATGATTACAATTGCCCAACTAATAGAAAATGATTCTTTTAACCCAAATCTCTTCCCAGATAATTTGAAGCGAAGTAACTTTTATGTCTTTATATCCCCTCAGTGCAAAATAACATATTTCCCAAATTTTTCAAAGTTTGTATGATCTGTTCTTGAAAACAAGCCTATAGGTATCTTGCAAGCAACTGTGTAAATTTACCTGCTCTGCATAGAAGAATTATTTGAGAAATGTATATAAATATATATATACATATAATGGAGTTTGCTAATGAAATAACTGGAGTCAGAAGAACATTTGCTCTCTTTCTGAACACCAATGGCTAGAGGCTTCTTGTATTGAATCAGTTTTCATTTCAATTCAATTTTATTCATGTGTCAGTGTAGATTTGTTGACTGTTTCTGAGCTTGTCATAAGTCAGCTGAATAATCATGCCTATATGTGTAACATAAGACCAGCATAGTGTCACTTTTAGAAGGGAGCAAACAAGATATTTATATTCATGCTCTTTGGGAAGAATGATAACTAACTTGCTTTTTGTGTCAACAACATGGAGTTATTGAAGCCTTAAAATTAAAAATCTTATTTGCAAATTTTTTTGAAGATGTCTGCTGAAAATGATGACAAGAAATTTCCATGTACCTATGAAGGCTGCAACCGTATATATAAAACAAAAGGAAATCTGAAAACTCACCTAAGGATACACAACGGTGACTTCAGCTACAGATGTGAGTATGATGGTTGTGAGAAGTCATTTGTGTCATCATATGGTTACAAAATACCCAGAATTCATACAAAAGATTACCAGTGTGAAAGTGATGGCTGCGAAAAAAAGTTTAACACCAGATATAGATTGGGGGCCCATATGCGAATACACAATGGAGACACATTTGACTGTTCTTTTGATAACTGTAACAAAGGGTTCACCACCAAGAGTGATTTACAAAAACATGTGAGAACGCATTCAGGTGAACGGCCTTATAGATGCGTGATAGAGGACTGTGGGCTGGCTTTCACAGCCTCTCACCATCTTAAGATCCACACCCGAAAGCACACAGGTGAAAAGCCCTTTGAGTGCAATGCTGGTGGCTGTGAAAAGTCATTTAGCACCAGGTTTGCATTGAAGTCGCATCAGCAAATTCATTTCAAAAAGTTAGAAAAGGCAGAATTTGACTCAAGCCTTGGTACCAACAACGACTTGGATTGTCACCCAGCTGAGAGCAGGTCAGGTCCTGTGGCACATCATTTCGAAAGTGAATTCACCCCACACTCATCACAGAACTCAATTTGTGTCAGTGGTACTTCAACCATTACCAGTGTGCACAGCGTTGGAAATGAGCATGATGTTATCTTAGATATTCACCCGAACAAGAATTTCCAGGATAATCTTGAGGTGATACCCCAGGAACTGTTGGCGCTTTCTCTACTGGCAGGTTTTGTTCAGGAGGGGAGTTTCTTTACGGATTCTTCTTTAGTTGGTGTCAATAGCTTTGAAAGCGACCCTGGAATTGTCTCAACTCCTCTGATGCCGTTTCCCTGTACAATACCAGCTGGGGAAGTGCCAGGCAGTGGAGTGCCAGGCAGTGAAGTGATACCAAATGGCGTCCTACCCGCCCGCGACGGATTTCCGTACTTGATCAGTGTTGCGACTGACTTGAAAAGTGATGGACGCCACGAGTCAAAGGAAGGCGGCACCAGTTGCATGGAGAAAGCTTGCTTGGGTGAGAAGACTAAGGCGGATGCTTTGAATTTCAGTCAAAGCGCGATTTACAGCCATGTGGAACAGGTGTTCTCAAAGACATTCCACGAGTACAAACTTGCGCCGAGTGTTCATACTCAAGGGACGGGATCCACATCAGGATCAGAGATAGGGACGCACAACGAAAGTTCATCTACTCGCCTCCCATCCACCGAGTCAGTGCAGACAATGGCAAACGGTGTCATAGACACTGTTCTCGAGAAGGAGGTCATTTCTATACTAAAGGGACAGTGCCCTGAAGATGAAGCCTTGTCATTGGCTTCGAATAATTACTCAAATAGATCGGAGTTTGCGCTAGGAGAGGGCATTGGTCAGACTACTAACTCTCTTAGGCCAAATGGTTCGCAAGTGAGTGACGAGCTTTCGGCGTTTCTCGGCGATGTTACAAGTACACACGCAAACTTTTTAACCAATGGTTCGGCTGTTGATAGCTCGGACAGGCAGAGGTTTCCCCCGGTTATCATAGATGGCGGTGGGAGACAAGTGGTGGTGATAAATAGCCCAGTCCTTCAAGGAAAAAGGACGGAATCCAAGGGGGTTGTTTTGCCGGAGCAACTGGAGTCCAGCGGTATAACGCCTAATAATTCTGGTCCAATAATCGTCAACATTTGGCCACAAGTGGTCAGTAGCTGAGACGGTCTTAATAGCATTCGTTGGTGTTTATAAGGAGTCTGTTATTTGTCGCTGTTTTGCTGACTGTGTTTTGGTGACAAGCCCTTGTTTTGCACATTGAATAGAAGAGTATGTGGGGAACCTTCATTTTGTTGACAAAAGTTTGAGGACGCATGGTAATCTATATCATCTCATGACCTTTCTCGCTGTAGCAACAAAGTCTGTAAAAGTGTGTACAAGCCTTCGCGTTATCTCGAGAAAGACTTAAGTAACTGGCACTCGATTCAAGTCATTAGCAAAATTTTGGCAGAAATGTTCCTAACTAACTAACTAACTAACTAATTAACTAACTAACTAACTAACTAACTAACTAACTAACTAACTGACTGACTAACTGAATAACTGACTAACTGATTAACTGACTAACTGAATAACTGACTAACTGACTAACTGACTAACTGACCTCAGTTAGGAGAATATCTGTCTGCATATGTTAGCTTGTTCCGTATTATCTGTTGAAGGATTTGGGTATTCTCCGTGGAACTAAAGAACATTAGAAGAATGCACAAGTTTAGCATCTCGTTATATTCGTGTAGCGTTGCCCTTGTTTTTACCAGGTATCAAACATGGAAGTAGCTCGTTTAGGCTGCCTGCGAATGACCATATTTATTGGTTGCGTGGCTTTGATTGAGATTTCTTTGGTCCTGCGATTATGTGTGCCACAACAATGGTTATGTCCATCAATGTTGTTGCACCAGTGATTATCTTCTATTTTGCTAGACTGCCAAATATAAGTGTATTTTATCATCTGTGTGTTGAACATTTTGGTAGCTTTCCTTTGTAGATGATATGTGGTAACTGATAGTGCCAGTAGCGTTTCCACAAAAGAGCACTGATGGAACAACAAATTTCACATTTTTCTGTCTTTCCTGCTAAAAGGCAATGATTCTTTTGATCAAGTGATGTTAATCAAGTGATAAAACCTTTGTCCTTGATTCGATGATCATTGACAAGGGTGTCAAAAACTTTCCAAAGAAGGCATCCAGAACAGTTGTTGTCAGACCTTTTCCAGAAGGCTTGGCTCCTTAGACCGAATTGAAACCTCGAACCCAATTGTCTCCTGGGTGTTATTTGGTAAGATTGAATTTTGCTTGGTTTTCATCAGATATGATTCAATGGTTGATTTAATTTGCCCAGGGGATCTAAAGGCCACCAACGCTCCCCAAGGTATGTACTGCGCAGCCATTTCAACATGGGGGGGGGAGATTTAACTCCGACGTGGGGTTTAGAACAGATTTAAATTAGCTACTATGATGCATGTATCATTGTTGCAGTGGCGTGGCTAGAGAGGGGCAGCCCCCACCAAACTTTTCCAGCTGCTTGTCGGAAAATTTGTCGGAAGATTTGCCTCTTGGAAAATTTCTTCAACAAATATCTCTTCCAAGTTTTGAACCTTGGAAGAAAATCAATTTCAATTTTTTTAACAGTTCATGTTTGAGTTCTTTGTCATGTGGCTATTTTGGTTTGATGTGTCATCACAAAAGCTGTACCGACAAGGTACAAGGCCCTCTTCTTATTATTGGCCTGTCCTGTCACCTTATTCAAGCATGCATCAGTCAGTTGACGGCAATGCGTTGCGAGGATGGTCACTTCGACACGATAACAGCCAAAGCAAAAGAGCGATAATAGCCAAAGCAAAAGAGCGATAATAGCCAAAGCAAAAGAGCGATAAAGCCAAAGCAAAAGAGCGATAATAGCCAAAGCAAAAGAGCGATAATAGCCAAAGCAAAAGAGCGATAATAGCCAAAGCAAAAGAGCGATAATAGCCAAAGCAAAAGAGCGATAAAAGCCAAAGCAAAAGAGCGATAATAGCCAAAGCAAAAGAGCGATAATAGCCAAAGCAAAAGAGCGATAATAGCCAAAGCAAAAGAGCGATAATAGCCAAAGCAAAAGAGCGATAATAGCCAAAGCAAAAGAGCGATAATAGCCAAAGCAAAAGAGCGATAAAGCCAAAGCAAAAGAGCGATAATAGCCAAAGCAAAAGAGCGATAATAGCCAAAGCAAAAGAGCGATAATAGCCAAAGCAAAAGAGCGATAACAGCCAAAGCAAAAGAGCGATAATAGCCAAAGCAAAAGAGCGATAATAGCCAAAGCAAAAGAGCGATAATAGCCAAAGCAAAAGAGCGATAATAGCCAAAGCAAAAGAGCGATAATAGCCAAAGCAAAAGAGCGATAATAGCCAAAGCAAAAGAGCGATAATAGCCAAAGCAAAAGAGCGATAATAGCCAAAGCAAAAGAGCGATAATAGCCAAAGCAAAAGAGCGATAATAGCCAAAGCAAAAGAGCGATAATAGCCAAAGCAAAAGAGCGATAATAGCCAAAGCAAAAGAGCGATAATAGCCAAAGCAAAAGAGCGATAATAGCCAAAGCAAAAGAGCGATATAAAGCCAAAGCAAAAGAGCGATAATAGCCAAAGCAAAAGAGCGATAATAGCCAAAGCAAAAGAGCGATAATAGCCAAAGCAAAGAGCGATAATAGCCAAAGCAAAAGAGCGATAATAGCCAAAGCAAAAGAGCGATAATAGCCAAAGCAAAAGAGCGATAATAGCCAAAGCAAAAGAGCGATAATAGCCAAAGCAAAAGAGCGATAATAGCCAAGCAAAAGAGCGATAATAGCCAAAGCAAAAGAGCGATAATAGCCAAAGCAAAAGAGCGATAATAGCCAAAGCAAAAGAGCGATAATAGCCAAAGCAAAAGAGCGATAAAGCCAAAGCAAAAGAGCGATAATAGCCGAAGCAAAAGAGCGATAATAGCCAAAGCAAAAGAGCGATAATAGCCAAAGCAAAAGAGCGATAACAGCCAAAGCAAAAGAGCGATAATAGCCAAAGCAAAAGAGCGATAATAGCCAAAGCAAAAGAGCGATAATAGCCAAAGCAAAAGAGCGATAATAGCCAAAGCAAAAGAGCGATAACAGCCAAAGCAAAAGAGCGATAACAGCCAAAGCAAAAGAGCGATAATAGCCAAAGCAAAAGAGCGATAACAGCCAAAGCAAAAGAGCATAATAGCCGAAGCAAAAGAGCGATAATAGCCAAAGCAAAAGAGCGATAATAGCCAAAGCAAAAGAGCGATAACAGCCAAAGCAAAAGAGCAATAATAGCCAAAGCAAAAGAGCGATAATAGCCAAAGCAAAAGAGCGATAATAGCCAAAGCAAAAGAGCGATAATAGCCAAAGCAAAAGAGCGATAATAGCCAAAGCAAAAGAGCGATAATAGCCAAAGCAAAAGAGCGATAATAGCCAAAGCAAAAGAGCGATAATAGCCAAAGCAAAAGAGCGATAATAGCCAAAGCAAAAGAGCGATAAAAGCCAAAGCAAAAGAGCGATAATAGCCAAAGCAAAAGAGCGATAATAGCCAAAGCAAAAGAGCGATAATAGCCAAAGCAAAAGAGCGATAATAGCCAAAGCAAAAGAGCGATAATAGCCAAAGCAAAAGAGCGATAATAGCCAAAGCAAAAGAGCGATAAAAGCCAAAGCAAAAGAGCGATAATAGCCAAAGCAAAAGAGCGATAATAGCCAAAGCAAAAGAGCGATAATAGCCAAAGCAAAAGAGCGATAATAGCCAAAGCAAAGAGCGATAATAGCCAAAGCAAAAGAGCGATAATAGCCAAAGCAAAAGAGCGATAATAGCCAAAGCAAAAGAGCAATAATAGCCAAAGCAAAAGAGCGATAATAGCCAAAGCAAAAGAGCGATAATAGCCAAAGCAAAAGAGCAGTGTAAATCTCTTGGAATCCCTGCAACTTTTGAACAGCGAGAAGGAAAACTTTTCATGATGCAGTGGCAACTGATGACCAAATTCAAAGGTTGAGGTCTATTACTCTGTTTTGGATATTAATGCTCTATTATAGGATATTATCGCTCTATAATCGGATATTATAATTAATGATATCAAGGCAAGGTTAAGTGATACGACGGTTGGTGTATTCAATGCTCTTAAATGTTTATCTCCAGCTTCTCTAATTGGCAACACAAAGAGACTCCCAGTAAAATCACGTTTGGAGCAACTGAACATCCTTTCAGAATTCTATCGAAAGGACCTTGGCTCGAAAGAAATGGTTTTGAAAGAGTACGAAAACATACACGCTCTCCTCAATGCTTGGGAGTTTAGTGGTGGTGAAGCTGTTCCGAGGGACTACGAAGATCTCCTAATTTTTCTTATCAAGAATTGTCTTCTGGAACAGTTTGAGAGTATGTTGCTACACTGCTAAAACTTTCTTTCACTATGCTTGTGTCATCTGCACATGTTGAGAGGTCTTTTAGGATACCCTCTCATAAGAGCCAATCTTAAGGCAAATTTACGTAGCGGTGAACAGAGATTCACTCAATCGTTCGTCTGGTGTCTGGTCTGGCAAATTTCATGAAATAAACTGCTTTGTTGGTCTATCGATAAAGGCTCGCTTGCACATTTCACTGCCATTTTTGCCATGTCACCGGCAGCAGGGAAATACACTACCGTTCAAAAAGTTTTGGGACGATTCGTATTTTCGAATCTTCTGGCGAATGAAAACAATTTCAGGCGATCAAAAAATGTATCTTTTGAAAACCATCCTATTATCCTTTAAAATGGTCTAAATAACGCAGTAAAAGCATCAACAAGTTGCAAAATTTCAGCTCTTTTTATTCATTACAATCAATTATCAGAATTTGAAACCTCTGCGCTTTGACCTTCTAGCAAATTAATCGAGATGTATCTTGTTTCTTGATCTCTCAATAAAGACCTTTCATGTCTTGGCGTCTGGAACTTCTTCGGTCCGCCAACCCTTGGCAAATCTTTTACGGTTCTAAATTTAAAGAACTTTTTGCATACAGCGAAAGCTGCATTCTTAGAGCCCACAATTTATGCAGTTTTTTCGTAGCTTTTACCGTTATTTTTATAAAAGATAATTTCCAGAGGCTTCTCATATGATATTTCACGACGTTTGATAACCTCCATGTTCATGTTTCTGGCCTAGAAAAATTTTACGGTTAATCTTTTTCAAATAATGTGGCAAAATTGAAATACTTCGAAACATGAACAATGTCTTAAGAAAGCTTCATGGAAATAGCCGGTTGTCGCACTTAATAAGAGAGGATCAAATGCATGTTTTTTAAAGCTTTCATCATAAGCGTCTTTCGAAACTTCGAATCGTCCCAAGACTTTTTGAACGGTAGTGTATGAACCCCGCCCTTTACAAAATTGCGCATTTCGCTATTGTTTCGTGTTTATGGTAGATGGAATATAAAATACCAACGTATGAAGTATTTATTGCCTTCATTCATTCTCCATTTGGCTAGAAGACATTTGGCACCAATGTAAGATGAACACTTACTTTGGCGCCCCTCGGACTTCATTGGCAATAGGGGCATTCACCCCCTCCCTGCCCCTCGGCCAGCACGCCACTGGGAAAGCAGGCTACAATAGGTGCTTCTCGCGATATTGTAGTTGATAAGCAAAAATACATAAAACATAAACTACGTAAAATGATGTAAATGCAGCTAGAACACCGAATTTAAGTGACACGGGATCCCATCACGATGATGTTGATGATGGTAACGGTTTTCGAAACGAGACATTTTGAAAAGGACGGTCCATAGGCATCAAGAGTACCACGAACAGTAGTGCAAAAATGTCGAAGTTAGATTACTTGCAGAAATACATGTCCAGTGGTAATGAAAAGAAGTCAGATAGGTCCTACAAGAAAAGATCAAAAAAGCATAAAAATACAAAAAACCTTAAAATTATTGACACAGAACTGAAGTTTATTGATAGACGCGAAAGAAATGGCGGTTCTTCATGTGATGAATTTGATTTGGAGGAGGAAAAGCCACAAGTATACATCGAAGGAAATAAACTCCTATCTGAATACAATTCAAAAGATAAACTTGACCAAAAGCAAAAATGGGCTCCAGTCTCTTGGGGTGCATTAGAAGGTGAGAGCCATTCGGTCAGACCAGAAGCAGACCATGAATTCAAAGATGATGGCTTGGTCGGTGGCGTTTCAGTAGAAAGAAGGAGGTACGATTCACCAGACCTGTCACCAACGAGACCAAGGAGAACCAGAGACACACCCGATCTTTCGCCCAAGCGGCGAAGGCCTAGATCTAGAAGTGGCTCGACGGATCTTTCACCCCGAAGAAGTAGAAAACGAGATAGACATGACTCTCCAGAGACTTTTAGAGATAGACATGATTCTCCAGATAAAGACGATGACGGAGAAGTTGCATTTTCAAGTTCCCCAGAATCGAATAGCAAAGCTAGAGCAAGGTATCAAAGACAAAGCTCATCACCCGACCTGTCTCCAGTGAGGAGAGAGGATAATGTTTATTTGAAAAGTGAGAAGAAAGGTCAGAGCAGGCAGACCTCAAGCATGAGGCGTGAGGTATCACCAGAAGTGGTCACTCGAGGTATAATTGTATTTCTTTTAGGTGTTTGCATGCTGTTCTCTTTGCAGTGCCTCAAAGTCGTTATGACATTCATATTTATTCAAAATATAAGC
This sequence comes from Nemopilema nomurai, assembly GCA_003864495.1. Taxonomy (NCBI): domain Eukaryota; kingdom Metazoa; phylum Cnidaria; class Scyphozoa; order Rhizostomeae; family Rhizostomatidae; genus Nemopilema; species Nemopilema nomurai. The sequence continues at coordinate 1,852,176 of ML133442.1, forward strand.
AAAAGCCTAGTGTGTTATGAATTTCTAGGTAAAAAAGGACCTCATATTCAAAGGAGACTTACACATCATTGTCTGAAGTTATTTTGCTGCTTGTAAGCTTGGGCAAAGATTTCTTTCAGTATTTTCTTGGCTGATTATGATATGCTTTCATGATATAATTACAACTATACACATAATAAATAATGGTGATATAAATGCATTATGGTTTTTCTGTGGTATTTCATTATTTTTTATTTGCTGGGCTGTGGATATAACAGGAAAATTATCAAAGCTATTAAGATACTTCTTTACAAAGTTAGGTAGAGTAAGGTATATTTCTTTCAGTCAATTTTTCTGTTTGTTTAAACATTGATAAACCAAAGAAAAGGCTGTTAAACTAATAGATTGAAACATTTTTGGCATTGTAACAGAAAAGAAGGCTGGTTTACAATCAGCTAACTCACTGCGTGAAGAGAATATTCAAAGAAAGGTGCAAGAAGAAAAATATTTTACAACAATGGAAAAGTCAATGTCTGGGAAAGGAGCAACTACAATATACAGGAGAAAATCTGGTAAGAAAATAGATCTAGAGGAAGAAAAAAAGAGAAAGGATGAAGAAGAGAAACTGAAAGCAAAAGAACAAGTCAAATATGATGCTTGGAAAAAAGGGTATGTTACACAGCATATGTTCACTTGATCAAAACTGATTCTTTTAACCGGGATTATATCTTATTTACATATTGTATCATCGTTAACATATTTCAGGGAGACAATCCATCATGTTTCACAATAATCATGTTTTTAGATAAAAGCAGATGGCAAAGTTTGTCAAGAAAAGCACTTGAATTTATGATTGTTTATAGTTTCTTTTCCCAGTATGTGAGTTGATTCTGCAAATGCAGATGAGTGCTTGGAACGATTTGCTGGTTAGTGTATATTATAAAAAAGAAAGTGATATTATTGACATCATCCCAGTTAAGAAAAACAGAAACCGAAACAGCTGAATCAGTTACATTCAATTAGTAAAGCAATTACACTAATATGTTTAGAGAGTCTTTGATTTCACCATCATTTGTCCAAGATTGTAGCCAAAGTACATTTTGAGTATTGGTTTGCCTTCAGAGTTATCCATGTAAAGAGCAAGCATGGTTTTCACATTTCACAGGATAGAGTTGGTGCAGCTCCTTTAGTTGTCACTATATCAAGGACTCCTTTTTTTGAATGCAAACTATTTGAAGGTTGTTCACTTGGCAGCAGAAAGATTGATAAAGATTACATGAGTAAAACACATCATTTTACTTTTAAACTACATATTTATAGCAGTACAATTAATTATACTTAGACTGAGGCAACAGGAAGATTATTCTCACAAGCTGAATGAAGATCTTTATGAAATGAGCAAACCTTTGGCAAGATATCAAGATGATAAAGATCTAGATGACATTTTGAAAAAGCAGGAAAGGGATGAAGATCCAATGCTTGCGTTCATAAGGAAAACTAAAACAAAGGCAAAGGAGAAAAAGAAAGGTTTGTTTGCCTTCTTTATAACCTTCTCCCATTCTGGACAGGAATAGAATTTTGTTCTGTTCTAACCAACAACTGTTAAGCAGAGAAGCAGTTTATATGCCTGTCGTTGCTTTGATATTTTTCCTTTACTTTTTCTTGTAGAAAGACCACGCTACAAGGGACCAAATCCTCCTCCTAATCGATTTAATTTATGGCCTGGTTACCGCTGGGATGGTGTTGATCGATCAAATGGATTTGAAAAGAAAAGATTTGCTGCTATATCAGAGCGGCAGTCAATGTCTAATGAAGCCTACAAGTGGAGTGTTGAGGATATGTGAGAGCAGGCTTCTGTCCTACAATACCATCCAGCCTAACAGCAGTAACAGAAGGTTTTTTCTAAAGTTAAAAATTCAGTAGAATGTAATATTGTGTACTCCTGGCAAAATTGTACAGATGACAATCAGCTTATAACAACAACATTCATCAGCCTGATGTTTCTGAAAGAAACAGTGTATGAGATATGTGTTTTATAAAATGGTACAAGGATCAAGTCAGAGTTGCAAAGCAAGAAACATTTGATAAAGGAATATCACCATCAATTTTGTGCACATCAACGCTTACAGCTGCTTCAGCTACTCCTTGATGATAATATTTAAAGGAATTATTTAAACTTCTAATTAAAGAGCTTCGTAAGAACATCCCAAATCAGAGTATCTAATTCCAGAATAATTAAAACTAAGTACTCTCCTAACTATCATATTGCCACTTAACTAAGACAAAGCTCACTCAAGACACTTAGCTTGCAATAAGTAGTGAAATTGCATAACAAGGACTTTGTACAGAGAAACTGCAAACTCATGATGTCTATGTCTATTTTTGTGTAGGGAAATTTCTTGAAAAGACTGTTTTACATTTTTTCACAATATGCTATGTAAAGATAAACTGACTAATTACAATGTCTAAAGTAAGAAACATTAAAGTGCAATACATTCACAAGGATATCCATCATATAAATAAAGCTACACTGTATGTGCTTGAAATACTTCCAGGGTTATGCAAATGGCCATTTTGAACCGAATGCTGCAGCCCTTTTGATCCCTCTGTCTACAAAGTTATATGGTAAAAAATGGAGGAGGGTGTTGGTATGCCACTTTCATTCTGTTTTGTCATTCTTCTGGGTGTTGGTCTGCTTGATATTGCCAATCAAAAGGAAATGAAGTCTGAGGAAAAGCATGAGTAATACCATAGCAGGTGCAGCAATCAGTGATACCGGCTCCTTTAATTGGTGGAGTGTATACATAGCACCAATCATAATAGATGATAACATCAGGCAGCTAAACAACTTAAAGACTCTTGGTCCAGCCAGCAACACTGCCCCTGCAATTTCAATTACTCCAACTTGCTTCATGTACTTTGCAGGGTCAATTTCATAACCAAATAAAACTGCTGGATGAACTGCTGCAAATCTCACAAATTCTGATTGCTAAAAAAGAGTTTTGTAACTTTGTATTAAAATGGTGGTACTTAACTGGATTCCTGTTTCGCAATGACTCCCAAGACTAGTTAGCAGGTACATACTTTGTTGGTTGTGGCCATCCAGAATGTCAACCTGATCAATCGGGGTTTGGGACTTTTAAGCTAATGACTATGATGCGCCAGAGCGTTTTGATTTGCTTATTTCACTATTGAAGACATATTCCAAAATTGTCTAAAATATGAGTGTTTCTAGCAAGCTACAACTTGTCAAAAAGTTTACAAAATAAACTGCTAATTCTTCTTCAAATAGGATCAAATCTTCAATGTTCTTTATTTTTCAGTCTTACCTTAGATCACAAGTATAACTAAATGTGTTAAGGTTCTCTTCAAACTATAATTCTACATAGAACTTGTAATCTGACACTCCAAGGTATGCAAATAAAGTACCCAGCAAAAGCATACTCTAGGTATATGCAATCACTTTTCTACTTTTCTGTATTTTTTGAAACTTCAACTACTTTCTGAAACTTTCTGTTATTCATTGCATAACTTGCAGAATCATATTTTGTTTGCTGCCAAAAAAGTACCCATGAGTTTTTTCCAAAAAAGTTTAGCTGTTCAAAAAATGTCTGTCTATCTTGTTTCCCCATATTAATAACAACAGCAACAATAGTCAAAGAAATAACAAACACCAACCAGGCATTTCTAGAGTTTCCTAGAGGCTGTTTCTGTGAGAAATGCCATTTTGAAGAGCTTCTAATGACAAGCTTCTCATGACAAGCTTCTCATGACAAGCATACCACAAAAACTAATGTACAATCAAACAGTTAATGTACAACAAGTTCCCTGTTTATTTCAAGAAGCACCAAGATTATATTGTAAGACTGCATGGAACCCTAACTTTGCATATTGCAAATTAAATGGAAATCAAATTGAGAAATTGGTTTGTTACAAGATTGATTTAATGAGGTGATTTGACCAGTAGCAAATGACTTAGAGCAATAACCCTAACCTTATATCTTATGTGGTGCAAATCATTAATGCCAATTTTATGTCCACCTTCATGTGTTTTTGTTTATGCACAGATGCTTTAATCATCTATCTCTTTAATTTTTCTGATCAAACATATGATCACCATTGGTAATAAACCTCACATTCATATGCGAAAATTACCTTTTCTGTCACAATTAGACTGTCAAAAAAGTATTTCACTGGGCCCTTTTATCAAGAGCTCTTTTTGAGATCACAAACAAAATGAAGAAATTAGTACCCCAGTGAAAACTTTAAATCACTAAAAATTCAATAATAACTATTCTGAAAGTGGCCATTTTCATTTTCTCGATCCCCTTGAACAACACAAGACATATATTTATACGTTATCATTCTCAGTAGTTAATAATCTTCTCGGTAGTAATTTGAAATATTCAACAAGACTAAGTACTGTTGTGCATCACGTTTTGCATTGCAACGCAAAAATTATCGTTTAACAAAAAGAATTGGAGTTTTAAGTAGAGGTGAAAATAGCAAACACCTGATAAATGGAAATACTTACCATCTCAGGATACATTTTGGGAAAAAATTTATCAGACAGTTTAGCAGCCCCAGCGATAAGGAACAAAGAAACGAGGGCGAAGTGAAGAAGTCCTCTGAAAACTCGGAAGCCTAAAGCCGCCATTTCGATTAACACCTAAAGGATGTCAAATGCTTGACTACAAACTAACAAGCATCCAGCCTCGGTTTCGGTTCTCTGTTAGACAAAGTAAAGTCTACACATGTTTTAAATGGAGGGCTACTGTGGCTGGAGCAGAAGGAAGAAGCAATTGGCTGACGAAGACATAATATTTCTTAATTGTTAACTACAGCATCTTCCACCCAGAAAGTGTTTTCCTTAACTTTTCATGTAAACATCATGGGGCCTTTGCCCAAAAACTGTCCTCCTTTGGTGACGCTTTGCTTACAAAGGAAAAAGGAAAGTTAATTGACGAAAGTATCGTCTCATCTACTCATCGTGCTGCACTGCTGAACATGCAATCTCGATTTTAATTTAACGTGAATTGTCATGACATAAACTTATCTTCAGCATAATACAAGTAATGATTAGCCTCTTCGTGAATAAGCCCACCATGGAAGAAGATTAGCAATTTGGATGATAGATCAATTTTTGAATGCAATGTTGCTCTCATCTAATACCCTGCTTGCTTTAAATTTATTTGGATTGAAACATAGGCAGTTAAAACAGCGAGAAGAAGCAAATAGAAGGATAATAAGCAAGAGAGACGATATCAAATCTTACTGTTGTGTTGTGAACTTTAATACAATTAATATGCAAGGGAAGGCGCAAAATTTGATGTTAAATACTTATCTAAGAATAATAAAACTTTCAAGAAACTTTTGAAAAATTAAGAAACTTTTAGTACTAGGACCCAAGCAAGGTTTCTCATAACAAAAACGTGTAGACACAAGTCAAATATGAAAGAGGACGACAATTCCGAAGCTGGCAACAGGAATCGAAATCCCAAGTCAGCGCTGCTGTTTTTAAGCCAAATACAGTTAAATATAGCTTTTGTTCTGAATTTCTGACAAAATGCACTGCTTTAGAATATAGCTTTAAAAGCGACTAACAAATTGTGAGTACTTTAGAAAAGAGACTGGAAAGAAAAATGTTTGATGACTGGCCAATCGCACTCTACTTCTTACAGATTATCGCATGGTCTCCTCCCACAACTGGCAAATAACGTCTGCATACTCTGAGGTCGAATAGAAAATTGAATGCAAAAATGATTGCTCTGTAACCCGTGCAAACATTTTGATTGAGTTACGATAACTTGTGTTAAGAAAGGAATCAGATGATGACGAATCTAAAAATAATGCATAACAACAAAAGTATTGAGCAATCTACAGCTATGGGTATTCTTTAGAGAACTTTAGCACCCAGTAATGACAATTTTGGGGAGTCTTTTTGTCTCTCCTATGACAATTTAAACACAAGAATTCGTGTCATTGAAATGAGGCATTGTGGAAAAGAGGCTTGGTCATCATTCGGTTTTCTTCTCTTTTCCAGAGTTTTAACGAGGTATTTGGCCGTGACTGGTTTACTTTATATTGCCGCTGTTGTACCAGCCCTGCGTCTTATTCAAGAATCTTTAAACAACACACTAAGATATTCAGGACAAAGCGAAAGCGAAATGGAAGCGACAAACATCGAGAATGAACCCATAGCAGTCACCAACATTGGACAGGTAGGCCATGAAAGATGTCATTGGAAAGCTCTGATTTCACATAATAACCTGTTTGTTAACCTCTTTACGCCATGATTGTTTTCTCTCTATCTCTATTATTAATAGACGCTTATGATACTATTGAGCTTCGCACAAGGCACACTACTTCAGTTATTGACGATTTTTGCATCTGCTTTGAGTTTCAAACACTGGTTGGTCGATCGTGTACAGCAACCTTACCAGATGGATTTGAAAACAAAATGAATAATGTTTCACTGACCGTAAAGTGACAGAGCAAGTTAATAGAAACGATAAATTTTCAATCGAAGAAGGTGCTTTTTAACGAAATTTTATGGGTGCGACACAGTCTTCTTTAGAGTTTAGCAAACATTACTCTGGTACTGAACCTGCAGTATGTTTGGCAAGTACATTTCCTACCGTTCATCATGTAGGTTTATTTATTAAAACTTGAATTGTTGGTAGTCATGTTACAACTTTATTATTGATATTTCAAGTATTTTACATCACTTTTGTTTAAATGGTTGACCTGTTAATTTTTTACCATTTTTGTAACATTTTTCTGACTTTCTTTAGATAATGCGTAAATTTTGCTAAATAAATTATATACAGTTAATCGATGTTCATTTTCTTGTATTTTAATTGTAATCAATGTAACTATTAAAATAGTAAAAGGAAACAAGAATAGTAAAACTTGTTGCAACAGGTATCAAAAGTTATGAGCCTTCCAATGTCAAGGTCTTGATGAAAAGATGCAAATCATTAAATTCTTCAAATGAAGTTTGGTTTAAAATGATTTAATTTGAATGAATTTATTTATGGTTGATGTGAAATTTGTAATCATTATATGAATGAACATATATATATATGAGTTCACAATGTTAACAATAATGTGGATGCTGAAAATTTGAAAGAAAGAGAAATGCTAATGAGAAGATATGAAGACATCTATTTGATTTATGGCTTGCTTTATTTAATCTATGTCAAGCAATTCTAAATACTATGCATCATCTCAATGACCTTTCAAGCTGCCAGGCAATCACCTTAATCTTGAAAACGCCTTGATCAATTCTTGAAGTAGTTTGAACACCTGGCGATTCTACTTAGCAACACTAATGCACACGCCCTGGTCATTTATATTAGCTTGATCTAAAGCACAAACCCATTTTGTACATGCCTTTTCCTTGATTTGTTTAATTGTGGTAATTATAAAGTGTTTAAAGCTTTTTAAGACATTAGCTGCCCCCTGTTTTACTTTTATAGATAATATACATTGTTTATTATGGTCAATTAAGTTGTTTTTATGAATGTTTTAGGCAAGTGCTGAAGCAAACCCTGTAAAAGTGGTTGCAGAGACCAAGGATAGTGACCAAACAAGTATGGATAAAACACAGACTGAACTAAATGAGAATATGAAGGAGGTTAAAGAAATAACGAAGTGTAATGAGCAAGAGGAAAAGCAGACTCTTTCTAGAGACAATGGTAGAGTCTCACTTGATGAAGGGACCAGTATATCTGCTATTATCTGTGGCAAAGATTGTAATGATGTAAAAGAAAATCATGAGCTTGGTACTGAAAATGAAAACCAAGGAGTTGCTGGGAAAAAAGAACATACTAGGAAAATCAAAGCAAATGAGTTGATAAATGGAGAAGTAGCAACATCAGAAAATAGCTCTCCAACTTTATCACCCTTGCAGCAGTCAGATAACCCTGGGGCTGGTGCTGAAGATAAATGTATTCAGACACAAAATGAAGACATAGCACCAAGTAAGAAGATCAAGAAAAAGGATAAGTCATCTGCAGAGGAGAAAAAATTAGGTCTGTTTTAGTGCCCATCTTATGTTATCCCATTTAGGTATGAAGTTTATGGAAATATATTTGAAAATTTACTTATGAGAGCTGTCTGTTTGTTTCATTACAAAAGCTTTAGAGCATGATGTTCGTCAGGGAAAAATTTAATCTGTGTCATAATTTTTGTTTTACTACTTGTTTTAGTGGATTTGCTCGTTCATGTGTTTGATGGCTTAGAAACTCCTGAAAAGAAGATGGAAGCATTGGCAAAAAAGTACATTCAACTGGTGAGTGCTTTTTATGAGTACTGGTTCTACACTTGTCTTGAGTTAGGTTGTGTTCACCTGTGCTTGTTTCTATAAATATATTTCTGCTAATAAACTTTTTTCAAGAATGCTGATCCTGTGAAATTGTTTCTGTCAAGATTGATTATTAATGTGTAGCATTGTGGGGTTTGCAAAGAAGGCCTAGAGACAGACAATGTATTTTTAATGTTTCTCCTCCATGTCAACATGTCAAGCAAGTATAATACATACAGCTGTGTTTACTATCTGTGGCACAGGAAGTCTCCTGCAGATAAAATCAGTCATGCATAACACAAGCATTGAAGCCTAATACCTCTTAGAAAGTCTAACTTGACAGGATAGAAGATGTATTGGACTTTTACAAGATTGGTATTTAAGATTGGACTTTTACAATTTCCATTCTAGAGGACATTACACGCATTAGTGTCATTGATTGAACTTCCATTTGAATTATTAAAGAGTTCAAATTCTGTTACTTTCACTTTGCCTCCAAATCTTCTTCAGGCTGCTGATATGAAAGCTACAGAGAGTAAGCTAGATGATGTAGAAGCAAAGCAAAAAGAGGTAATCTCACCTGTGTTCTTTTTCTGTCTAAATTTCATAGAGTGATGAAAGAGAACAATAAATCTAGAACTCATTGTTTATTAGCCTTTACCAGATGTACAACACAAGCTTATATAAACATGCATTACATCTTTATCAAGCACAGAGACCATAGGCCAAGGTGAGTGGATCAGACCAGTTGGCACTGGTCATTGCTTTGCTGTGCTAATGCTTGCAGAATTTTTTCAGACAAAAAGAGAGAAAGAGCAGCTTCAGCTTGATTTTGGTAAAGTTAACATGGCAAAAAGTAAGCTTGAAAGCTTGTGCAGAGAGTTGCAAAAACAAAATAAAGTTATCAAGGTACTTTCCATGGCAATATTTTTTATCTTTAGTGGAAATTTCAGTACCCTGACACTACTATTGTTTGGATATGCATCATATATAGTAGGGTTGAAGTTTGGGCCAACACCCTTTTTGTGTGCCAATTTTCGGTCACAAGTTGATTGGTCGAATACTTGACTGTTGCCAAATCTTCCTGATGTGCCAACTCGTAGGTGCAGTAGTTTGGAGCCAATTTTTATTATGTTAAATGAAAATACTCAGAATAAAAGTGTAAAGATATGAAAATGGCCTAAATTATTAATTTCCATGATGTTTTTCATGTGAAGTATTTTGTGTGTCATGGTCTACGCATAAAAGGGTCTTTTCCCCAATGTTTTCTCACCAATTGCAGTTTTCTTTATTTTTAATCGCTTGAAAGAGTGTTTTTGCTGTGTTTATGTTTTGTATTTTTCTGCCCTTAACCTCCAGGAAGAAATACAGAGGAGAGCTGATGAGGAAGACCGGAAGCGAAGAGAACTGTCTCAAAAGTTTCAGTCCACAATTAATGACATCACAACTCAGATGGGTGAGAACCACAAAAGAAACCAGCAGTTGAAACAGGATAACACGGAGTAAGTGTTGTTGTTGTTAGTTGTATGGTGTACGTTGACGCTATGTGGGGTTTGGTCAGTGGACATGAAGACTTTGCTTCCGCCTTTCTGGTAACGATATCCATATACACGAGAAGACATGGAGTTTGCAGCGCAGTTATCTCCGAAACAATCCTTCTGTTCAAAGTGATTCGTGCAAAACATGATGCCAGTTGACTGATTGCTAGAAATTTATTTTTTTATTTATCGTTAGCAGTTTTGCGGAATTGCTCTTTTTACGTACTTGTGGAAACGTACTAGCTGGTTAAACTGTTAGAAAGCCAGGCAAACTTTACGATTGAACAGTGTTTACGATGCGATGGAGCGAGAGGATGAATTTTGGTGAAGCACTGTAGCATGGCATCCGTTCTGCCCCGGATCCAATACCATCCGACGTCAGCTTCTTCATTTTGTTTTGTCTATCTCTGGCTGAATTGAATCCCGAATGCTATAAATCAACTGCAAATAAAGTCAGTTGAGATTGCAAACCAAGCCTCTTTCTCACGTTCTGTGGGTGCTTGCTGGTAGTCGTCGAGTCACGTGTCCTGTTAGGTTGTAAACAAACGCTCCCCTTGTTATCAGCACCTATTAAGCTCGATTTGTTTTCTAGTTTAGCACAAAAACTGAAGGGTTTGGTCGAGCAATACGAGGTTCGAGAGCAGGTGGGTTTTCAAGTTCTGGCGTCTCACTTTCATGTGTTTTTATTCGATTTCACTTTATAGGATGGGAAGTGAGAAGAAATGCAAAAAATGATTCAAAGAGCTGGGGGTGTTTTTATACAAACTTACAACTGAATTGTAAACTTTTTTGCAGCACATCGAGAAAGTTTTGAAAGCAAAACAACTGGAGCTTCAACTGTGCGAGGCGAAATTACAGCAGCAAACGCAGATCCTGCAGGAGGAAAGACACAACAACATGAAAGAAAAACACGTGGTATGTCATTGAGTTGACATTATTCACGTGGTATGTCATTGAGTGCTGTCGTAATGAAAAGCGGTGACATTATCAGCTTCGCGCAGAATAGCGACTGTTGATATTTTGAAAAAAGTCTTTGGATTTCAGGCAGGGCTTGCCAATGTGCAACGAATTTAGTAAGACGAAGCAACGGATCGCTATTTCCAGCCGTTGGTCGATCTTCCGAATGTTTGTGCGTGACTAGCTGTCTGGTGGGCTTTTATTTCTTAGCAGATGTTTAATTTGCATGTTCCAAGTCATGTTTATGTTTATTTTGCCTATGTTTATGTTTATTTTGCCTTCAAAGCTGCTTCAAGATTCGTTGGAACAGAAAAAGAAAGTTGAAATGCTTCTCAAGCAAGAAGCCGAACTCAAGGGACAGGTAAGTCCGGTGTTCTCTCCACTTTTCCGGCTTCTACGAAGTCTTGCTTTGGCCTGATCGCTTTGGCCTGATCGCTTTGGCCTGATCGCTTTGGCCTGATCGCTTTGGCCTGATCGCTTTGGCCTGATCGCTTTGGCCTGATCGCTTTGGCCTGATCGCTTTCGCCTGATCGCTTTCGCCTGATCGCTTTGGCCTGATCGCTTTCGCCTGATCGCTTTCGCCTGATCGCTTTCGCCTGATCGCTTTCGCCTGATCGCTTTCGCCTGATCGCTTTCGCTAGCGCGTGTTATCTCACCATGAGTCCTTTTTTCTAGCTGAATTTGTACACTGACAAGTTCATGGAATTCCAGTCAACGCTGACCAAGAGTAACGAAGTATTCGCCACGTTTAAGAAAGAGATGGACAAGGTGAGTCATAACAGATGTGTGTTTCATTTCTCTTCCCTGCACAGTGCCAAGTTATTTGCGGTGTATGGCGATGTTGTATATTGCTAAGCCTCTTCACGTTTGCCAGAAGGCAAGCGGAATGTTCCCCCCTAACATCATCTTCCTATTCAATTTTTACCTTCATCAGTTTTCCATGTCAAATATCTGGCTGGTGGTGAGAATGGCATTTTATTTTAGTCGCCTAGACTATTTTCCTTTTTCGTAAAGAGCTGAAACTTGTGACGTGACGCCTTATGACTGTTTGGCCAGAACGTATGAATTAAAAGTGAATCAAGTCATCAAGAATCAAGTCACCAATGACTCAAGTCATCAATGAATCAAGTCATCAATGAACCAAGTCATCAATGAATCAAGTTATCAACGGATCAGATCATCAACGGATCAAATCATCAATGAATCAAGCCATAAATGACTCATCAAGTCATCAATGAATTAGGTCGTTGATAATTCAAGTCATCAACGAATCATGCTTTTATTCATTTTAGATGACAAAAACGATCAGGAAGCTGGAGAAAGAATCTAATACTTGGAAAACAAGATACGAAAACACGAATGTTTCTTTAATACAGATGGTGGAAGAGGTAACTATCTTATTTTAAAATTTCGGAGGATTTTCGCCATTTCGAAGTCTTGATGACTTTGTTTTAAGCTAGAGTTGCCCCTTTGTTTTGGAAGTTCATGTATACAACTGCCTCATTTTTTAGGTTTTCAAATATTTCGTTTTAGGTTTTAGACAAAAAACTGCAATCAAGCTTTAGTTGTTTTATAACTCAAATTTTTACTTGATGCACGCTTTCTTATTTAAGAAGACTTTTGGCCCTAAGCATCGTCTGTTAATAGAATCAAGTAATAGTTTCCTTTTGTGAATAATTTATTGTAATTTGGTCTTTTTGCAGCGAACTCAAAAGGATAATGACATCTTTGCTCAAAAAGGTAAAATTGAAAAACTAGAAAAGCTTTGTCGTGCTCTTCAAGCTGAGAGGAGGAAGTTGATGAAAGAAGTGGAAGAACAAGACAAGGTAGGCGTGTTACTCTTTCGAGTATTCAATTGTAGGGTCCACCGCATGTCCAGATACAGTTCGCATTCGTGTTTTAGAGCCATTCGATTCATGGTATCCATCTAGTTTGCGTGTGTCTTCATCCTGTGTCCTCTACTCCCACGTGTCATCGCCGCTTTTGCCAGACTGGCGTGTCAATCTTTCTCTCAAGCTTTTTTAAATCTGCTGTGTTCTTCTGTCTGTCCGTTTAATGCTCTCATAATCGCCTTTTGTCTTCATCGAATTTCTTCGTTGGTACCTGGCATTCTAACTATTTATGGCCGCCTTCTTGCGACTCCTGTTTTTCCACTCAGCCAAAACACGTATGATGTATTAAGCATTATCTCATTTGAATCCAGTTTCTAAAGTTTTAGATGCGCAATGCCAGATGTCATGCTATGCCTCTGTACTCCTTGTAACTCTTTTCTTTTTGCACCTAAGGTAAAATCGTCTATGAAAGCGGCTGCAGGTACACTTGGTGAAGGGACATGTGACAGCACCCTGGAACCCCCAGAGATGGACAGTGCCCCCCATGGCTCAACGTCCAAACTTGGACCCAGTGTTGACGATGTCACACACACCACAGGGACTGGCAAAGTGGCTTCAGATCTGTCCAATGCTGCTGATGTTGTTGCCGGGGGTGCCTGCAATGGCAATGATGTTGATTGCGGAGAAAAGACTGTTCCAATCGCGCCCATTACAGAAGTGTCTGTCGATTCGCAGTAGTTTTACCATCTACTGTACAATTTTAATAGCAATTAGTTAATTTTCTTTGTACCTGTCGATAAGTGTGGGCATTTTTTGAGATTGTTGTGTACTATGCATTGGATTTCAGTGGAATTATACCTAGTCATTTCAATGGTGTTTGACGTCAGCATTTGCCTGTCTATTACAGAGTTGACGGATGCTAGGCGTTCTTGATGCTACTTATCAACTGATAACAATGCCATAAAAAGTTCAACGCTACAGCACTGCACTTCCTTTGCGACAATCAAGTAATCGTGTAATCCTCTTGACTGGCCACACCTTTTACTGCATCGATGTGCCGTAAAGAGGAACTTTCCAATAAGCTACTTCTGCTACTTTGTGGCAGCAACAGTACTCTCTGGCGCTTTCCAAGTTTGCTGCTGGGCATTCGTCCTATACTCAATTAAAAGTGATGTTGAAATTATATCATTGCCCCGACAAAGATAGGAGGATTTGAAAAATTGGAAATCCTGCGAAGACAAGAGCCATTGATCCACACTGAGAACCCGTCTTTTGTGAAAAGTTTCAAGAGAAATTCCATCTAAATCCTTCAATTGTTCCCGTCATAAGGCCTAGGCCCATCGTCGTCTTCGTCGTCGGTACTAGCCAAAGAATCAGTTGAGTAGGGCAGATTATATCCGCCATAAGTACTATGAAGTTCTTCATCATCCTCGGAACATCATAAGATAATCCTGAAGAAGATGCCAAAGAATATCCGGGTTCTATTATTAACATAATAATAGACAGCGGTCGCGTTAAATGATACATCATGTCTATCTTTAAACTTCATTTGAAGACAGGTTAGATAGGCTTTCTGTGTTCTGAAATGACTCAAAAGAGTTAAAAAATTGAAAACACGAAAGAGATCAATAATTTATGGAGATGGGAAATCTGTCTTTGGGACACAAAATCGCCTCTGTATCGAAAGAGAGATACAAGGCAAACAAAATTAACCAACCTTGCCGAGAAGCCGGCAAGTTTTATTGTTGCTGTTATTGCTAATCGCAAACTTGTGTTGATTTTTCGAATATCAACTTTCGCAAGACATTCTTAAAATTTTTTGAAATTCGTTGCCTTTTCCAGACAAAATTCTTTCAAAAGCATGCTACCAGCTACAACTCATTTCTTCGGGTAAACCAGGGCTTAACCCAGACAATAATATATTTTGCCCATTTAGTTCTTTGCTTGCTTGCTTGCCATTTAGTTCTTTGCTTTAAATGGACCGTCCATTTAATCGAATCCGCTTAAATGCATCAGCAAGACAGGGCTTCCCTCGCTTTGAAAGGAGGAACTTTCGTCCAGCCAAGATCTTTGGTCTAGCGTCTATCGGGCTTCGCTGATACATGGGAGCGAGGCTGATTTGCATTGGAATTCCTTTGGAATGTGGACGCTGGTGCGCATGCTTCTTTTGTGGTGTTTCCTTCAACTTCGCGATTTTTGTTAATGAAAATGGAAGTATTTACCAAGCTGTTGCTTTTTAAAGCCTTCGAAACTCTCGCTAGATATCATGAGACTGGTGTGTGTTCATTTACCAGGTAACAGGTGTTATGTTGAATTTCTTTGCTTAAGTTCACGGGACAAATAGAGCTGATTGAAGCGGCCTAAATTGTTGTTGTCGTATGTTTGACAATCGAAATCACAAATGGCGAGCTCTGGTAGAGGAGATGGGGCCACAGGCCGGCAATCATGGCAATCTCAAGCACCTAGCAATTATCCAGCAAACCAAGGCATTATACGTGGTATGAAGCAGCTTCAGGTCAGTGGGCCTGGGTCAATGATGTCAGGCGACCAACCGAACCCAAATGACCAGGCAGCAACTCCATGGACTGTCACGAATGTTGGACAAGATAAGCGAGCCACGAAACATGCTCAGGCTTTAATGAAAATCAGAAATGACCTGCAGAATTACGAACAGGGCGGAGACGTTGATATAGAGCTCCTTAACCGTTGTATTGCACTTGGCTTTGATGAGGTATGGATGTATTGCATCTCCTTCAAACATATTTTTCTCTTGACATTCATTGTACCTTGATATCTGTGCTAAGTTTTACTAACACCTTAAGCTAAAATACGCTAAAATTTTGAAAGCAGGTGAACATTAGGTTTTTTGATGGGAATATTACTCTCCACAGTGTTTACGTTTAGACAAAACAGCTGTTGTTATTAAAAATCCAATCACTCTTATCACAAATGATAAACATTGTAATTTGAGGAGAACTGGACTATATTTTTGTTCATATTGGTGATAAAGGACTTGATTCTTTTTTAATAATCTCCTTAAGAATGATTTACTTTAACATCTTGTTCTTTTTTACTTTTTTATATTTAGTTATTAAGAGCAGGACATCTATATGTGCAGAAATTGATATGTTTACTACAAGCATGCATTTATGTAATGAAACATTTTCCGCAAGATGGCAAGTTGCCATTTTCTGATTTAAACCTTAAAACCTGTATGTAATATATACTCACAACATTCCTAAATTATTTTATATTAAATTATTTAGCGAAGATTTAGATATTTTGCTTTTCACTTAATCAGAAATAAACTTTCCACATTTATCAAAACATTTAAATAGCGATCTGAACATAAACAGGGCCATTCTCAATGAATCATGCTTGCTTGTAATGGAAATAGTAGAGCCAAGCTGGAAGCCTTGTATTTTGCCATATTTATTTAGATGCAATTTATTAGTATGATGACAGTTGTTTAATATTTTGATTACAGTATTATATTTTGATATAAAATCTGATTGATCTCCAACAAAAATATTTCCAATAGAAAGTTGATAGATTTTTTCAAAAATTTTACCCTTATTCGATATAAAGTCACATAGTGGACAAAAGTTTAAAGGAACATTTCTCCCATTAAAGCAGTCTTTTCAAGCACTGGGGTAAAGAGATAGAGCATTGTTGAAAACTCTTAAGTCTTCAAAATGTTTTATGGGGAAAACAATAGGTATAGTAGGGAACAATTTTTCCAAGAGGGTTTTTGTTGTTTGATATTTCTTATCACCAAAATATTTGATAGAATATGTTA
Organism: Nemopilema nomurai; assembly: GCA_003864495.1. Taxonomy (NCBI): domain Eukaryota; kingdom Metazoa; phylum Cnidaria; class Scyphozoa; order Rhizostomeae; family Rhizostomatidae; genus Nemopilema; species Nemopilema nomurai. Next base: position 1,868,589 of record ML133442.1, read on the forward strand.
TCAGAAATTTTATTTGTTTTCAAGGATAGGACTATTAACAACAATGGATAATGAATGCTTAAATTGCCCAATATGACTGTACTTTCAATTGTCCGCTTTAAGTCAATGAAGGAAGCATTTGACCTTGAACCACCTTGGAGTGTACTAGTCATGCCTGAATCTATCAGCCACAGCTTTACATTTTCTTTCTTGTCCACTTGATCACTTTTCTTACTATCACATGCATATTTCGGATATAAGAGTTCAAAGCATCAAATAAAAGTCACTCATTGAGAAAAGCAGTAGTTTACATTTTAAGTTTTGTATCCATCTATCAATTCACATTTTTCTATATCTCTCTATACTGTCAACAGCTTTTTCTGCATGAGGTTCTGGATGCTGAAGTTTATTTTGTATTGTATCAGAAATAACTGACTTGTGGGCTTTTATTTGTTTTTTTTTTGTGTGTGAGTTTTTGCCTAACATTTGCATGTGGAGGCCTCTCCTGCTGTTCCACTGCTTACCTGGATTATATTCAGCTTACCTGATGTGTTTTCATTGGCAGGAAATTTCTCGGGAAACTCTACGAGCAAACCGTGATAAAGAGTTTGGTGTAGTTCTAGCTACACTGATGAGTCTTACACAGATCTCTGGAGGAAAGTCCATTAAAAGTCTCGCACCAGGAAGCTTGCAGTATTCCAGGGGAGGCAGCCCTGGTTCAGGGACCACTTCGCGCCTAGTTCGCAATGAGCAGGTTTCTCAGAATCCAAAGCTGTTTGGGCATGCCCAGACGCCTGTATGGAGCCAGGGGACTTCGATTCCAACCAGCGGGAGCAGTGTGTTTATTAAATCTGCCCCCGTTCCACCAGGTAGGTTGGACAGCAGAGCTAGTTTTGTGCGAGGTCAAGGAATCGACTCTTCGCTAAAGGTGAGCTCTGTCATGAGCAATGAGCCGCTCAGAGTGGACCGCAGCCAATTCAACGTCAGCGAAAGGAAAATATCAGAAGCATCGCTGACTAACTATCCTGAAGTTAGGCTTCGACAAAACCGGCCTAACAACAGGGATTCTCAGAAGCGATGGTCTGCAGATGTTCTTCAAAAAACCAAGGCATTCGATTTGCCAAGCAAAAGAAACTCTCTAGCCTTTGAGGTAGGGGATCGAAGGTCGCCATTAGACATTCCGAACAAGCCGCCCCCGCCCTACCCAGGGTTCACTCAGGCGCATGCGCAGCAGGACGCTAAGTTTGACCAGTGGCTTAGTATGGCGAAATTGTCTTCTAGTAATGGTAACATGAGAAGGATTGCAAGTGTGGAAACAATCCCGAAAATCGGCACGGAATCGCCAAGAATTAATAGCCCAGTAACAATTATCAATGATAACAGAAAACAGTTTTTGAACGGTAGTGAAATGCAAGGCGTACAACAGCCGGATGTATCAATGTATTCAAATGTGACATTAAGCAAGCAGTTTGCCCTAAGGGATCCACCCCCATACCACTCACACGTGCCCCTAAAGCGGACATATAGCCCAAATGAGAGAACAAATCCTGCTGTCGTTCCAAGGCGTTATCCGGCTTCATCGTTGAGCCAACAGCCACAGCCTTACTCCCAATCGAATGGCTTGAGCATAGTCAATGTAGACAGCACATTCATGCCCATTCGGTCAGATACCCTCCCCGAGAACTCCTTCGGCAGTGGACAGGATGAAGTCGCTTTATCACGTGGGTCTCCCCCGCCATATCCAGGCCTAGAATCGCGTCTAACTGCAAAAGAGAAGCGGTTTTCATATGCGTCTGATGTCGACTCGGGCACTTCCAGCAAGCGGGCCTCGGCGATATTTGCAGATGGGTCAACTCAGTCAGACTCTTCCGGGAGCACCTCCCCGACCCCTGAGACGATCGAGAGCCGCTGCTCCCCTTTGCCGATGACGAACTCGCCCTTCCACACTCTGGTCATCCACTCAGCCGAGACGGAGCCCAAGATCAATGACGTCACTGCCAAGTACGACAAGGAGCCAGTGAGCTCCCGCCTGAAGAGCTGCTCTTCCCAAGCATTCAAGTTCTACATGGAGCAGCATGTAGAGAATGTCCTGAAGTCGCAGCAGCTAAGGGAGAAGCGCAGAAAACAACTTGAGATCGAAATGAGAAGAGTTGGCCTGTCTGAAGAATCGCAAACGGAGATGAGAAAAATGTTAGTGCAAAAGGAATCCAACCATATTCGCATGAAGAGATCAAAAATGACACGCTTAATGTTTTCAAAAGTCAAAACGCTGGGTATGGGTGCTTTCGGGGAGGTTGCTCTGGTTAGAAAGATCGATTCCAATGCATTGTATGCCATGAAGGTGCTGCGCAAAACAGATGTGCTGCGGAGGAACCAAGTAGCCCACGTGAAAGCAGAAAGAGACATCCTGGCTGAGGCGGATAACGAGTGGGTCGTTAAGTTGTACTATTCTTTCCAGGATAACAAAAATTTATATTTCGTCATGGAATACGTGCCGGGAGGCGACCTGATGGCTTTGTTAATCAAGAAGGGGATTTTTAGCGAAGAACTAAGTAAATTCTACACAGCAGAACTCGTATTGGCTGTTGAGTCGGTTCACAAGATGGGTTTTATTCATCGGGACATCAAGCCGGACAATGTTCTGATCGACCGGAACGGACACATCAAGCTGACCGACTTCGGGCTCTGCACGGGTTTCCGTTGGACCCATGACTCGAAGTATTACCAGCAAGACTCCAGCCACGCGCGGCAGCCGAGTATGGAGCCAGAAGGCGGCTGGGAGAAGATGCTCAACGATGGGCCCTGTGACTGCGGTGACATCATTCACAAGTTCGATTTGTGCAAGCCGCTGGACAGGCGCGCAGTGAGGCGGCACATGCGTTGCCTGGCACACTCGCTGGTCGGCACACCCAACTACATAGCGCCCGAGGTCCTGCTTCGGATTCCCTACACCCAGCTGTGTGACTGGTGGTCTGTCGGTGTCATTCTCTACGAAATGCTCGTGGGGCAGCCCCCCTTTCTTGCCAAGTCTCCAGCGGAAACTCAGATGAGGGTAGGTTCTTTTCTTTTCTTCTCTGCCTGGAAATAATGGGCTAGCCGAAAACTTTCTTGGAGTTTAGCAACTGTTTCTACACTATATTTTTTGTTTTGTTTGTATTATTTCAAATGAAGTTTTAGACTGTGCAATATTTTATTGGACATCTGAACATGATTTTTTAGAGCACATTGTATTTGAAAGACATAAAACAGTGGTACAAAATAAGTCTTACCAACCTGAACTTCCTGAACTTGTGCAGGAACTATTAACAAAAGATCGATTCAACCAAACTTTGAAGCAGAAATAGGTCGCTAAGAAATGGAGACCTTCGGTATTGAATTCCAAAGCATGTGAATCTCGCTTTAGATGGCCTTAGTCATCTACACTGGTGCCACCGTGTTCTACGAAATAGCAGCACAAACCTTCCTTTCTCTGTTTATTTTACTCGATCCAGAATTTCCCCATTAGGCTTTTGAAATCACGTCGACTTACTGACTCGAGCTAAAAGGGAATATTTAATGCGCCCCCCCCCCCTTTGAGAATGAAAGCTGTTCTATCAATGTCAGTCCACGGTAATGGCACTCTCTCACACTGAGATGTTTGAAGCGCTGCTCCATCGAGGTCAGATGTCATTGATTGTCTCCAGTCCGCTCGTAGATTCTGCGTCATGGTCACGTGTTTTGTGATGTTACCCAGAAAATTACTTGGTTGTTTATAGCCCCCTGATAAACACAGGTGTATGGTGTAGAAAGAGGGGCTGGGGCTCCGAGTACCGTGATGTATATGTTCATTCTCATTCCTAGGTGGTTCACTGGCAGAGTACGCTGCAAATTCCACGACAAGCCAAAATCAGCCCGCACGCCAAAGACCTCATTTCGTGTTTATGCAGCGGGGCTGAGAATCGCATCGGCAGACAAGGCACAGACGAAATCAAGAAGCATCCTTTCTTTTCCGATGTTGACTGGGCAAATTGTTTGAAAAGCAAGCCGCCCCCTTACGTGCCAAAAATCAAGCACGCTACGGACACATCCAACTTCGACTCTGTTCCTGAAAAGGAGACTGAGAACGAGGGGGACGACCCTTACGACGAAGAGAAGAGGAAGATTTTGGAAAAGGCCCCGCAGCACGCATTCTACGAATTCACCTTCAGAAGGTTCTTTGACGAAGGCGGTCACCCTCAGGCGTTGTGCATCGAAGAAGAAGCAAGTGCCAGCTCGCAACAGGATCAAAATGGCTGCAATGTGCCAAACAACAAAAGAACAGCGACGACTAGTGACACATCTGTCCCGGTGCCAAGTAAAGTTCCAGCACCACCGCTGAATCAACAGAAACTAGAAGACAAGGCTCCGGTTTATGTCTAAAATTTCACTGTCTAAAACTTTTAGAGTACCCGTAATGATCCCCATGACATTTCACTGGTGTGAAGAATAGAAGCGTCGGCAAGATCAGGTCCTTCAAAATAGACACTGTGGACCAAATATACAAAGGAAACTTTTGGAAATAGCATCTGCAGAAGTGGTCTTTATCAAAAGAAAGCCTTCAGCGAAATCCTCATTCTTAACCTTAATTATACAGGAGGCAAACGGCTTTATTTTAAATAATCCTTTTGATCAATATCAACGCCGATCACTCCTTATTAATTAGATGATTAATTTGCAAGAGAACATTTATTTTTGCTATATTCTACTGACTGAAAACTGTAAACTCTAAATCTTCTGTAAGTCATGAAATCCGATTTTGTAATTGGTTTCTGCAGGCCTTGCTTATTGAAGAATTTTAGTTTAGGCCGGCTTTGTTTATCAAGTAAATTTTCGTCTAGTATGTCGTGGAGTTTCATCACCGCCTAAGCGAATGTTCCATTATAATACCCAAGTGCAAAAGGAATCAGTTCTATTCGCGGCCTGTTTTTCGTCAGCCTAGTCAAGGCAAATTTACAAGGTACCTACATTGATTTGGCAGTATAATTGTCGCGACTGATGCATGAATTGTACAAAGTCAGATTTAGCATGCAGTTTTATATCTTACTAATACCTGTACATGTGTCATATATGCTAAACATTTTGTCATAAATTCGAAACATTAATTCTGATGTTTATCAGTTGAATTTTTCAATACGTATTTTCAAATAATTTTGATTTGAATCTATATATTTTGTATACATATTTAATAAACGGTAGAACTGACCTCATATTGTGGGATTCCGTTTGTTTTTGGGGTTGATTGAATCTGCAATGCCAACCTTATGATTTTATTTAGTTTTATGCAGCAACTTGCAACATCAGGTACATGACTGGATACGATCTACTTAAGTAGTCCAAAATGGCATTACCCAAAGCATCTCTAACTGATGTTGCTACCAAAGGTAGTTCCCAACGAGTCTGAGTTAACCCCCAAGTTAATCTTTGGAATTGACATAACAAATACAATTTGCAAACCATGCTTTCCTTTTCTATGCGAGGTATCACGTGTGAGTTGGAAATATTTCTCTTTGAGACATGTCTTGTTTGAAGTTGTTCGGAGAAATCTGAAAAGGAAATTAGGAGAAATCTGCATCAAAGTAGAAAGCTAGTTTAGAATGTGTTATCGAATTATTTTGATGTAGAAATATATGATATGGGTATTTTCTTCGATGACATAACTTTAAGCTAACTGAAGATTGATTATGATAGAGCAGTGATAGAACAGAGTCGGTAATAATAGTTGTTTCATTAGATCTCCGTAAACCCATTGAAATTGACTATCCGTTCTTAACTTTGATTGTTAAACAATATCTTCTATCTTTCTTAATAGAATTTATTCGAAGACACATGTGACTGTCGAGGAATTAGAATTGACGAATTAATACATTGTGGTCGTGACTCGAGAGTGTTAGGGAGATTCGTCACAGAGCAAGAGTTTTAAGGGGCGTGGTTGATTCAGCGACTGATTCAGTTGGCTCGCAGCAGGGCTGTACTAATCCTACTGTGATAAATATAGCTTTGAATTGGTATGCAGTACATGATATATCCCTTTAAAGTGAACTCGACCCGTGAGCCACTCACCCAAGAACGATTTGATACGGTCAGGTATACGCTTTGGCAACCAAGCTTGATGATAAGGTGTACACTTCGACGTGATTTTGATCAAGGTCTGCTTAGTTGGTTAGGTTTGCTCTCACATTACCCCCCTCGAACATTGCGAACTCGACATTTCACCACACGAAATCTTACAACTAGACATTGCGCAACACAAGATTTTACCACACGACATTGCACATCTCGACATTTCACAACCCGACCTAGCGCAAAACAACGTTTGGCCACTCGCCCTTTCACTATTTGACATTTCGCCATTCAATATTGCGCAACATAATATTCCACCACTCGATCTTCAACCACTCGATATTTCACCACTCAGTATTGCGCAAAACAACATTCCGCCACTCGATATTTTGCCAATCAATATTGCGCAACACAATATTCCACCACTCGATATTTTGCCAATCAATATTGCGCACCACAATATTCCACAACTCGATATTTCACCACACAATATTGCGCAATACAATATTCCACCATTCGACCTTTAACCACTCGATATTTCGCCAATCAATATTGCGCAACATAATATTCCACCACTCGATCTTCAACCACTCAATATTTCACCACTCAGTATTGCGCAAAATAACATTCCGCCTTTCGACCTTTAACCACTCGATATTTCACCACTCAGTATTGCGCAAAACAACATTCCACCACTCGATATTTCACCACACAATATTGCGCAATACAATATTCCACCATTCGACCTTTAACCACTCGATATTTTGCCAATCAATATTGCGCAAAACAGCATTCCACCACTCGACGCGACATTCGACATCGCATTACTCGAAATTGCAGGCCGAATCCAGACAGGAACAAAGGGGGCAAGCGCTCCAGTCAGAATTTTATCTCAAGCTCATATCGAGGGATAAAGTTTCTAGAAACTTTTATTTCCTAATTTATATCCATATTCATTTCTTTTATTTTTTCTTAGAGAAATCATTTGTTTTTGGCTAATTTAGTAAGAATTCTTCAAGAAAGTCGTCACGCCTGTTTTCTAAGGTTTCTTTCACAGACCAAAAACTGTAGAAATCTCAGTCTCTTGAGCGGAACGAGAATAATGCTTTCGGCTCTACTCCATTGGTCTGAATTTTATATTCCTACCCTAGCTAATCAGATCGCGCACGTGTGCTCAACTCACAAAGTTTTTGGTCCAGCAAGAGGAAGCTAGTCAATCAGCTGCCATAGCGACGGAAGCAAACCTTGAGGCGGCAGTTCAAAACATTAGAATTCAACTTTTGGGGGTTGACTACTTCTTCATGACAATGTATAGTGCTTGCACACAAGGTGAACATCCTACCTTTTCAGCATGGTTTAATTAAATCAAAGGCATTGCTTCATAATTTGAGAAATTTTTCTCAACTCTTTGGCAAGAAATGCACAGAAAAAGAACAAATAAAAGATTTGAAATAAAAGATGAACGTATGAGAGTGACTACATTGAAGTTGAAAAATATCTATGACGTAAAAAGGTTTTGTAGCCTGCCCGCAGACTCAACTGGTTTTCCAACAAACGAGTTTAGTTACATGAAACCAAGTTTAGTTGATTGGAAAATTTTGGGATTTGTCTGCTTGGAGTTAGGGTTTTGTTAATTAGTTGTGTTGCCTGCAGTATCTGTGGTCTATCTAAATCTCATTGACAGTTATATATTGTCTTATGTGTCATTACCGTTATTGTGATTTTGTTTATCATTGCAGAGTCGTGTATCACCGTTTATTGTCACTTTCATTGAAAATATTCTTGCTGTCTACAAAAAGGGTAACCTCAGCCAATCTGAAGGGAATGGTGCCAAAAGATTTTTGGGGCCTCCCCTGATCTCCCTCTTCTAGCCATTCAGATATTTTTCTAGATCCACACAGATATTTTACCACTAGAAATTTTTCCAATTGATATTGCGCCTGAACATAACTCACAGCAGAACAGCAACAAAGACCAATGACTCCATAATCCAAATTGAAGTGATTACTCTAAACCACATTCAATAAACCAATTGAAGTTTAACATGACACACTAGAATGTCTATTTTAGACAATACACATTACACATAAACTAATTTCAATAATCAAATGATATCAATTCTTTTAAATGCACTTTCTTCTTTTTTGATTTTTAAAACATTAAAACTGCTAAAGTTGCATAGTATATTGTCAACAACATCATGAGTGAGATGATACTTTTTAGTTATCTTCTCTGTTGTCCATTCTTCTGAGTTAAGTTTCCTGAGTGAAAGCATTTCCAAAACTTGTTCAGATGAGATTCTTCCTGGAACTGGCCTTGTCCCAGTGCTTTTTGATGGCAGGCTTGAGGCCAAATTACATGAAATCTTGGATAGAAGAAAATTACATACAGCATTTTGTTTACTTTGGGATGTTCAGCCCCCAGTGACACCACTTCACCTGTAAGATTTCTTCAAGTTTGTTTGGTGAATAGTGAAAAATGAAAATTATATGTGCTCTGCTCTAGCGTTTCTAAAGACAAACAAGGCCCTCAGACTCAGGCTGTTTCTCAAAGTCAAAAAAATTTGCCTCTTGTTTGTTTCAAACCAAACAAAGTGGCTGCAATACATTACAAACACGATAAAGAGATATGTTACAAGTTTCTATTGAATTAGGGTCAAAATACCTTTTCATCTACAGAATCAACTTTCAGGTCACTCAGCAGCTTCAAGTACTCTGTGTCCTTCACTTTGTCAATGTCTTGCAAAACAGGATTATCTACAAGAGGTAGTTAAGTCATTTGATTAGAATTTTCAAAGTTAAATTTAGATGAAAGATCCAAGATATAACAATCTTTTACTTCTGAATAAAATAGAAATAAACCGAAGGTACGGCATCATCAACAAGAGCTAGATAAGATAGCATGTAGTTATTCAACCACACAGTACATTTTCTTCAGAGGTGAGTGAACACATCCCTAGCATTGGTTTGCTTTTCAATATACACCAAACAACTTGCAAAGAGTCCTATGAGCATGGTCATAATTTTGGACATCAGACAACACGGACTTGCTGCCGTTATCAAAACGGTCTGGCCAGCTTGGACGCGACCTCAATAGTAGCAAAACCATTTATGAACACGAAGGGGAATTAACTCTACTCGTCCCCAACACAAATCACTCCAGCACTTCTAGTTCTACACCGATACTGAGCAGGACCGAGTATCGGTATAATGCTCATCAAAGTGCAAGGAATAATAGATTAATGGATAAAAAGTGCTAGAAGATGCCACTGATCAATGACTAGATGGAAAATTTACATGTCAAATGAGAAGCTCTAGTTTTTCGGCAAGACCGATTCAAAAAGGATTATTAGCCTACCGCTCACAAGGTTCTTGAAAGCCTCTTCAGTGGAAGGATGTCGGGGAGCCTGCCTGGGCTTCTCTTTTGATACTTCCCGATGCATTCTTGTTTCAGTCATAACTGTATTTGACGCAAGCCTAGATATTTTGGACCTAACAGCTCCCATTTTTCGGTTTGGTTTATAGATGATGATACAATGTCAATAACACATGGTCAACAAAAACTTCTCACTCTTCACCTCCCCACTCTCATGCACTGATCTAAAAAAAAGACTGGATCGAGCTACCTATTGTTTTCCCAACATGACTTTTGAAGCGCGCGATTTTCAATAGGCGCCATATTGGTCGTACCCACGAGCCTACTGTAAACAATGTCGGGTAAGAAGCGTGGACCGCAATGTAGCGCTTTTGGTTGCTCTAAGCGAAAAAAGGTTGACCCAAGAAGTGAAAGTGAAGGCAGCAGTGACGAAGAATCTTTTGCAAAAAGACAATTGCCAAGAACCTTCCATGCGTAGGTGTTCTTTTTTTTGCTGTGATATATAAACATCGGGGCATCTAAGGGGGTTGTGGGGGTTACAACCCCTGTCCTTTTTGACAAGGAAGTGAATTTTGCCCTATATCCATGGAAATCCAATGTCTTTATGTCCCATTTCTACCACGAAACCCCTGCCCTTAAAATATCCTAGTTGCGCCCCTGTTACTATGTACCTGCCTGACATCTATTTTAAATTTTTCCACGATAAAATCGTGCATTTAATTTTTACGCCCTGTACAAAATAAAGGTAGACGTCTCTTTTTTTAGATTTCCAAAAAATGAGGAAAGGAAACAAGCGTGGGTGACAAGAATTCATCGCCAAGATTGGTTGCCAAGCAAGCACTCGTTGCTGTGTTCGGACCATTTCCAGGAAAAGGATATCGATAGAACAGGCCAAGTCGTGCGTTTGAAGAGCGAAGCTGTTCCTGTAAGGTTCAAGATGTTTCCAAATCATTTGAAAAAGGTACTTGTTTTATTGAGTTGCTCCAGTCGATTTTACTGAATACTGCTTCTATGCAACAGTGGTGCGGTGGATGGTGAGGTCTCGGGAGGGCTCAGCCCCCTTGGTAGAATTAGAGATTTTAGGGTGGCTCCACCCCCTTAGCAAGGGCCAGTATAAATTCTTAACTTGGCATGGTGGATTGAACTTTAGGGTGATGTTGATTTTCCATGAATAACCAATTTCTTTTAGCCTTCGAGAGCTTGCAAATAGCTTAAGTGATGTCATATACACAGCAAGGGTGTAGTTTCTGCAGAACAGCCCCCCCTTTCTAATTTCCTAGGGAGGCACCTAAGCAAAACTCTGAATAATGCATACCATTAAAGATTTTTCTTTTGCCTTGTTTTTTAAGATTACCATGAAAATTGTGAAAATTACTTGCAAAATCTTTTCCTTAAAAACACCATTCTAACAAGCTTTCTCGTCTAAATTTTTAACAGCAGTTATAAATGTTGTAGGTTTCAAAAGAAAGAAAGTTACCAAAAAGAAGAGCTGCCAGTGTAACTGAAAATGCCACTGTTAATGAAGTTTGCCTGCCATCAAAGGAAGTTGGCCAAGATCACAACTACCATATAGTTGACTCACCGAGAAAACTGAAACAACAGATTGAAAAGTGTAACAATCAAATTCAGACATTGCGAAAGCAAGTAAAAACAGCAAAGCAAAAATCTCGTCGTCTTAAAAAGTCTGTGACTTCAATGAAGACTGTTGTTAAACATCTACGCCAGAAGCAGATTATTTCATCAAGCTGTGAAGAAATGCTCAAACAATCATTCTCTGGAGCGTCCTTGGACCTTATGAAGAGAATGACTTCCGGCAAGATCAATGGAAAAGGTTGCAAGTACCCACCAGAGTTAAAGTCTTTTGCATTAACATTGCAATTCTACTCATCAAAGGCTTATGAGTTTGTTCGAAGAACATTTAACTTGGCTTTACCACATCAGAGTCAAATACGTCGATGGTATGCTAAGATTCCTGCAGACCCTGGGTTTACAAAGCCAGCATTCAAGGCACTTCAGATTAAGGTAGCTGAAGCAGAGAGCACTGGCAAAGAAGTGATTTGTTCCTTGATGCTTGATGAAATGGCCATCAAGAAGCATGTTTCTTGGGATGGCTTTAGGTATCGTGGCTTTGTTGATTTTGGAAATGGCATTGAGGATGATTCGACTCCTGTTGCAAAAGATGCACTGGTTTTTATGGCTGTTCATGTTAATGGATCCTGGAAAGTTCCATTGGCATACTTCTTTGTTGATGGATTAAGTGGCTCTGAGCGAGCAAATTTGGTAAAAATTTGCATTGAAAGGTTGTCTGATGTTGGAGTCAAAGTTTGTTCAGTTATTTGTGATGGTCCATCTTGCCATTTTAATATGCTGTCCCAACTTGGAGCTTCCTTAAATCCACCTAATCTTGTCACATCATTCAGCCATCCCTTTCATGCAACACATAAAATCCATGTCCTTCTTGATGTCTGCCACATGTTGAAATTGGTGAGAAATACATTAGCAGAAGGATGCATGTTAGTGGATAAAGATGGCAGGAAAATTTTCTGGCAGTATATCAAAGAACTACAAAAGCTCCAAGAAAAGGAAGGGTTACGTCTTGGCAACAAGCTAAAAGCAGCACATGTTCAATGGTGGCAACAGAAAATGAAGGTCAATCTTGCTGCTCAAGCCTTGAGCTCAAGTGTTGCTGATGCTATTGATTTTTGCAGAGATGCTCTCAAAATGAAGCAATTTGCAGGTTCAGAGGCCACTGTTACTTTCATCCGCACGTTTGATCACTTGTTTGATGTGCTCAATTCAAGAAATCCTTTTGCAAAAGGCTACAAGTCAGCTCTTCGTGTTGCAAACAAAAGTACATGGAGCGGATTCCTTGATGTGGCCTTTGAGTACATACTTGGCTTGAAAGATGCATCTGGGCAAAAAATGTACACAACACGCAGAAAAACTGGTTTTGTTGGTTTCTTAGTGGCAATTGAAAGCACCAAAGGACTTTTTCATGATTTAGTTGAGTCTGAAAATGCTCCAATGAAATATTTGCTTATGTATAAGTTCAGCCAAGATCATCTGGAGCTGTTCTTTGGTGCCATTCGATCTGCAGGAGGATTCAATAATAACCCTAATGCTCAGCAATTCACAGCAGCTTATAAACGGCTTCTTATGCGCAGCAGTATTAAAGGTAGCCAAGGGAATTGTATAAAGCAGGATGCCACAGAAGTCCTCCATGTTGTTGATGATTCCTATAATGATGAAAATAATGTATCATTGACCAATGCAGCATTGATCAGAAAGTATGACCTGCATGAAAGAATACCAATTCAATCTGAGCATGACTATAATGATTCACCCAATTTTGCAAGCCTTTCTGAATACAAAGAAGCTGCTGTATCATACATAGCTGGCTATGTTGCAAGAATGGCAGAAAAAAGGCTCTTGTGCATGGATTGCTGTAGAGCACTTGGCTCAAAGCATAATACAGCAAATTCAAGATTTCTTGCACTCAAGGACAGAGGAGGACTTTTTAAACCAACCCAGAGTGTGATAACGGTATGCGAAGAAACAGAGAAATGCTTTAACAGGATGCTGGTATCCACTGGTGGAAATCTTCCACAATGTGCAGGTTTGTTCCCTTGAGCCACAAACATGAATAAATGTAAACAATGCTTACAAACTCAGAGAGTTACTGAGGATACCACCAAGAAACTAGTTTTCAACCCTTTTTTCATGCCAATGGACATAATGTATATTAATCTTTTATATATTTGCACTCTTTTAAATATCCAGTCATGGTATATATCATACTTTAATTAAACCCTTCACCTTTTATCTATATATAATAACAGTGTGGCTCATCACATGATATAATTTTACTGGCAAGCTGCATAAATTGAAAATTCGAAAAACAGGTGAAATACTTTGTTTATTAAGAAAGGAAAAAGACATTCACAGTAGTTGAATAACTTATTGTCAAAAGAATGTGCATTAATTTTACATCACATTTTCACAAATAGTTCTAATTCTAAAATATTTAGTTTTAAATACTGGTATTTTTCAGGTATCCCTGATGCAATAGCAACTGCTGTGTTAGGAAATGTCAATTTGCCTACTGTGTTCAGGGACCTTGATGAGCATGTTCTGGACTCTGCACTTGGTGAAAATCATGTTTTCCATATGATCAAAATCTTAGCCAAGTGCTATTGCAAGGTAAGATTGTATCACCTAGGAAAGGAAAAAACACAGAAGCTTTCAGGCCCCAACATCAGAAAGAAACTCACGAAGCTGATCCTTTTTAAACACCAGTAAAAGTACAGAAAACAAGCTGCTGACATTATTCTCGTGGAAACATATTAACTGTAAATATGAACAAAGTAGTAAATGTATGTAAAACGAATGCTGTAAACCCAATTAAAATTTGACTGTGCTGTTAAAACTGAGTTCGGTTCTTTGAAGCTACGTGTTATATACCCCTCATCGCGCATATGTTTATCCTACCAGGAAAAATATGAAGCGAGTTCACCGTTAGTTTTGGGCAGATTTCCGATGCAAAAACCACTATCAAAGCCTGTATATGCCGGAGCGAAACATAAGTCATTCAAGCATTTCAGACTTTTGTATTCTTCTGTATCACGATCATTTTAAACGTTGCTGGATTGTCATCAGTCTACTGCATTGTTCCTGCTCTCCCCACAAACACAGGTACGGAATTATTAGCAAGGACTGCTAAAGTGAACATAAATAATTCAAAAATATCAAATACAAACCTTCCAAGGTTCTAAAGCATCCAACAGAACCAATATCTCAAGGCTTCTGGTGCAATTTCCCGTAGAACGCTTTTTACCTATATACTTGTTTTGGGTACGACCAATATGGCCGCCGTGTTTTTAGAATGCATCACCGAAAAAATACAGAAGCTCGATCCAGTCTTTTTTTTAGATCAGTGCTCTCATGGGTCAACTCTTGAAATAGTCTCGTTTTGGCGAAATCTGAATGGATCTATTCGAGGCTTGGTTGCCTTGGAGTTGAAGTCATAATATAAATACCAAAGGAGGTGATAACAAACCCTGAACTTTAAAAAAACAACATTGCGTTTTCATTCAAGCATGGCAGCATCTTTACTTCCTCTAGCAACACCAGGTATGAATTTAATTAGTACCTAAATACTCAGTTTTCCTGAATTTTTGCGTATGACCCGTATTGATTGTCCATGATCCCATAGTTCAAACAAAAACAAAAGCGCAATAAAATCGGAATGAATATGATAACATCAGCTCAGAAGTCTCAAGTTAATGTTACTCTGTGGTGCGATAGTGTTTCATTCTTTAAAAAATTATCTTATTATTAACTTGCCATTGGTATAATAACTTAGTATGGAAAAGAGTGATGATAAATAACTTGTTTTTCAGTCCCGACTACCAAAGTATCATTTGGGACCACTTTGTCGAGGGAGCTTTTACCTCTTAAGCCACCACATACAAGAGCCGGGAATGAGCTTGGTCTCAGAGGGCAGACAAATTTAGGCCCAGGTGTCTATAACAACCATGAGGTATTCTTTTATTTTTTACTTTCCTGTCGGGTTAAAAAGTTGCTATTAACTATGTACTAGACTTTCCTAATGTGTAAGAGTTTTTTCGCCAAGAGCAATGTTATTCATTAAACCTGATATTTGGTGTTGCTTAAGCAAACAAGTGGATGCTTGTTTTTTAAACACCAGACTTTCTGTTTAAAAAGTTTTATGAAATGGAAGTAAAATGATTCATTCAGCTAAATTTAAGGCTATGTTGTGATAACTATTCAAAAATTAGATCCAATGCCAATCACGACTGTATTACATGAGGCACTTTGCATACACTTAGAGAGTGAAATAAAACCAAAGAATCATAGATTTTTGTTCACACAAAATGTTATGGTAATGTGCCATTTGACAAGTTAATGCTTTTTGGAGTACCAATTAGAAAAATTATTTTAATCATGCAGTACTTGAATTATTATAGTATGACATCTTATTGAAATTTTGCACCAATTCTTAACTTGAAAATAGTAGAAATAAAATTTCTTTTAGCAAATTTGAGGGCTTAAAACATTTATATTCTTAAAAATCTTATTCATTTCAGGTCAGCTCATTTGTTTACGAGGTGGACCAAAAGCCAGTTTCTAAGAAAGGATACTCCCTTGGCTCTAGAACAGCCCCAAGGTTCAATAAGGAGGCAAATGTGTGTAGTGCAACCCTTTCTATTCTTCAAAAGCTACTTAGAGTAAATGAAGGGATAGTGTAGTCTAGTCAAGAAACAAGTACATTATGCTGTTTTGAGCTAACATAACATGTCTAATATTTATGTCAATCATTGGATTCAAGCGTTGGACTGTAATCGGTGGGAATATTTTGATATGTTTATCTCAAAATTGCTTTTAATTCCTTTTCTTTCTGGCAAGTATTAGCATTTAAGCCTGATCTCCTCTTTTATTTTTAGTAGCCTGGCAACTATGTAATTGATGAAATGCTGCTTCCAGTAACAATTAGCATTGTTTGATTCAAAAACCAAGGTTTTTGCAGTTTTTACAGCAAAAAACTATAGAGCACAACTAAATTAAGTTTTTGAGATTGATAAGTGGTTTTGTAACATTTTGTTTATTTATAGGCAGGGCTTCCAGGCCCACCATCATACCAGCCAATCATAAGTAAAAACAGAGAATTCACACAGGCATACAAGCCATTTCAATGTGGATCTGCTAAACTCCCTCCTCTGAAGCAAGATGCAACACCAGGGTATGGTTTTTTCTCGTTGCCCTGATTTTGATCCATTGACACAATTTATACTGCATGATAATCTTATTTAAACATTGTGGTGCTAATTTGAGTTAACTGCAATAGTTTTGCTGTAGAATTAATCAATACTTCACAATACTTCAATACAATAGAATCAATCATTTTTCCAGCCAGTTGATATAGTTATGCGTCACTCATGCTACCATCTTTTCAAAAAGTTTTCATAGTCATTAAAGAAAAGCAATGTATGGCTAACTAGAATTAATTCAAATGAATCTGCTGTTAACTTAGAAAGAAGTCTTAATTCTCACTAGAGAATTTTCTCAGTTTATTTTACCACACTTGATTTTTTCTATAAAAATGTCTTTTTCTCTAGTCCTGGTGCCTATGAACATCAAGTTGCAAAAAATCGCAAGATCCAGTTTCACTGTGCATTTGGTGGCCCTCAAACCCTAAAGTCATCAATTACACTTATTTGTCACAATGGAGATCCAGATACTGTAAGTGCCAAATATCTATTCTATATATCTCATTTAGATATGCATATGGTTGCTTTTTTCCCAAATCTGAGAATGAAATCCAGCTTATAATTTACTTGATAGTAGTTAATCAGATTGTAACAGGTTTTCAATTTTGCAGTGTGCCTTGTGTACAAAAGTGCCAAATGGGGATTACTACAGAAGCAGATCTAAAGCACTTTGCAGAGATTGCTACCTAGCCAATTCTTCCAGTAGTCAAGAGAAAGGAACAAAAAGGTAGCTTAGTTACAGTTTTTAGCTAGAGTAATTTTAGTTCTACCATTAAAGATCATTATGAAGATTTGAGTTATTTTTAGAGATAGCAAAAAATTAAGGGTGAACATGTGTTTAAATTATTATAGAGTAATAGAGGCAAGTAGGTCACTTTTGATAAATTACACTTTCTAGCTGAAGCCATTTTCTGTCAACAGTCTTTGTTTATTTTCAAGTACTAACTTACCTGTTCCAATATTCTCTCTCAGATTGGTTTTGCCAATTGTCTTTTATATATTTTGCCAGAAGCTGCATGCCAGTTTTTAAATAACTTTGAAAAACTTAAGCCATAACTTTTTTCAAACCCCCTTCATAAAGTAAACTGCTCATTGGGCAATGTCTTGGGTCTAATTGTGTTGTTTTTCTTTAGAAGCAAAGAGGAATTTGTTAAGGTTCGTGATTGTCGAGATGTGCATGGACATGAAGGGACAAATGCAAGACTAAGAGTGAGCAGAATTCACAGTTTTCTTGTAGCAATAGCATTTTGTTACGTTTTGTGTTGCACACTGTTGAGAGACACAATATTCTTCATGAAACATGAGGCAGTTTTCCTAAAGACCTGTTGATTTATCTTGGGTATGATTGTCTAAGTCTGCAAAGGTTGCTGTTCCTGATGAGTCATATTGAAGTGGTTTGCACTGAGACTAACATGTTTATTTCTTTGCAGCTCATGAGCGAGAAGGACATAAAGAAGTTACGAACTCGCGAGGCATACATGAGTCTCTATTACTGACAATCTGTAAATATGTAATATAAGTATAAGTTTATAAGTACAATTTCAACTATGATACTTTTTTACAAATATTTGGTATGTTGATTAAATATTTATCGAAGCTGCTACATGTCATAGAAAGCTCTAGACTTGGTAACAATGTCAATATTGCTCTATCAGGCCTCATGCCTATGTAATGAAGCTCAAATATTTCGTTTTGATGTTTTTTGCCACCATCTTTTACTCTGGCCCATTGCCTTAAAGGTGTGCAGGCAGGTTTAATTCGCTTTAAAGTTCTTTTTCGCCACTTTTTAAAATTTGCTTGATGATGGCAACGCTCCCACTTCAGTTCGAATAATGTTACAATCGCAGTAGTTCACTTCATATGCGATGTCTGATGGCAGATTAACTTAAAAATGAAGGTTTACTTGGATGGGTGCAGCACTGTGTCCATTATCTCTTCAAAATGTCTTTTTGATTCCAATTACTTTGTGGAGGCGTTTCTCGCCCCGACCTGCAACCTCCCCACACAACGACTTTTTCTAAAGTGTACAGCTAAATCTATAATTCTATTCAGTGATGAAACTTCTGTTATCCGTTTAATGTTAAAGACGCGTTTGCATGATGCCGGCGATTTGCTCTCGGCAGATGTAAGTATCGGGTGCAGCGCATTTTGTTTACGAGACACTCGCACTTTGACGATTGTGGTCGAAACCAAAAGAAAGAAGAAAGGTTTCGGCGCAAAGCCCTTGCTATTATCAACCTAGGATTAGACGTGAATTGGACTGGATTATTAAAGGCAAGCAGCGCACTATTACTCGTCTCTGTGCTTGGTACTTTCGTGTGACCAAGGGCGTTAATTGACGGTAACTTGGAAAATTCAATTATAATTTTTCATATGAAGCCTTAGACTTTCTTAAGTATATAACAATTTCACAATTGCTAGAAAAAGCGGAACTATTTTTCGCATACTTAAAAGTACTTTTTTCGTCCGACACTCCTCAGAGTATGCAAACGTCGGAAGATAACCAAAAACTGGCAGAATAATTGGCCAGATGCGGATCGAAAACACTAGAGGGTGGTAAGAAGCGCGCGTGATTGGTTATAATTGACCGATCAGCGTTACTTGACACCTAACTTTAGAAGAGCCCAAGGGAAAAGACGACCTCTTTCTGTCTACAAAGAATGGGATTTTCCATTGAAATATATCTACATAAGCCCAAACAGTAATGAAGAAATGAACAAAAACTGAATGATCTGACCTTGATGGGACAAGAAATATGGACTTGGTCATTGTGGGTGACTTTGATTATCCAGAAATCAATCAGAAAACATAACTCTGTGACAAAGCAGCAGAAAAATTCCAGCCTCTGTTTCTAGAAGAAACAAGAGGTGCGTTCTTTATTTAAGACACTGAGGAGGCAACTCATGCAAGAATAAACGAGAGTAATTATTTTCTTGATTCAGTATTTATCGACAACAAATGCCTTCTAGAAGAATGTACTGTTGGTCAACCATTTGGGAGGGAAGAGAGACAATGCAACAATTTATTGTTCACTCAAACTAAGATGCAATACATCAAGGATTATGCAAAATCGCTTTAAGTATGAGAAGGGTGATTACGATGATTTAAGGGGAGTGATTGTCAGCGTAGGTTGAAGGCCACGTTTCAAGGCATTAAATTCTAATTGACACTCGACAAACTTTCAAAATTGAGTTGCGTTACAAAGTTTTGCCAAAGTACAAAAGCATCGCCAAAGGCAGCACACAACAGATGTGGATGGGCGGCATGAAAAAAGACAAGAATAAGAAAGATGCTACAAACGCTGGCTAAAAACATAAACTGGAGTTCATTACTAGAATAGCTGTGAATACTTGAATCAAATAGATATACATTTAAAGTTATTTGGCATAAAAATTATACCTTCCG
The DNA here is from genome assembly GCA_003864495.1 of Nemopilema nomurai. NCBI lineage: Eukaryota > Metazoa > Cnidaria > Scyphozoa > Rhizostomeae > Rhizostomatidae > Nemopilema > Nemopilema nomurai. The sequence continues at coordinate 1,888,214 of ML133442.1, forward strand.
TTGTCGTCAGAGTCATCGCTATAGGACAAAGGTCATTCGCTGAGTCAATATGGCCTTCTTTGGCTTCTTGACTGGCATTGAGAAGCAGTTCCACAATATTATCTGGGTGTATGTCTTTACTCCAGATTTCGTTACCAGCTGCATCCCAACCACGATCAACTGGGCTGCCAATGCGTAACTGCAACTGGTCTGCATTTCCGTAAATGCTTGCAGCATGAGCTGGTCTAGCTGTCTACAAATTTTAATTTGCGGCACATAGTGGCACACAGGAATGGACGATGACAATGAGAAGAGACATCGATGTTGCCAATGAATTTGTGGAATAAGTCAACAGTAGCTTATAGGACGATTAAAAGCAGAGATTTGACTGAGATAACAGACGTAGCCTATAAAGGCATACATACACGGACGACTAAAGGATAGTGGAAGGTAGGAAAGTGTTGTTTTGGCAGCGTTCATATCAAGCTACTTTTATATTTCGGTCAAGTCAGTTTATTTCACATTTTGAATTGAAGCTTGAATGAATTGAAATTCCTTTAACAGCGTGAACTGCACACTGACAGCCGAAAATGTTTGCTGTGAATGGCTCTAGAATATACAGCTATCGTTTTCAAATCATTTGATCGAAAGGAAGGGAACGTTAGTGGAAGACATGATAAAAGCTCGCTAGCAAAAGCCGAATAAGAGACATCTGGGCAGGTTAGAATCTTATCGCATTCAAACTGGGCTGTTAAAGTATAATATGCCGTTAAAACGAAAATATTGCAAAGAGAAAATATGACAAGGGGTCAATGAGATATTTCCTGAAGAACTGTGTTTGAGCTGCGTTGACAAAAGTGGATGCTTTGGAAAAATGAATTCAAGTTTTTGATGGTCCAGAAGTACTCGCGTATATTTGCCTTATTCGTCACAAAGTCTCTGAAAATTCAAGGCAAACAGATCAACGCGTGGGATTTTTTCGGCTCGCATTCACCATTTAAGCCAGTTTTTTGCCCGACCAGCCAGTTCGCCCCAGGCTTTCATCACGAGTCGAGACATTTTAACTTTGCAACTTGCTCAAATGCTTTCTCCCAATGCTGAAAAATGCAGATGTTTTGGATGCAAAGTCGCTTAAACAACATCAAGATTTTGTGCCCTGAGGGAAATAAGGATGCAGAGAAAACATGCGAGGACGAGCTCACAGGAAGGTAACATAACTGCGGCAAATGCTCAAGGCTAGGCAGCCTACTCTGTTGTGTAGAAACCTGTCAGGGAAGTATCTCATCGAAAGAAATGTACACTTACATGAAGTAACGCGGTGATAGTGAACTCCTGTTGTTATTTGTACCTTTCATTTGGGCAACTTTACTTATATGAAGTACTTCAACCCAGACCCGATATTCTAAACGCTTCCTTTTCCGTTTCAGTCCTCCCAAACAGCACTGTTGTATCTGCTTAGAAATTGTACTATTCGATAGAAAGGCAATTCATGCGATTCTTGTGTCCACTTGCAATGCATGGCATTTCTACTTTCGAATACAAGCAATTTAGAAAGGGCTGTGTTGCTTGTTTTAATAAAAATTCATGTATTTTCATTTGGCTGTTTAGCAAAGAATATTTCCTTAGGACTCCATAATTTTGCTATACCATCATCAATCGTCTCTGCACCCTCTCTCTAATCACTCCAACCTCATGGATTTGCATCATCTGAGTGATTATGGAATTTGAAAATGTTTGCGTAAAAAAAACGAGTCTTGCTAGTTTTCACGTCCTGAACTTTCTTCTTAAAGCTACCCACAAAATATTTTTATACCATTCATTTGAACATCAAAAGCTTAATCCTTCGTCATGATGAATTAGCTGTTTACCTGCCACTACCATTCAATGCTTTATCACTGAATTTTCCTTCTTTGGAAGCAGAGCTTTCTTGGATTTCCTAAATCTCCTCGATGGAATAGAACAAAGTCTCCTCGGGTCTCTCTTTATCGATTCTACGGACAAAAAAAACAGGGATCCAAAGTAGCGTCCATACGTCAAATAAAATAAACCCTTCCCTTAGTCGAATAAGGCCAGATGAAAATCAAAGTCATATAAATCATAGCATAATAAGTCCAATTTATTCGCATCCAGCCTCTATAGGGTGCAGCGTAGGCTCAACGTTTAGAGAGGGGTGTTTGGTATGGGTTTTGCCTGATAATTGTTGGTTACAAATTTTGTCTGGTTTGGAATTTCTGTTGAGAAAAACAGTCAGACTGATTCCGGCTTCGGAAAAGGAAATGGTTATTGATGATGACCCATTGTAATTTTGCAGTCATTGCCACTGATACAGAGATTTGGATGCAGAAAATATTTGATACAGAATTTTAATACGTAAACAACGTTAAATATGACAATTTTGTCAGAAAAGTAAACAAATTGCAATTGGAATAAACTAAAGTCAAGGCGTTAGTCCACAAAATTATAGTTGTCTTTCTTTACGACCTTTTCTCTCATTCTTCAAAATATAGCAATTTCCTCAAATTTTCTTGATTTTTTCTTTTCCTGAAAACTTTTTTAAAAATGTCCGAATTTCCACTTAAAAAGCGTTGACATCCCATGTTTTACCTTTTTCGCAACCCAGAATGGTGAAATTCGTTTTCAAATAAAAGAGTATCATCCCATCATTGAGCTGTTTTCGATTCTTGTAAAGAAGATTTTGAAACGTTACGGGTTGAAAATTTTTTTTGTACCTTAATACATCCAATTTCCGCTATTTGTAGCCTTACACCCCAGTTTAGAATATTCTCTCTTAAGTGCTTAAGCAGGCTGCTGTTCATAATTGGTTGAATTTCATCTTTTTGTTATGCTTCTCGTGCACCAATGAGTTATTCTTATCAAAAACCTTACTCCCAGCCTTGTATTCAGCATCCAACTAGAGACATGGACCATCTCCTATTGATAACATTTAGACTGATTTTACCAATGCTTATATAGCAAGTGGTATTGTTGTAATCCAAATTACTGATCATTCTTTCTCAGTTTGTCTAAATGGATAATATAAAACAAGAATCACTTTAATGCGATGATGCAGTGACTTGTTTACTTGAAGTTAGACCTGCTTCAGTCACACTATTTTCGTCCTCCCCTATTCATTCTACACCCATCGTCATTTAGAATTAGGACCACTGTTTCAATTAAAGCAAGTCCTCCATTGCCCTATCGTCATCAATAACCTATATTGTTTTATTGCTATATTGTCAATACCCTATGTTGTAAATAAAATGGCACCATTTCCGTTCATTGTTTGCTTCACTACGACCGCAATCACAATTACCTATCCTTTCAAATGTTTCTGGTGTTAATTGTATATTATGCATATAAGCTTGTAATTAAGCTTAATTCACTCTGGGTATCATATACTCTGCAAACGTTAACATGCGTTTTTTCTGACATTTCTCTGACTCCAAGTTGCTTGCTCGTCAATTAAATCATTCGAATTTTCCCACGGACACGGTGACCACAAAAATTCTAACAAATTTAAAAGAGAATTTGGGTTCTTGTGGACGTCAATAAGATTGACTGTACCTATCTAGTAAACAGTGATGTGAGTGTGAATCAAAGATCTGAATAAAACATGTTCAACGCTACAATTTGGAATAGATTATATGTGAACTGTCACTTGTTATAACTAGATGAATAGAAGAATTCTGAAGATGATTAAAATTTTGCGATCAAATTTTGCATTAGCTAAGGAATCAGTAGACTCCTCGTAATTTAAAAACGGTGTTCCCGGTGAAAGGAGTTTTTACCACCAAATATTTGAAAAGCATCAAATACCTTTATGTCAATGTTGCTAATGGCGTGCTAGGCCTATGTCTAACATACTTGCCTACTTGTTTAACTAGAACATGTAGAACGTCTTTTAGAATCAAAATTTCACTCTCATTTTGATATGTTACTTCCCTACTTGCAAAAAGAACAACTCTTTGTGTAAACAGCATATTCTTGCAAATATTCCGACAGACTTTCAGAGTTCCTGTTCAATTCGTCTTCTATTCCAAATTATCCGAAGAATGCAAGATTTCGGGAACCAGTCACTGCTTCAAGTGACAGTTTGCGGTATGCGGTCTATGCCCAAACTTCGAACCTGTGCCCATATGTTTCCCTTCTGAAAAATAACCAGTGTCTAAATAGCATATCTGATACCGATATGCAAAGTTTAAAGCGTGAAAGCACGGTTATGCCACAAACAACGATGGGTTGCAGATGAAACAGAACGAAATCTGAAGTTTCGCATTGAGAGATTGGACATCATTTTCCAGAATAATTCCCGAAAACTAAATGTATATTGAAAGAGTAGGGTCAAATTCATGCTAAATCGAGTAGTATACTAATTCCTTTACTAAAAAATCTTAGCAATATATGCATATTTGATCAAAAGCGGGATGATCAGTAAACTGGTCAATATTTTGCTAAATCCGCGCCTGATGTTGGAGCATCCAGGTTTTTTTTAATTCGACTGTTGATTAAAGCGGCCCTAGAAACATACATATAACTATTTAAAAGACAAGATCATTTCTTTCAAATCTAACTAATCATCGCAATTTTTTCCGTTGGAGCTGGGTTTGGAATCTGACATACACTTGGGACATTCCAAGAGTATTGATGCAGATCAGGACACTCTTGTGACACTCTCATGCCCACTGGGAACATTGGCAAGAATATCTTGATTCGACAGTGCCTCTTTCATTATTTTTGACCGACTTTTAATAAACACGTAAAAAAGATCAGCTTCATTACCAAAAATCCTGATATATCTGCAAGTTATTCGTCATCTTCTGCAGGCCCATCGGAATCGGGGGGTGGGCCCCAATAGTTGTTAAACTGTAGTATGTTTCCTCGGCGTTCAGAAGCATTGTTCAACATTGGTCGCCAGCAATGCCGAACATCATTGGCCTCGTTTTCAAGTCGAACGTTCTCTCCTTGTGTCATCGCGAAAGGCCTATTAACGGGTAGTTGCAAGTCACGTGCCGAAATCATTGATTTCTTCGCTTGGCTGCTTACTATTGCGAGACTTTTATGCATGAGATTCCTCACTTGTTCTCGGCTGCATTGGCGGTGCAAACATTTAGCAGGAGACAAATGGGCAAACACTTGTAAATCCATTCACCGACTGATGATCTTTTTGATTCCTCAAATGCTGCTTGCTATAAACAGTAATAAAATATTCAAGTGAAAGTTCCAATTTCTCATGCTTTGTAACTTGCTAGAAACTGAAAATTATGTTGCCACGTTGCATGACAAATTTCTAGGGAACCTTCTCGAAAACCTTGTTAGCATTAATCGAAGTGAGAGGACGGTCAATTAATGATTGGCCAATTGTGACTTGTAAAATCGAACATCAATGTTTGGAGTTTGTGAGATGTGCGTTGAATCTCACCGCCCTCGCTATGGCGTCAGGGCAGTTCGCAAGGGCGCTGAAGTCGGCGGATGCCTCGCTGCATCAAGCACAAAAACTCCCCCGCACACTCGGAAACGCTGCAACACACCAAAGGCTGCATTTGCAAATGTCAAAAGAGCTGTTGGTTGTACTATGACTGGTTGCTAGTCTTTCCATATGCTTTATTTTCTACATGTTATCTGTTAATCCGAATTGTTCTCTACAATTTGCAAATCAGTTTTGTAAAAATCAAAGGTTTCTTATCTTAGTTCATGATTACCAACATGCTGTGAATATTGGAGTAAATACGAATTTTGATCCTTCGTACATCGATAGAGGCCCTAGATATACGAAGCCTCGACTACGTGTCAACCAATTTCAATTCGCCAGGTGCGTATTCTGCCTTCTGGCCACGGGACTCCGTCTACTGCTTCAGATAAGTTACATTCGCATCCAGAGTGCTAGCTCTATGCGGGAAGCTCTACCTCTGGTCGGCTCGAATTGGCTTAAGCTGCCCATAACCATGTGTATGCACAGTTATCATGGGATGTTGATGTCAAGTTAGGCCATAACTTCAAAGGAATTTATTCAGAAGACTGTCTTAATACCCGTAATAGGTCGAATAATTGCAATAAACGAAGGTAACAGGTAGCCACTGAACTGCGTAAGTATTTAAAAATTCATCACCCTCTGGTTTTTCCACAAGTACAGAAATGATCAAAGTTGCTCTCGGTGTTTAAGGAAGTTCGTTTGTTGCAACTGTTGTATGGGGTTACGTTGATTATCGCTGTTATTCGGAGGGGCTGATCGATAAAAAGGGCTGAGGTCAGGCTTGAACTTGTTTAAGTATTCGGCTGATCTTGACAATGGCAGAAAGCGTAAGTCGCCGATTGAATGAGTATTTACGCAACGGACAAGCTGCAGAAAGCATGGGTCAACCTCAACCAGGGTATGAAGGTAGCCAGGATGGAGTGGCAGTGGGGAGAGCGAGCGAGTGGGACGCACAGAGGCATCGAATGAGGGACAGGAGATCAAGCATTACGAGGTACTATTTTGATCGCTTGAGTTTGTAGAACTATCACAGCAGAATCAAGGAAGCTACGGCGTTTTACATGCAATGCCTTAGCCGACAAAGATAACGCTGCACATTGAGCCTTAGCTGCAAAGAGGTTCAATTACATGTTTACAATCTCATATGGCCTAATGCAGTTAGTTACGAGCCTGTAGTGATCTTTGCCGAACTCTGATTGGCCGGTACCTGCTTATTGAATAGAGCGCATCACCAAAAATTTCTTAAAATTGCAAAGAATTAAGTCGATTGTTTTTTATGTTATTAAAGCTGATAGAACAGTTGCCCGTATCCCTATGGGTATCATGTTTACTGATTCGGTCAAGAGAACAGCGATTTATTTCAAGTTTCAAAACAATTCTCGTCTCATTAAATATTTATGGGCCAAAAAGGCAACTTGATGTTTTACAAACCACGGAAACCATTGCTTCCTAAATGAGACTTTTACTGTCGATGAAATGCTGTAATTTCATTTCTACGGCTTAGGCCAATTTGGCCTCAAAGTCAGTAAGTCAATTTGCTTTGCCCCGCCAAACACCCAGCCGTTGTAGCAGCTTCATCAACCAGAATTGATTACAAATCAAAAAACCAAACAAACACGTTGTCACTTTAGATCAAGCTCCAATCCCAAACGTGCACAAGAATATTAAGAAAAGACTAAATTTCTATGACAAGGTCCATATGTAGATTATTAATGAGCAATGCCTTCCATTGATTGGAATGACAATGAGTATTAGTTGAGCCTGAATTTGCAACTCATTTTGCAGGTTGATGGGGCTTCTATCGGATGTCCTAGTCATTTTACAATATAATGAAGCATTTTACAATATAAAAATGAAACGACTTTTAAGCAATTCCTTGGCGCAGCTTTTCTGAATCCATGCTCTAATCCATGTGGCGCTCACTGATATGCTTCATTCTTAAATTCCAGACTGATATTACAGACGCAATTTCCATATATGCTTTATTTTCAAATTCCGCTTGGAAAATTGTCAACCTTGTGATGCAATGATTTTGTTTTAGCTTTGCTGACTTGTATGAAAGAGCTGTGAAGAACTTGCTCAACATAAGGCCGTTGTTTGATCCATCGTTGGACATTTTTGGGCCAAAAATAAGCGATGGGGCCGTCCATTCACACCCAGCTGTTCCAATACAACCAAGGCAGTATGCTGCAGAAAGAGGACAGCAGCGGGAAACAAGAGAGCCTGACGGCAGAAAGAGCGAGAAGCAGAATCAACGGCCTGCAGATCTGGCTCACGGGCCCATTGACTTCTCATATCGCGACGGCGATCACTCCACAAACGGATTTTTCGAACACGTCCTTGCCGAGCACGCCCGCCACAACAGACACGCGTTTCCATACTTACCACAAAGGCGCGGTTTAGCGGCAAAACAGAGGGAGAGCACCTCTCACACTAGGACTGAAACAAGCACCGTTGCTCACATGAATACGGGACATAGCGGCCATCAGAAGGAGAATGTTGAGCAGCACCATTACTGGAAGCATGGGAACGAGCAACGTCACCGTCCAAGCATGTTCGACGACTTGAGGTACCACGCCCGCCTGGTGCTCTCCGCGGAAGTGAATGCGCGGAAAGTTGGGGTGTCGCAAGAGGGCAAAGTGAAGTTGGAGAACAATGGGGCTGATATAAAAGTGGAGGAAGACAGCACAACAAACGAGCCTAGCCTTGCTAATGGTGCCAAACTGACTGATAAAGAGCAAATGGATTTGATTAGAGAACGAATTATTAAAGAAAATCAAAAACTAAAATACAGGCCTTACAGTTTACGTAGTAAAAGAAATGACATAAAAAGGAACAAAAAGGTCGCAAAAAAGAAAAAGTTAAAAAAGAAAAATCAGCTTAAGAGCCTATGGAAACCTGCTACGCCTCAGGAAATGTTCTTGGCTCAGTTTGGCCTAATGAGAAAGATTCTCGAACAGCCTAAGGTAAGTGAGAGAAGCGGAAGTGGTACGATGGCATGAAAAATGATCAGTTGATGGAAAGCAGACTAGCCAGCGCTGAACACGAGGCCGGGGCGTCATACTACCTGACATGGCGTGGTATATCGAGATGTAATGTGATCAGTGATTGGTGGTGCAATAGAATGACATCGTTCCACGTTCTGAAGAAGACAGTTCTGTTGCTGGCGATTAGCGTATCAAACAATTAAAAGGCATTGTCTTGGATTTGCTGCTAGTTTTGTGCACATTTTGTTTTGAATAGCTAACTGAATAGATGCGTATGAAAATCTACAAGCACCACATGATGCAAAGATGTTTTTCAAATCATGTTTTTAACACACTCTACAAGTAAAAAAGCCGTTAAACTGAAATATGTTCGAATCAAAGGTGCTCTACTACCTTTGTAGATCCCCCATTTTCAAATAGCTTTCCATTTCTGTTCCAGTTAAGTAGAGAAAACTTCAACAAGTTCCCGTCAAATTTCAGACCTCGCACAGCTGATACTTATCATGGAGATCTCAATGTATTCTTAATTGGAAATTAAATCAGACCAATGCAACCTCTACTGAAGCTAAATACAAAAACCTCAGATTCTATTTAGTATCATAATGAATGTAGCTTGCACACTTTGCTACTGAAACCATTAAAGGGATATCGATAAATTCGAGAAAACCTGTACTGTTTTTTATCATCATAAAAATACAATTTAAAAACTAGCAATTAACACAAAATAAATTCTAGTGTGCTGAATTAGAGGTAAAAAACATGCGTTATCGTGCCACCTCTAACCCAACACAGTGAGTTGTTAATTTTACAAAATTAAAGCAACACACGGATAACAACACAAACAGAGATTCAAGGGCCATTAGAGATAAAGATTTAACCGCTTTGAAATCAAGTTGATTTGAATAGGAATATCAGGAAACATTCTTTTAAACTTTTATGGAAAAGATCCCATCAATTAGACACTGGCTGTCAATTTCCATGATTACCGAATATGACACTACGCCTGTTGCCCTCTTCTGGCTGAATATTGTTGTTGAAAATGCGTCCTACATCAAAGTATAATAACCAGAACATGCTAACATCAAGTCCTGTATATGACATTTCCCTCTTGAGCCGGTCACGCAGCAGATGACACTGCTTTTGAGATTCATAGTACTTTGAAAGAGGCAGTTTTTAACTGATCCGAGCCGGCTTGCTCAAAGTTATTATCTATCCAAGTTTTAAGCTTAAAGTCGATCGTTTTATCATGCTTAAAGCACTTAAGTTGTTCATTATGAATACATAAACGAAATGGGCATAGACATCATGGATACCTAAACGAAATGGGCATAGGCATCATGGATACCTAAATGAAATGGGCACATGCATCATGGATACCTAAACGAAATGGGCATAGGCATCATGGATACCTAAATGAAATGGACATAGGCATCATAGATACCTTAATGAAATGGGCACAGGCATCATGGATACCTAAACGAAATGGGCATAGGCATCATGGATACCTGAATGAAATAGGCACAGGCATCATGGATACCTAAACGAAATGGGCATAGGCATCACTGATACCTAAATGAAATGGGCACAGGCATCATGGATACCTAAATGAAATGGGCACAGGCATCATGGATACCTAAACGAAATGGGCACAGGCATCATGGATACCTAAATGAAATGGGCATAGACATCATAGATACCTAAATGAAATGGGCACAGGCATCATGGATACCTAAATGAAATGGACATAGGCATCATAGATACCTTAATGAAATGGGCACAGGCATCATAGATACCAAAACGAAATGGGCATAGGCCTCATGGATACCTAAACGAAATGGGCATAGACGTCAACACAGGTCTGGCCCTCATTGTCACGTTCGTCTTCATTAACGAGGTCCTCGCCATACCAAACAAACATTTTGAAGTCTTGATTGACGTAAAGGGGGTCGTCCATCCGGTTGAAGACGAGCTCGGGGGACGCACCGTCAAAGAGCCTGGATGAATACCAAGGGAGTTGGACATTGCCAGGGGGGTCACTTCCAGTGCGGTTGAATAACTGCCTTTTCCGCAAATTGGTGATAAAAATCCCCAGAGGTTTCAGTAAATCTCTGTTGCAGCCCCAGAAGTTTTCATAGTGCCCATAAAGCTTGTTGCAGTTGACTCTCCCGTAAATATGCACCAGCTTCAATCCGCCAATGAAGCCATCGTAGGGGCTTTGAAAGCTTCCCGGTGCTTCGTACTTGGGGTTCACACAAACCGGGTCTTCATTGAGTCGAGTCCAATACCCTAAAAAGGGTCTACAATCAACATTTTGGATAGTACTGTTCATAAGAAAATTCCTGGTCTATGTTACGATTACTTGCTTTGCTCAAATTTGAAAACCCAGCTTGAAATATGTGCGATTAAATTGATTTCACGGTAAAAGATTTATCAAAACCCAGGGCTAAGTTTCAAGCCAGGTCATAAAAGCAAGTTGAGCTTCTAGCAGGTGAACACTTTTGAAAAGAAACAAGGGTTGGGACCACAGGCATCTGAGCAGTCGGGCAAACGTTTCTCGTGTTAAGGGCCTCCAGCCTAATGCAGCCCTGCTTCGCATATCAGCTGTTAATTCAGCCTAAGAGGAACTGAGCATACAGCGTGGTGTACACAGTGCTTACCTGGTTTTGCTGTTGCCATTCCGGTCCTCATTGACTTTATTCTGTTGTTGGCTGCAATGCAATGGGCGTTGGTGGCCGAATCAACAGCTGCTGTGCGAAGCAGCAAACTAACAAGCAATAGCAGACACCAAGCAGGAGCACACCCTCGCATCGTCCTGGAAAAATAGCCAAGTGCAGAATTAGTACATGAAACGAGAACGTTGAAAATCAGTATTGCTACAGAAGGATGCTGTAGGCAGCAAGGTCAATTTTTTTTTCTTGCAACTATACAAAAGTAAGGCAAGGCAAGATACGGAAAATTTGAAATGCTCTGCTGTATGCTCTTTTATAAGCTGTCTCCTTAACTACGGTTACGTCATTCTGGTTCAAAGTATAGGGTGACAAAGCAATGTCAGAAACGACCTTTTAACCAATCAGATCATTCAGTAATAAGATGCCTGCTGATATGATTCTTCAAAGCTCGGGATTTGATCCCAATGACATGAAATATGCATTGAAATCAATATTGCATAGTCTTTGTACCCCTAATGGACAACTCGTCCCTTTTTGGTCGCAAGCTCTGAAATAACCTCACCGTCAACTACAGAATGTGAACAGAATAACAGAATACTAAAACATGCTTAGTGAACGAAACAACGAAACTGAATCACAGATAAACGCAGTTGAAGATTGTAAAGAAGGTTTACACTGTGAAGTGAAAATTGCAATTGCGAATCTGTTACATGGGTCATTTGTAACTGTATAGCCTGGTTTCATAAAAGGGGCAATTTCAGTTGAGTAAAAAGATAATAGAAGAGAAGTTGGACAAATTCTTCATAAACATGGAATGGCGGAACCACGTTTCATGCTAAAATTTCTACTAAAACGCAAGTAGTTTGCGAAACGGCTCTTGGTGAACAATACTTGTGAAACAACATCGACATCCCATAAAATGAAAGGGGATGTACGGTTCAGTGGTGGTAGGAGATTTGACATATAGGTCCCAGACCAACATAACGGAGGCCACTTTCATACTATTTCACTTCAACTGCAGAAAGAAAGTAGTACAAGCAATGCCAACTTGGAATTGGGTAAGTCTAAGAGCCTGAAAATATCGAATCAATGCGCAGTATCAAGTCGGACCGCAAAACGTAAAAAAGATCCCGCTCCTAATAGCAAATTAAGCGAAACTTGTTACAAACCTTGCCTTCTTGCAAATAATGTCGAAAGTATTGTTGTTCTTCTCTCGAAGCTCGTCAAGCACGATAGATGGATTTCGGTACTTGCGCACAAACCACTGGCCTAAGCACTGGTGCAACCCGGTTAGGTCGAAGCTTAATCTCCAGTGGCCACAGGAGGAAGGTGAAACCACTGTGCCAACTGCACCGCGGAGCTGTGTCGAACAACACGGACACGTCCCTTTTGAATGGAGAGCTGTGCTTGCTCGTCAATAAACACAAAATGAAGGCTGAAAATGTGATGATTCAACGAGCTTCAAGACTATGGATAGACGAAGGCGTTTTGCCATAGCTAGTTTCTTTGGCAGCATATGATGAACGCAGGAACAATTGTATAAGAAGCGAAAACTTTTATCAAAACAGTAATTATTTGCGTCATAGTAATTCTTTGAGCAACGTAAGTAGCTGGTGAAACCTGAGAGCGTCTTCTCTTTTGTTCTCGAATACGCAATGACCTCAAACGATTGCTGAAAGTAAGGGCCCTAGCTCTCTTCGCCCGCAATTTCCACTGGTGCCACGCAGCGGACGTTTGGCAAGTCTCCAGCAATTGTGCTCACCCATTTCGCGTAAAGTTTGGGTATTGAGTAGCCTCTTTCTTTGGATCAAATTTCGGTTCGAGGGAACTCTGGTACAAAATTTTGAACACAAGGATTCGCCTTTGAATGAATCTTTTGCTTACATTTTAATTGCTTTTTGTAACAAAATTGAGAATTCTCAGGCTTGAGGCTAGTGTATTGCCGAAAAAAATTTATTTCCGTTTGTTTTTACTTTCCTACGATAACAGATACCCATAATGTGCGTGTCTCTGGTTCTATCAACAACTGGGTATTCTTCGTACGCCCTTTTTCCACAATTCATATCCTATAAAATTCAGATAGAAAAAGCATCGAATAGTATGCATACAATCATACCCTATGCAAGAAGAAATTCTGTCCAATCAGAAAGCTATTCAAAGATTTTGAAATGGAAAAACAAAAAGAGGTTAAAATTCTTTCCGTTTTTCATTTGACAAGGATCGACACCCTGTGGTTGCTGTAGCCAGAAGCACTGAGAAAGACGACCAAGTAGAGAGCAATTTCTTCGAATTATTGATTCACATAAAAACGCTTGATGAAATTGGCAAAACCTTATCGAAATTATTTCATCGATTCCATTTGAGCTATTCGATGTTTTCACTGTTCAAAAAATTCAATAGCATGAAAATACAATGCTACTAAACGCAGCTTAATTTCAAGCAGCTACAAAAGCAGCTAAAATTCAAATTAAAAAATACAACGTTCATTTTAAAAACAAACTTGTAAATTTAGTTAAAAATCACTATGTAACCAATTTACTTTAAACGCAATATCTTGAATCTCTTTTAAAGGCCAAGTCAAAACCTTGATTTTGGCGACAAAAGCTCTAGATCACTGAATGCGAAATCTCTGGTCAGTTCGCTGACTGCAGCCCTGTACAAGTCAACTTTCATTGTTCGAAGTGTCGAGCGATCGAAAGCCTCGTTGTCAACCAGTCCTTCAGCTAACAGTACTGCTGCGTCGCAGAGGTCGCTTTCCTTGTGCACACCATGCACCAGTTCGTTGCTAAGGGCATCTTTACCAGTAAATCGCTTCCCAAACACAAGCAAGTCAAGCAGGGCTTGTTTTCGAGTCACCTTTGCCGCCAGCAAGTCACAGATGCCCGGAGGAAACCGCAAGTTGAGCCTGATTTCGTTTAGACACAGCCAGCCACGATCCTCCCTCATCAGGCGGTAGTCATGGGCCATGGCCAGTAAGCCGCCTGCCGCAAACGCATGCCCTGCAACGTGGCAAATTAGTCCGTCACTACCACCTACCAATCCAAAGGGCCTTAATACAACTCACTTACCGATGACTTACCAATACAACCGAGTGTTGAGCTGCTATTAAGCGAAAGATTGTAACACGGCAGAACATGCACTGCTCTCTGGCAGGCGGCCTGTAGATTAGGGTCTGCCTCACGAAAAGGGAAGATGAAGGACTCAAGAGAGATAAAATGTTCAAGAGAAAATCAGAATGAGAGCAAACGTCGTGTGCGCCTGAAATATTAGATGGGCGGGAACTGACGCGGTCCAAGGAAAGCAAAACACACAATTAGCGTCCAGGGGTTGCAGGGGCAAGTTTGGCCCATGTTGGGGCAAGTTTGGCCCCTGTTGGACGAAGCAGCAGTGCTGTTATTGGGAAGCAGACGTAGAGTTGCATTGGTACGAGCTCTCGGAAACAGTCCAGTTTGGTGGTCATGCATACTCATGCACCAATAACCAGTGTTCCTGACAACAAGGGTTGTAGCTTGAAGGGCAGCTAAGTACTGCCGAAGCTCAAGTTACGTTCCAAAGTCCACTTTTATCTGGTTGCAAATGCGACCCCAAAGTTGATACATGCAAAGACGACATGGATTGGGTCATTGCTGGCTTGCAGATATGAATGGTCTAAGCCTAACAAACTGGTGGTTGCCAGCAAATGGCTTCGCAGCCCAAAGAGAAAGAGGGCTAGCCCAAACAAGCAAGTGCGAGGGGTTTTAGTAGAGAATAAAAGGTTTTGAAGCCATCCCACAGCGGATGTGTGTAGTGATCTCACAGCGGCACTCGATAAAGCGAGAGTGGAAATAGAAACGCCTGCTCAGTCGTCGCGGAGCCAAAATTTAATTTGAAGAATAATAAATCTGAATCAAAAATGTTGTTTTAAAAAACTTTAGGACTATAAGTCAAAGTTACCTAGATGGTTAGTTTGTAGAAACGAGTTGAGATGGGTTTCTACCGACTGCGTTGCTCAACGTCTATGGACGATCCGAGCCAAAGTTGCCTTATCTAACGTGCAGAGAACACGGAGCCAGGCCGAGAGAGATGACGCATTGTCTGTTGTTTTCTGTAGCTTTGTTTCTGACTAACTCTCACTGACTTAACTCAACTATACAATCATAACTTATACCGATGCTCTAAGAATAAATTTGCTGACGAGGGATGAGAGAGGATGATGAAATGATGATGTAATGGGGATAGAACAGTCTAGGCAGGGGAGCGAGAAAAGATGTGTCAGCATGACATGGTGTGACAATGGAAAGTAGATAAAGGAGTCACTACAAGTTACCAAACCAAGTAAAAGAAGGTAGTACAAGAGAAGATGCAAAACGCTGGTGAGTTAGAAAGATATGAATCTGAGAGAACTTTTTTGCCTGCCCTGATTTGTTTTCCTTGCACGGGAGGTCACAAATAAACACATCGAAGACATGTTATTATCAGGGAGTTCCTGGTGAGTTGACAAATGAGCCACCTGCAATCACGTCATTTACTTGTTCATTTAATCTTTCATTCACCTATTCATTGATTAATTCATTCATTCACATCAAATACTAATTCATTCATTCGTTCATTTATTCATTAATTCATTCATTTTTATTACTTCTTAAAGTAAAACTAAGATATTGAAGGAAACTATTCCCTTATATTATGACATCAGAATATAAATCAGTTAACGAACAAGGTGAAAACACAGTATTTTCATACTTAAATGTATTTATATCAGACTTAACATCCATCAATCTCCTTTGGTCATCAATTAGGTTCTAACTTGATAAACAGAATCATTTCAACATTGTAAGCAATCACTAATTCTTTGACTACCTAGACATGTTAGTGTATCTTGTTTCGTTTAATCCTTTGTAAAAAGCTAGATATGTATATATCTATCTAGTTTCACGAGACAGGGACGAAATGGGCTGAAGAAATGATGTTTGAAAGGCCCATGCAACTGTTTTAAATTCACTTATTGTTGTGGCAGTCTTGCTTATGTTGATGGACTCACCACCTTGGAGACTCATGGCTTCACAGATAAAACCATTCTATAAGAACATTTTTCCAGTCTTGTTTTGAAAAATTCATTCACTGGCTATCAAGAAGGGAAGCTTTTTATACCAACACCAACCTGTCCACACAAGCATCGTGGTGAGGGTGCAAAGAAATGAATACCATGAAGATCCTTGGCAGCTGCGATCGCATAGAAATAGCAAAGTGTCACAGAGGATATCAATCAAAGAAACTGTGACACTGAAAAGGTGAACAATGTATGGATAAAGAAAGATAAGATCAAGCAATGTTTATGACAGAAGTTACATAAATCAATTATCAAACCAATACTATTACATAATTCAGGCACATGGAGCCCAGCAAAGTAGGAAGAGGAACAGTTAGGCGCATTCCACAGAAAGCAGCTCAGAAAAGAGATAAATGTAAAACAACTAGTTATGATGAGGAACACAACCTTGTATCAAAATAGTGGTGATGAAATACTATCTTTGTCAATTTTGGAAAATAGATGGAAATTATTTGGACACACACTGCAACTTCATGAAGATACACCTGCACAAAGTCAATGAAACTTCGCTCAACTGAAAACAAAGCAGGGAGATTCAAAGGAAGACCATGAATAAATCTACCTTGAATACTAAACCTTGATTTAGAAAGATATTCAAGCAGTGAAACTAGAAAGAATTAGCAAGTTGAAAGAACTGGCCAATTGTATTTAAAGCACCGCTAAAGCAGAAAAGAACTTATAGTTTATTAGCTTTTATGTATTTTGTCAGGGAGTAGAGGGGGGCTATGGGAGAAATTAGAGTACAACAAATACTCCAGATTCAGTGCTGTTTTCCTGCTTTTAAGCCCTTTGATTAACAGAAACACCCTTGAGCCAGTTTGTACCAGAGTTTTTGCAGCACTTACGATTTAAGACTTGTTAAAAATTAACACCAGTTTTCCTTAGTTTTTCTTAAGAAATGGCCCTATTAATGCCAGCCCCAGAAATGCTGGCCAAAATTAAGGCTGATAAGGTATACCAGTACAACTCACTTGATGGACTTCAGCTTGATAGGCTAATGAAGAATTCCAAACTGGCAACCGCGTTAAACAAATTAGAGAAACTACAGGAAAAGATCTTAGAATTAGATGGTACACGAATAATGAAACTTAACTTGAGAAACTTATTTTAAGTGAAATAATAATCGTTTAGGAATACAAGAATTGAAAACTTCTATAAAAATTCGGTTATTATACTCACTTGCTAAAAAATTTTACCCTGGCATTTCTTAAAGCTAAGCTTACCTGAACACTGCCACTAGCATCTGTAATTCAATTGCCTTTTTTAAAAAAAAAAACAATTGGAACAAAAGTCAACATTATTAACTGTAAAGACAACCTGAAGAGAATCCATGAGAAAAGTGTCTTTGTTTGTCTATTATTATTGTGTTTAAAATTTTATGGTGAGACTTTCTTTTTTGATTTACTCCTCATGAAGCTTCTACTTCTAAACAGAAAATTGTGTAAATTAAGCCACTTTAAAGACTACACCCAAAACCACGCCCATCACTCAGGTGTGCAAGAGTGCACTCAAGTTTTCAGAAATTTTCTCCGGAGTATAGCTGCCATGATGTATTTGTTATTAGGCCAGGAGCACGAATATCAATATTACAATTTAATCTCACCATTTATTGCTGCAACTGTTGGAACAGGGAATGTAACAAAGCGTGCTATCAGTTTTGAATAATCTCTCATAAACTCTGAAATTTGTTCTTTGCCAGTATTAAGCACGAAGGAAAGGTCGAGACCGTTTGAGTAAAATTTTCCACGCCCGGTTGTTATAAGGGCATCCACATCTCTGTTCTTCTCCACCTCATCTAAAGCATTGTTAAGGTCTTTTATAAAGTCAATATTAAATCTGTTTTCCCCACTTATCATCTCTAGCACTGCACATCTTCGGACAAGCGACATCTTGACTAGGGAACCAGCTACTTTCATGCTCGCCATCTTGGACACGGATGGGGTGCTAGCCTCGTGCCGACGTGCAATGGTAATTTGGCCACAGAATAAAGCAACTTCAACAACATATGGAAAATCAACAAAAGAATAAATTAATCAATCAATCTACCTATCGGTCAATATTCATCCGTTTTATCTGTGAAGATTTCAGAGAAACGTGATCTGGTGTGGTTCTGATTTTCGATTCTGATTTGATTGCTCTGTTCCGCAGCCATTTCTTACCATGTTCTTTGCGACCACTGTAAGACGGAGAACGAAATAGGAAGGAATTAGAATCTAAAGCACCAGCATCATCTTTGAAATCGCAAGCAGCCACGCAGTCAACAAACACGATGTTATACTTAGACGATTTGTTAGAAACCGCGATGAGTGGTATGCCTATTAAAATATCATACTTATCATATCAGCAACTCAATTCATAGCATTTCAATTATTTTCGGGGGGAGGGGTCTTTATTAAATCACGCTTGCCAGCTGTTTGCCGAGGACAGAAAGTCGAGGAGAAGGTTCATTTCCCTTCTCATCGCCCTTCTAGTCGAATTCCTCCTATTCTCATTTAGATTTGCATTGGCTCAAATAGCTGCTGGCTGACAGCCGTGAACCTTCTCAGGTCATTTCAGGTTAGAGGTGAAGTAACAGAAAAATCCAAGAACGACATTACGTCCAGCAAAAGTACAACAAGGCACAACCAGGCGAAAGAGGTGCCTTGTATAAGCAAAACGCAAACCCCCTTTGCAAGCAACGCAAGTCAGTTCTTGATATCCACAAGGCCAATCCTTATTCATCTGGTTGCTACCCAATTCCAGACAGACAGCTCCACATGCTGAATCAATGTTAATTAATGGAAAACCGTAACGAAACACTTCAATAGTTTCCGTTAAGAGTTCACAGGTTAGTGGAAGTTTGAGAAATACACCTCTGACGGATTCAAGTGCTTTTGTCTGCATTACTCTTGACAAGAGTCCAATGCTGGCAAAGCCAGCTGGGCCGATAAATCAGACCATCTAGGGGCCCCGCTCCGTTCAGTGTTTTCTGGCTGTCTCAGTTAAGGTTGCAAATATTTTAAACTTTAAAATAGCAAGGAACATATGCGACAAGACTCTCAAAATCCTTATTTCATTTGTAAAAACCGCAACATGTCATCTACATATTTTTCCACCTGTGCAAAAACAGTTCAATTTAAGCCTACTTCTCAAATGCAGGATATAATCCGCAGTCCTTTCACTAGCTTCACGGAGCTTACAGCTGTACTGGTTCAGGAACCATGATAGTGACCTCAATAGGTCTTAAAAGCCGTTAGCTCGCTCTATTCAAGCGTATTAACCTCTTAGTCGCACCTCAGGGAGTTCAAAAGAAAGTCGAATGCGTCGCAGTTAATTCGAGGGCAGCATTGATAGTAGTCATAAATGTTTAAACTAAACCTTCTTGACACACCTTAACTACCCTACTCGATAGTCGACAGATTATGTTAATGTGGTACGAAGTCAGGCTAATGCAGTAATGGAACTGTGTGCAAATGAGCACATCTGCTGGCTTACGTTGCAATGGAACGTACGTTAGCACTTACTCTGCCTAGTATAAAGGCATCTCCCAACTTTTTCAACTGCATCTCAGAAGCCTCGGTAAGCTAACTTCGGACAGACCACATAGATTGAAACCATCGTACTAATATCCACTTGGCACAATTATCCATTCGAGAACAATGATCTACCCTAGAAGCCAAGTTTGACCCGGGGAAAGGTCTTTGATAATTTGAACAAAATCAGTCTATAATTAGCTCTGGAATACCTTAATGACAAAAGCCCTGAATGGTCCAGTGCTGTGTTACATTTTACTTCAGAATATCCAATAATTCGATAAAGTTTCAATAAAGTGCCCACGGGGGTTTAAGTTAAATTAAAGATTTTATTAAGCATACACTTTTTAGAAAAAGTCATAATCCGTATTAATCAGAAAGAAATTATTTTGAGGAGAGAAATTATATATTAAACTATGATTTGAATTCAATTTCTCATGCCCATGAACAATAAATTGTTTAATTGCTATCATGCCACCAAAGATGAAATAATAAAGTCAGCGTGGATTTTTTGGTACTGAGCTTGACTACTACCGTAAATCCTCGAATTCAAATTCTGTCTCGAATAGCACCTAAATCAAATTCTGTCTCTTTAGATAGGATAGAAGTTTATGATTTTGATAAGGAGAAAAGACCCTTTCAAAATACTTAGAGTTAGAGAGTTTCAGAGGGCCGTATTAAAATTATATGCTAAGGCAATTCTATGACGCCAAGTATAGAATGAGATCGAGTGAACACTTGTTTGTGAATGAAATTGAAACCAGATAAAAACTAGTACAGATTGAATTACACCGATTTATAGTTCTTTCCTTAAAATGGAAGTTTTTATCTCATAATAAGATTCCTTTTAAGTCTCTTTCGACGCCTTCTTCTCCAATAAATTAACAACAACTGACAAAACATTCCATAGAACTACAATGAAGAAATACAGCATTAAAACGAGGATTGTTAGGTTAACAACTTTCAACGTGGTAATCCAAACTTGGAAATTTTCTCAATCGTATTAATGTATTGATGCTTAAGGCTAGTCGTTATGAGTATATAGTTGGCAAATGTAAAGGAATTAGGAATCTGGAACTAGGGCTATTTCCAAATACCAATTTCGTACATGCAGTAAACTTACAGTTCGAAAAAAATTTCCGCAGGTAAAATTGGAATTTTCATCATTCTACGCCCCCCCCCCCAAATCTAGTCACTTATCCCTGCCAATAACTACTCCTCAAGGGTAATTTTTGTCGCAAATTTGTGCTTTTTCAAAAAGAATTCTAAAAGCATTGGAGGGAGACTGCCCCCTTGCCCCTACGCTAAAAGATCTACTGGTCAGCGAAGCTTTACATGATTATAAGCAGTCGTTGTCAAGAAATCGAAACCAAAGAAGTGTACCAAGAGTGCGCTCGGCGTTCGCTTCGCGACACTCGTGCCATCTTAAACAGGTCCCTCGATTTGGCCTAAAAAGGTTGCAGCAATAGGAGGCCAGTAGAAGAAGCCTCCAAGTAGCGAGAATAATGGCGGCTGTCGTATGTTTTCAACGACTTGCTCGCGTATCGTCGTCGGTTTATACTAATGTATTGCCTTCTTCAAGAAGAATTCTGGCATGTATGTAAAGCATGTCAAAATTTATTGACAAAGTTCATTTCAAGTTCATGTTTACAGCGAGTTTATAGAAACATCAGTAGTTTTGTATCATCTCTCTGCATACTCATGTAAACTGTTTTTTTACACAGCATCTGAAGACCATTTCTTGAAAGTCATCTTGGGATGGCAAACAATAAAGCCATAATTGATGTGTTAATGTAGCATTGTAATCGTTATTCTCTTGTGCCCGAGAAATGAGCTTTTAAAGGATCAAAGAGTTATTTCATGCCTATTGCTTTTAGTGTGTTTGTAAAGCACTGCTTTTTCATACCTTCAGGCTTTTGTTCTGTGGTAAATGGAAAAGAGAGGAAGTATTTAAGTGGCTTTGATTCAATACCAGAACTGCAAAAGTATGTATATCGATATTTAATATATGTCTTTTCCAGATTTTAACATATAACCCTATTTTTAATTAATGTGTGACATGCTAATGAATTTCTTGAAAAATTTACTTTTCCAAGCTGTATCGAGGTGGGATGTGGCTGGTCTATACATAAATTGCTTACTGCCTAACATACTTGCCATTTCTTGCAAATGAGTAGTTAGATGATGTTTCTTCAGTTCAACTTAAAAATTCACTTGGATTGCTGTGGCAGATTTAAAATTATAAAAATAGGCTAGGAAGGTTGTGTGAAGCAGGATCTGGCTTATTGCAAGTCATTTGTGACGTCCTATTTGGGCAATACATCAAGTTCATGAAAATTATCAGAAATTGTTGAATTTGGATGGGAAAAGATAAAGCCAAAGAGGCCCTTTTCATTAGCAAATAATTACCAGGGTGAGTGACACAATCTCATCGTAGGTGATTAAGGTTTGCCCTCACCTGCATTACTCTTTACATGAAATTTGGAAAATAGGGGGAAGGAATATGCTACTTTCCCTTTTCAGTTTCTAAAGATTAGGAACTAATATAACCAAACAGGTGATTTTATAAACACTTGGTCATATACTGATATGTAGATGTGAGGATTAACATGGCCAGATTATCATTGTAATACCATAATTAAATGCAAGGATGGCTCAGTGGTTAGAGGCACTGACTATGGACTCAAGGGTCCATGGTTCAAGTCCCTGGCATGACCAAACTGGCACACAGAGTGAGGAGAGTCGTCAGCTCTCTCTAATTCCAGTCATAGGGAATCATGAGGTGTGGTCGCATAGAGAGGAAGGACCAAGACACTGCCCAATAAGCATAAAGATTCTCAGAGTCCTTAAAAACTACCTAACCTAGGTGGAAATGAAAATGAAATGAGTGCCCCAAAAAAGGCAGATTTTTGAATGAGCGCCCCCTTGAAAGAGTGTCTCCCGTCAAAGGAGGACTTTTAAATGAGCGCCCTTGGTGCTCTTTTGAGGAAATGAGGTATTATTGTAAAGTGGGCATGCAGCAGAATCTCCATCCTCTATTTTCAAAGCCAATTGACCAGGAAGATGAGTAGAGTATTTGAATGATCCATTCTGTAATTGTTCTCTGCATCGAAAGTATGCATAAATAAACTATAAATAAACTCATTAATTCTAACAAACAGATGGAAGTTTCTTAGCGAGGTTGGTGGTGGTGGCACTTTCCTGACTGCCTCCCTTTGTCAGGACTGTGTTATATGAATATCACCAGAAAGGGCCAGAAAATGAAATGGGTTATACGATCTTCTTATTGTATCAACTATTTTTAGCCTCCTTCATTTGGCCTCCTTCTCCTGTTTTTGCTGCATTTTTAGTGTAATTTGTTTCATCTTCTTGTCCTAATCTACAATTTCATGTGCTTTTTAAAAGGAAACATTCTTCTTCTTATTTGTAGTGCAAATGAGATGGTAAAAAGAATTTTTAGTTTAGAGATGGCCAATGAGGTAATGTTTGTGCCAATGCGATGATGTCTTTTTGATGCTGTTGTTGGTCACCTACAAATATATCAATTTTTGGGTCTTCAACCCTTGAGAACAGCATGAACTGACATTGCAATCCTTTCTAATTCGCTCATTGTTGGTGGTAGCTGACAGGTCGACAATCACTTTCGTTTCCACTGAAGCTTTTGGCGGGTGGACATGTTTTCAATTAGTTTTGCTTTAATGGTTTCTTAGGAATTGTTTAACCTAATAGACACA
This sequence comes from Nemopilema nomurai, assembly GCA_003864495.1. Classification (NCBI taxonomy): domain Eukaryota; kingdom Metazoa; phylum Cnidaria; class Scyphozoa; order Rhizostomeae; family Rhizostomatidae; genus Nemopilema; species Nemopilema nomurai. The sequence continues at coordinate 1,911,654 of ML133442.1, forward strand.
TTAAAATTATTGGAGCCCTTTTCATTTGTTTAAATGAGCGAAAGGAAATGCTTCCTTCCTGTACAGCCACACATTTTCCTTGGAATGATTCCTCCAATTATCTAGATCTTGCAACTTCACTTTCTAAATTCACATTTTATTTTTCTTAGCGTGATAAACGAAGAGTTAGGAAGGACGAAATTTTTGACAGTTACACTGAAGATACCGAGAGAAAGAGTAAGAACATAACCCCCCGCAGATATGATTATGTATATATATAACATATATCGTTTGTTCAATATTTTCATTGTGTGGCCCAAGTCCGTCTCGGCCCGCTTTTTGCTTTTTAACCAGTAGTTTTTTTTAAATATTCATTTTGTGTACATACGACACCAACCTAGCTCATCTTTTCAATTTCATGTTTATGTTTTATCCTTCTTGTAAGCAGCTCAGTTCTCCAAGCTAAGGGTTGTCGGCTGGAACTGAGAAGGTCCCTCCAATTTAGAGGAATTTCTTATCAGTGCATTATACCGACTTTTCTTCGATTTCACTCACCACCATGTCTCCAATAATCTTCGTCCGCATGCATTCCCCAACTGTAATCCCCAATTGGTATGGATTCCCCAACTGGAATCCCCAATTGGCATTAATTCCCCAATAGAATTCCCAATTGGTATGCATTCCTCAACTGGCATTGCATTATGTATCAGATGCCCTTGAAGTAAACTTCATCTCCTAACGCCTCGCACAATGTAAGCAATGTTTTTGGGCGTTTTCAATGTGAGAGCACTGTTATTACATATCCCATCAGTGCAAACTCTTTGGAGACACTAATCAAAAGCGATAACGGAGAATCTGTTGTATGACCACGTGATTCCCCGTCTGCTCAAGCGACTAACTGCGGTTACTTCCTGCTCTAGTTGCCGAGTACACAATGAGAATAAAGATACTGTTGGAACACTGTCAAACCAATAGACAGGTACATTGAAGCCAAACTTGTTCGCATGTATTACCAAATCTCTGCCGCGTTGCATTTAATTGCACCCAAAGTCACAACCGAATCAAGCTGCATTCAACTCTCACGCAAAACCTCTTCATTACGTCATGTTCTGCAATAAGTTACCACAAGCTGCATATGAAAATTGCCTTCCCTTTTCTGTTGAATTTGCGATTCTCAGTTTGATGGTGTTTATTGGAGCCAGTATGTGGAACACAAGATTCAATGAGTCTAATTGTTTATCTTTGGACACAACGGCTATGGTGTGCTTAACGTCTGCAAAGAATGTGCCAAATATGGTACCTTTACCCTTGTAAGAAGAACCGAATTCCAATGCTGACATTTTTCCTTTTCCTACAGGATAAAGAAAACAAAGTCTTTTTCATTTGGCTGATTGACCAGAGGAAGAAGCTTTTAAAAAGATTGAGATCAGAAGACTATCAAAGATACATGCAGCTTGTGGAGAGGTTGAACATCCCTCCACTGGCTGATCCAAACGACCCAAAGAACAAGTACAAATTCAGAAAGTACAAGATTAATGTTCCACTTAAGAAGAAGAGGGAACTTCACGAATTTGAATATGACAGGAACTACTAGGTTCAATGAGTCATCTTTTCATCAGCAAGGTCACGCGGCCCGTGCTACGCGAATTCCTTTCATTCCCTCCAGCATGATATAGTTTCTTCGAGGCTTTCTGTTTTGCAACCATGTAAGATGTCTTTTTCTCGTTTAGCCTGTCATCTACGGTGCGTATATATGCACATATGATAATTTCAATTGCCTGGAAATTAAAGATTTGATGCTTTTTCTCTGTACTTTCCTTAAACTACAAAATGTCAGACCTTGGTCCACTAGAAAAGGTGCTTGGTCCACTAGAAAAGGTGCTTGGTCCACTACAAAAGGTCCTTGGTCCACTAGAAAAGGTGCTTGGTCCACTAGAAAAGGTGCTTGGTCCACTAGAAAAGGTGCTTGGTCCACTAGAAAAGGTCCTTGGTCCACTAGAAAAGGTGCTTGGTCCACTAGAAAAGGTGCTTGGTCCACTTGTACCTGTCTGTTTGGGCACACTAGCAAGGAAGAGGTGGAGTTACAAGTTCCATGTTTGATCATTGAGTTGTACTCTAACCAGGCGTTATCCACATTAAATGATATTGATCTTATGGTTTAATTACCATTGTGCTCATTTGGGTAGATGTTGTTTTAGCAAAATCCAAAGGTGACTAGGAGTAGAAGGTCTTCATTGAATCAGTCGACACGCAATCAAAACAGGGAATATTCAGCGTGTTCCTTGTCGATCACGTCCCTTAAGTAAAATTGCTCGACTAAATCTGCTATTATTGATTTTCGCAATTTTCATCTTTATTAGAGAAACTATTTTCATAGGGTGTCATCCTCTCTGTGGTTTGCAAAAACAGATTTCCCTTGTCACAGTCGATTTAGATGCGCCGCTGGTTTGAGGAACAAAACGTACAGCTTTCACCGCGGCATTTTGCCCAAAATGGTTTGTATCTCAGAACGGTAAATGGTCTCCTTACGTGTCCCAAAATTTCATGTCCATTTTATGAAGTCGACATCCACAACATTTTGGTCACTTGCGCAAAGATCCATCTACAATATCTACTTATGGGGATCGAGCATTAATGGTGTAATGAGAGCAAATTTTAAGGCATTGAGTAGATGAAATGGGATGATAGACTGTGAGTCCCCGTGATTATAATTTGGCATGATGGGGCAGCTTGGTGGCTGGAATGCGTGCTTGTACTATACACGACGGCCAGTGAGCACTAGCTTTCCTTGGTATGCATACCAACAGTCGAAATCGATGAACTCATCTTTACCTACTACGTCGTTACATTTCTGCACCAATTCAGGCCGAAATACCCTGCAAAAGGCGTTGTCAATTTAGAATGCTTTGCAAATAGCATCGTCAAGCCGATTTTGAACAAATTTTTAATCTATCGTCTCCTTTTTTATCTCTTTAAACAATATGCTCATTTTATCCGTATTTGCAGCAAGAGGGTTTTCTACGGAACGCTAGGGATTTCCATTTTGTTGGTATCCAGGTAACATTGATGTTGTCAGCTTTTCTCCTTTGGTTGCGTGCATCATGTCTAGCTTGAACTCCTCCTCTGAGCACTCAAATTCAGGAGCAATTAAAGCTCGGAGTAAATGGCATGGTCAGGAGATACCTACACAGTGCTAGTAAAATAAGAGCAATTCTAATGGTACCCAATCAAAATTTGAGCGCATGAATTTGTTCTTCAAGTGTTTCCAGATCAACACAGAATTGTTTGTTAAAGGAATACTGGACCTTAGCGCGTTAAAATCGTTCTTAAGGAAGGTCCACGTTTCTGCCATGCTCTATTAGCTGTTGCAGTTGGACAGAGAGGTATGAAACAAGCCGTGCATATCTGTATACGTAATGTGATTCAGAATAGTATTCGTGTTCCTACATACAAGGCTGGGTTGTATAGCTTCGGACCACTTTTCCCTGAAGCTCTTGTCACATGCAGCAATTTACCAACTTGTTAAGGTAATTTGAAAGGATCACTTCTATGGTACCTGAAAGTTCCACTTATGTTGATTATGTAAATATATTGACAACCTTACATAGCACATACATTAGTTCAATTTCGACAGGCTGTTCGCCTGGACACTTCTAAAAGGCGTGAAGTGGACGCTGATTGACCATTAGGCAGCCAATCATGCACTCTCCTCATGTTCCTTGTGTGTTTTCGATCCGCCACTGACTTAGTCATTATGTTAGCTTTTTTCAGCCTTTGAATACTCTGACGAAAAAGAACTTGTTTATAGAAAACTCTGTTTTCCCCATCTCTTGCTATTGTGAAGTTTCGTACCACAAAACATTAGTTTCATCATTTTTATAATGAGTATAGTAACGGGGTTTTGCTTCAAACTTTCAACTTGATATCACACTGTCTCTGAATGCGCAAACATAGGTGAATTCTATAAACCGTTTTAAAGGCTGTGAATTCAAGAAATGCGAAAAACAAGAGGCTAGCTAGGTACAAACTGAATCCGGTGAAGTAGAAGTACACTTCAATGACTACTATAGGGCAGCCTGGAGAAAATGGCCTATCCGATTATTCGCATATTGTGTGTCACTTTCGCATATTGTATTGTCACGTCTGTGTCACTATCGCGTGCAACTTACCCTTGCTCGTTCCTCGCTTTCATATTTCGATTGAAAAGGGACGTATTTCCGGGTGTTGATACGACGGCAGCGTCGGGGTATGCGTTGCTAGGTTGTTGCGTCCAGTTATTGGCGTTGTTGTTGCTCATTCCAAACTTTTCACAGAACGAATTTAGGCCAAAGTCAGCCCATCGTTGTTCAGTATGGTTAAATTACATGTGAAACGTGGAGACGAGAGTCTTTTTCTATACGAAGCTACAGTTAAGACGAAACTGCATGACATTATAACTGAGTTGGCAAGAATACAAAATCAACGACTCAAGATAGAACGACTTTTTTATGGTAAGTCATTTGGTAGCACCTGAATTTGGTTTCTTAATTATAGTTTCACTCAAATTCAAGTCCAGAAATCTTTTTTCAGCCAAAAATGTTCAATAGAATACACTGTCTCAGATCTGTCAACCTATTATTTTCAAAACCTAGAGACTTCAGATTTTTTGTTGAGAAAACCCGGAGGATTTAGCCAAAAACTGGGCGAGATTCGGGAGATCCTTGAAGTTTGTTGAATTTATAAACAACATACCTGTCAAAAAAGTCACGGTGACCAAATAGTCAATGACAACAATTATCATGTGTAGCGTCTTTGCAATAGTTTTTAACGTTTTCGTTAGTTTGCAAACAGTAACAAAAAACTTTGCCATGAAGAAAACCATTTCGTGTTTTGTACGAGAGAACTCCTACTGAAAGATAAGAAAAAACAGGGAGAAAATCATCAAATGTCAGGAGACCAGGAAAACGCAAGCAAAACCTTGAGTGTCTCAGCAAAACCGGGAGAGTTGACAGGTCTGCTGTTTTTAGATTATAGAAACTCGAAAAGAAAGACAAATTTTTCATCATTAGATACAAAGATTTACCTTGATTTTACAACCATAACAATCTATAAACTCTATCACAAGTCTTGGAATACTTGCTCTAATTTACATTTTGCACAAGCTGCAAAATCGTGTTGCCTGTCAAACTATATTATGTGGTGGAAAAGTGAATTATCCTAAAAATAGCACTGATGAACTTTCATACAACTATGGCATTCACCCAGCAGTCCAACATTGTTTTCAGGTTGCAACAGCCAAAGAAACACGGAAATAGAATTGGGGTTGCTAGATAACAATGAGCTCATGGTTTTCCATCTACTTTTGGCAGAGATTGTAGCAGCTAGAAGTCTTCAAACTCTAAGACAGCAATGTAAAATGTATCAGTTTAGAACAAGGGAAGAAGTCAGAATATTTAGCATTGTGATATTTTTGGGTAGCTGCAATTTGAATGCAAATTAGCTTTGAAACTGAGAGTCATCCATATTTGTAAAATAGCTTATGAAATAATGTAGAATATTACGGTTGTATTCGCTAGCAGTTCAGTTACGAGATATTTTAGCTTGGAGGGGGAGGCATGCAATAGTCCCTCAAATCACAGAAGGAATGGAAATTTGCTGGAAAGCAAGTAATTTTTTCTGTTAAAGGGAGTTAACATGATGCCCCAAGCACTTTGGCATTGTGGCTCTATCAATGATTCTGCCATTCTAAAATTGAAACCATTTTGATTTTGTTTTCTGTATACTTCAGATGAGTACAGATAGACAATGAATAAGAGGGCCTAGAAATTTGATATACATGTTGGACAAGAATTTAAACCAGAATCACATATTTTATGCTCTCCTCCGTAAAACCAGGCAGGCAATTTTTGGAAAGGCCCTGTTTTCTTTCTAGGTCTCATGCTTTTACCTTATTTTGCAAGATTTTTTTATCATCATCACATCCTTCAGGCTTTCAGGCGCCATATCCGGATACTTTCAAGTCATAAAAAGAAATGGAAAACTGTATTTTGACAAGTGAAATAGCCCTACAAACTATGTGAAAATTGTTTTTGCCTCATGTAACTTAGAATCTCTACATCACAATTGCTAGAAAAAGCAGAACTATTTTTCGCATACTTAAAAGTACTAGTACTAGTTTTGTACCACAAAGTACCAATTGTGAAGTTTTGTACCACAAGGCACTATCTCTACATCATTGGCATTCTGCGGTTGTCTTCCCCATGAGGTCATTTCTACAAGAACTGACCGATGCAAGTAATATTGACACCTGACTAAGTGCAAAACCCATTCTTTATGTTTGTTGGATATCAAATTTGGTGAAATGTGAAATAGACAAAAGAATGCTTTTTGTTATTCATTTGATCTGCCTCGATTGACCTTGGGCTGGCTATATCTGCGGTTTTTGCCAAAGAAGCTATTGACAGTGAATATTTTACTTTTCTCATACTATCAATCTTTAAAACCTCCCAGCAGAGGTAGCTGTGCTGCAGTGCAATAGAAATTCACCCACTCTCAATTGTGTCTTTTAGCTTTTAAGCTCCTTTGAACGATTTTGCTCATTTTACTTCTGACAGCCATAGCCATATGCAGAGCTATGCAATTGCCTTTCCCTCCTTTTATTCAGAAAAGGATAATTAAACTCCAACTTTTCATTAATAAATTATTTGCGTGACGCAAAGGACTGTTCACCTGCTTTGATTTAAAATCTTATTTTGATTCCATGCAAATATCGACATTCACTGTCAACAAGTAGAAGCAGAAGATGTTTCTCTGTCGTATAGCCCTTATTTGCGTCTTCAAGAGGAGTTTCTAGATTGGATATTTTGATCAATTTTTGTGAGCGGAAGGCGTATAGACAAATTGCAATTGAATCTTGCAATGCTTAATAGATCCAAACTGTTACCCTATTCCTTTCCTACTTTCACTGTTCTTACTTCCTCTGTTCTCACTTCCTCTGTTCTTCTTTCGTCCGTGCTTTTTTTTTCTCTGCCCTTCCTTACTGTTGCTTACATTTCCCTCCTCGCCTTCGCGGTGTATATTCCCAAGGCCTTTTCATCATGATCTTCCCACTGTCTTGCAGTTGGTCGCAAATATTATACCAAAGATTATCTCGCCATCCGCTCATATCCTCGGTGTTTGGGGGTCTGCTACATTGTCGCCGAAAGCTACAGACGTATGCAGTACCATATTGCAGTATTTGAAATACTCTTTTCCTATTAATCTGCATCTTGACTGCACCTTTGTTTTGCTCAATTTCTCGCTCTATTTGCGATTAGCAACACAAGTCGTCATAGCTGTTGCTTTAAGATGGCAGAAACCCTTTCTGTGATGTACTACGATTAGACCGACCCTCTTTATTATTATTATATATGTAAACTCAGCCTTCTCGTGTTTTTTACATGTGTTGGGACCTTGAACCATCGACTCTATCTTCCTATATGAAATTTATTTCACAGCTGCAGAAAATTATGGTTCCGTTGTTTCTCGCAATTGTGAAGTTTTCTACCACAAAGCATTTGTTCGACCTTTTACTTGTTTCTACTTCAAAAGCTATATGAAAAATCCCTCACTTTCACAAAAGGTACTTTCAAGGGTACTTTTAAGCCCTGGCCAAACCAGCGCAACATTTCATCCAACAAATCCCAACAATGTTGGCGACTTTTGTGCATTGTTGGATGCAGGGGTGGCCAAACCAACGCAACATTTCATCCAACATTTGTTGATTAATGGCAACAACAACAACCAGAGGCTTAACCCATTCGCTCAGGCTTTCTACTAGGCAACCGAACATGGCGATTCGATTTAGAACAAAACGACAAGCGGCAGCAGTGTTTTTAGGTGTATGTGAAATTTTGGATGAAAGTGAAGAAGAGACTCAAAACAAAGTAAAGCGTGGGAAGACCAGAAAATGGATTAAGAGGAGACAAGAAAGGAGGTTGTTCGATGGTTGACAGTTATCGTTAAATACAAAGCCGTTTCAAAAAGCCGATTTTTCTGTGGATGTTTGGTCTCCATCTTTCGTGAATTGCATTCGCAGCTTCCCAACCAAAACAAATCAAAGTGGCGAGCTTTTCCTTTCTGCGCTTGCGCGAATGTGATTTTGTTGGACAGGGTGGCCAAACCATCCCAACATCGTCCAACATCATCCAACACTTTTGATCAAAGTCGAACTTCACCCAACATCACCCAACATCATCCAACATCGTCCAACATGGGTGGCCAAACCGGCCCAACATTTATACCCAACATTGTTGGGACTTGTTGGACGAAATGTTGCGCTGGCTTGGCCGGGGCTTTATCCGACAGGCATTCGCACAGAATTTTAAAAATGTTTTTATAAGGGGAAACCTTGTCCAGGGCTTGATCGAAAAAACATAGAAAGGCCTCGATATTATCCAAGCCTGTTTCTGCAAGGTTCGCAGCGAATTCAGACAACAATTTTCCTCAGAAAACTCACGGTAGTCCTTATACTTTAATAGTAGTAGCTGTTTTGCCTTGGTGAGTCATAACTACTCGAGTGATTTTAAAGGTGATTTATCTTCATTGGAATTGCAGATATGGAAACTTTGGCAAAGCATGGCACATGCCTTCCTCCAAACATGCAAGGTTTGACTGAAGAACAAGTGAAGGACTTGAAACTTAGCGACGAATGGCAAGATAAATGCCAGCCAAGTGGAGGAAGTTTAGAGTGCAGAGACCCGGTTGGTAGGCGTGCAGGAAAGGCACCAAATGCGAAGATGGCGGACATTCTGAACAAGACTAGGCATGATGCGAAATCCCAAGTTTCTAAGGTTTGAAGATGAGCTTCTCGGTTGCCCCGTTCGATTTCGTCACTAGTTTATACCGCAATGTACTTGTAGGGGATGCTTTCTAAGGCCCCGTTCACACGAGGACGGAACGATGTGGACTGGCCCGTGAAACATGCTCACATGAGACCGATAAAAAGCGTTCCATTCTGTTCCAAAAACGGACCACTTTAGACAGTGTTCCGAGTAACGAAACAGGACGATTTAGTTTTGCATTCCTATTTGTGAACTTATTTCGTGTAATTCTACATGAAGTTACACAAAGACAGACATGTTCATCGCAATATTTTCGTATCTGAGCATATTCTTTGCCCAAGTTCTATGTTGCCTGGGATGCTTTGAAGTCCCGTATGGCTTCAGGCAACAACTGCACATTGCTACCTGACCATTCAAAACTTTTACTTGCTTTGTTCTAACATCTTGCTCGTCATCTTTTCCATTTTGTGTTCTTTTGTGCACTTTTTGGCAGGTCTTTGCCAATAACATATACCCTCGGCGTGTCTATGTCACTGTTTTAGTCGAAGGAGATTAACCGGTGTGTGCGAAGGAGCAGAATCGTGCTAGGGTCGTGTGAGCACCTTTTAAAAGCCCCGTTCCGTTCTCGTGTGACGGGGCCTAAGAGAAAGTCTTTTGTTCCAGTCAAAGTTGTTGAATAATTTGAGTTAAATTGTTAAAGGTGTTGTCTTTATTGTAATTATGCTTTGATTTTTATTAGGAATTGGTGCAAGCAGATAAATGCCTAACTTTGGCAGATACTAAGGAAGCAATAGACAAATTGAAGGGGGCAGTCATGATTGCTTATCCCATGGGACTGCCTCCCCACGACACTGTAAGGCTGGAATTAGAAAATGAGGAAGACCTTTCTGGGACGCAAGTGAGTATCCAATTCTTGTGGCTCCCATTGAGTTATGAATCGTTTTAAAACAGGCCTCAACTCCGATTGTCCGATTTGAAAGTTCTGTTGTGATTTATTTTATTGGGGGCTCAGCTAATTTTGTAGATCTTTTCATCGACTTTGCTTATTTTCAAAGCGGATGTATTAGCTTTAAGTATTGTTTTCTGTCTCATCGAGCATGCCACAAGGCCGCATTCAACTGGATGCTGCAAGCGTGGCCGTTTACAGTAGCGAATTTTATCAGTGGACGTTGGCTGCAAAGACAATAATATTAGAAGGAGGCAATTATATCAGATGGAGGCAATAGTACTAGATGAAGGCAATAATATTAGGAGGATTCAATAATACTGTTGCAATTTTTGCCCTTCGAAGGCGGCTACGCAGGTGCTTGATGATACTACCGTGGAACTTTGGTGGGCTGGGAAGGAGCTGAACAGATCGAAAACTCTCGAAGACTACATTGGAAAAAATGAGAAGACTAAAATTGTTGTCAAATTGCAAAAGGTTAGATCTGGATACCTTGAAATTCGTAAAATATGATTCAGTAGGCCTTTTACATGTTGTTGTGTAGCGTCAAAAGGTGTACTACTTTAAGGAGTACTATTTTTCGGCTTTTCGCGGCATTTTTCGCTTTTCTTCTACCTGCTACCGCCTTCCCTAACCGTAGCAGTGACATTTAAAATGAGCGAATCGCAGCCTTGAGTACGTTGAAGTAGAACGGAGGTGTGTGCATTTGTTGCATTGTCAGTGATTAAATCGATCCACTCGATTTCTTTAGAAAGGGCAAGGAGCGCCCGGCCGGGAACCAGTTGTCGGCGAAGAGGAGCAGAAGAGAATGATGGCATACTACTATCGCAAACAAGAGGATATGAAGGTAGTTTGCAGACTAATTTTGCAGTTTGTTTGCGTTACATAGCGCTGCTTTTGTTTGCATTGTTGCACACAGCAAGTAGGAAAGGGCTTTGTCGCGCGCGTCACGTGTCGTAGCGTGGCAGCTTCATTTACCTTGAATCGGTTGCTTCTTGTCACCTTTTTCTTTCGGTTGTGTTCTTTTCTTCTCTTCTTTTTGTTTTTATTGTAGACCTTCACCATCTAATTATTTTTTCCTCCTTCTCACTCAATCGTACATTGTTCTTTTTTGGCGTCATCTTCTTCTCTTTTTACTTATCTTTTTTAGGCTTTTTCTTCTTTGCCAACGTTTCCATCTTCAGTTTTTCCCACGACTCCTTCAACTAAAGTTTTACTCTTTCTAATTCTTTTCAGTATGTGGAAGAATATACGAGTAAGATTTATTAGAAGATTGATTTATTTGGGTAGTCATATCAACTTGCCTATCTAAAAGAAGCTTCTACAATGTTGTTTCAGAAATTGGAGAAGAATGACGATGATGCGTACTTAAACTCAGAATGGGCTGATGGCAATACACTACAGAGACAATTTCAAGGACTCTCCAACATCAAATGGCGACCTTGAATGCCTTAAGTTTATTCAATTTTCGCCTGTATTATATTACTACAACATAAGTTGGCCTTTGAAATTGAGAGTTTCCCAGAGGTCTGTTGGCTGTCATTGGATAATTTGTAACCAACTTGAGCTGTATTGCATTTGTCTGTTGATATACGTAGCAACAGTTTTCGATTGTCCATTTTTTTTTATTGTGGTGATTTCACCTGATTTCAAATATGACTCGCTAGCCTTGAAAAATATACATGGAATGATAAGAACAAAATAGAGCCACCGGCCGTGCTGCTACTCTTCTTTTAGTTTGACAATGCACAGTCACTAGTGAAGATACTGGTCAGGACATCGCCACTTAAATACATGAGCTCACGAGCCGGCGGCCGTGCTGCTACTCTTCTTTTAGTTTGACAATGCACAGTCACTAGTGAAGATACTGGTCAGGACATCGCCACTTAAATACATGAGCTCACGAGCCGGCGGCCGTGCTGCTACTCTTCTTTCAGTTTGACAATGCACAGTCACTAGTGAAGATACTGGTCAGGACATCGCCACTTAAATACATGAGCTCACGAGCCGGCGGCCGTGCTGCTACTCTTCTTTTCAGTTTGACAATGCACAGTCACTAGTGAAGATACTGGTCAGGACATCGCCACTTAAATACATGAGCTCACGAGCCGGCGGCCGTGCTGCTACTCTTCTTTCAGTTTGACAATGCACAGTCACTAGTGAAGATACTGGTCAGGACATCGCCACTTAAATACATGAGCTCACGAGCCGGCGGCCGTGCTGCTACTCTTCTTTAAGTTTGACAATGCACAGTCACTAGTGAAGATACTGGTCAGGACATCGCCACTTAAATACATGAGCTCACGAGCCGGCGGCCGTGCTGCTACTCTTCTTTCAGTTTGACAATGCACAGTCACTAGTGAAGATACTGGTCAGGACATCGCCACTTAAATATGAGCTCACGAGCCGGCGGCCGTGCTGCTACTCTTCTTTCAGTTTGACAATGCACAGTCACTAGTGAAGATACTGGTCAGGGCATCGCCACTTAAATACATGAGCTCACGAGCCAGCGGCCGTGCTGCTATCTTCTTTCAGTTTGACAATGCACAGTCACTAGTGAAGATACTGGTCAGGAATCGCCACTTAAATATATGAGCTCACGAGCCGGCGGCCGTGCTGCTACTCTTCTTTCAGTTTGACAATGCACAGTCACTAGTGAAGATTATGGTCAGGACATCGCCACTTAAATATATGAGCTCACGAGCCGGCGGCCGTGCTGCTACTCTTCTTTCAGTTTGACAATGCACAGTCACTAGTGAAGATACTGGTCAGGACATCGCCACTTAAATATATGAGCTCACGAGCCGGCGGCCGTGCTGCTACTCTTCTTTCAGTTTGACAATGCACAGTCACTAGTGAAGATACTGGTCAGGACATCGCCACTTAAATATATGAGCTCACGAGCCGGCAGCGTGCTGCTACTCTTCTTTCAGTTTGACAATGCACAGTCACTAGTGAAGATACTGGTCAGGACATCGCCACTTAAATATATGAGCTCACGAGCCGGCAGCCGTGCTGCTACTCTTCTTTCAGTTTGACAATGCACAGTCACTAGTGAAGATACTGGTCAGGACATCGCCACTTAAATATATGAGCTCACGAGACAGCGGCCGTGCTGCTAATCTTCTTTCAGTTTGACAATGCACAGTCACTAGTGAAGATACTGGTCAGGACATCGCCACTTAAATATATGAGCTCACGAGCCGGCAGCCGTGCTGCTACTCTTCTTTCAGTTTGACAATGCACAGTCACTAGTGAAGATACTGGTCAGGACATCGCCACTTAAATATATGAGCTCACGAGCCGGCGGCCGTGCTGCTACTCTTCTTTCAGTTTGACAATGCACAGTCACTAGTGAAGATACTGGTCAGGACATCGCCACTTAAATATATGAGCTCACGAGCCGGCGGCCGTGCTGCTACTCTTCTTTCAGTTTGACAATGCACAGTCACTAGTGAAGATACTGGTCAGGACATCGCCACTTAAATATATGAGCTCACGAGCCGGCGGCCGTGCTGCTACTCTTCTTTCAGTTTGACAATGCACAGTCACTAGTGAAGATACTGGTCAGGACATCGCCACTTAAATATATGAGCTCACGAGCCGGCGGCCGTGCTGCTACTCTTCTTTCAGTTTGACAATGCACAGTCACTAGTGAAGATACTGGTCAGGACATCGCACTTAAATATATGAGCTCACGAGCCGGCGGCCGTGCTGCTACTCTTCTTTCAGTTTGACAATGCACAGTCACTAGTGAAGATACTGGTCAGGACATCGCCACTTAAATATATGAGCTCACGAGCCGGCGGCCGTGCTGCTACTCTTCTTTTAGTTTGACAATGCACAGTCACTAGTGAAGATACTGGTCAGGACATCGCCACTTAAATATATGAGCTCACGAGCCGGCGGCCGTGCTGCTACTCTTCTTTCAGTTTGACAATGCACAGTCACTAGTGAAGATACTGGTCAGGACATCGCCACTTAAATATATGAGCTCACGAGCGGCGGCCGTGCTGCTACTCTTCTTTCAGTTTGACAATGCACAGTCACTAGTGAAGATACTGGTCAGGACATCGCCACTTAAATATATGAGCTCACGAGCCGGCGGCCGTGCTGCTATCTTCTTTCAGTTTGACAATGCACAGTCACTAGTGAAGATACTGGTCAGGACATCGCCACTTAAATATATGAGCTCACGAGCCGGCGGCCGTGCTGCTACTCTTCTTTCAGTTTGACAATGCACAGTCACTAGTGAAGATACTGGTCAGGACATCGCCACTTAAATATATGAGCTCACGAGCCGGCGGCCGTGCTGCTACTCTTCTTTCAGTTTGACAATGCACAGTCACTAGTGAAGATACTGGTCAGGACATCGCCACTTAAATATAGGACATCGACTCACGAGCCGGCAGCCGTGCTGCTACTCTTCTTTTAATTTGACAATGCACAGTCACTAGTGAAGATACTGGTCAGGACATCGCCACTTAAATATTATGAGCATCACTCACGAGCCGGCGGCCGTGCTGCTACTCTTCTTTCAGTTTGACAATGCACAGTCACTAGTGAAGATACTGGTCAGGACATCGCCACTTAAATACATGAGCTCACGAGCCGGCGGCCGTGCTGCTACTCTTTTTAGTTTGACAATGCACAGTCACTAGTGAAGATACTGGTCAGGACATCGCCACTTAAATACATGAGCTCACGAGCCGGCGGCCGTGCTGCTACTCTTCTTTTAGTTTGACAATGCACAGTCACTAGTGAAGATACTGGTCAGGACATCGCCACTTAAATATATGAGCTCACGAGCCGGCGGCCGTGCTGCTACTCTTCTTTCAGTTTGACAATGCACAGTCACTAGTGAAGATACTGGTCAGGACATCGCCACTTAAATACATGAGCTCACGAGCCGGCGGCCGTGCTGCTACTCTTCTTTTAGTTTGACAATGCACAGTCACTAGTGAAGATACTGGTCAGGACATCGCCACTTAAATACATGAGCTCACGAGCCGGCGGCCGTGCTGCTACTCTTCTTTTAGTTTGACAATGCACAGTCACTAGTGAAGATACTGGTCAGGGCATCGCCACTTAAATATATGAGCTCACGAGCCGGCGGCCGTGCTGCTACGCTTCTTTTAGTTTGACAATGCACAGTCACTAGTGAAGATACTGGTCAGGACATCGCCACTTAAATATATGAGCTCACGAGCCGGCGGCCGTGCTGCTACTCTTCTTTCAGTTTGACAATGCACAGTCACTAGTGAAGATACTGGTCAGGACATCGCCACTTAAATACATGAGCTCACGAGCCGGCGGCCGTGCTGCTACTCTTCTTTCAGTTTGACAATGCACAGTCACTAGTGAAGATACTGGTCAGGACATCGCCACTTAAATATATGAGCTCACGAGCCGGCGGCCGTGCTGCTACTCTTCTTTCAGTTTGACAATGCACAGTCACTAGTGAAGATACTGGTCAGGACATCGCCACTTAAATATATGAGCTCACGAGCCGGCGGCCGTGCTGCTACTCTTCTTTCAGTTTGACAATGCACAGTCACTAGTGAAGATACTGGTCAGGGCATCGCCACTTAAATATATGAGCTCACGAGCCGGCAGCCGTGCTGCTACTCTTCTTTTAATTTGACAATGCACAGTCACTAGTGAAGATACTGGTCAGGGCATCGCCACTTAAATATATGAGCTCACGAGCCGGCGGCCGTGCTGCTACTCTTCTTTTAGTTTGACAATGCACAGTCACTAGTGAAGATACTTGTCAAGATCTGGTCATACATGTAATCCAGCTCACGTGATAGCTGTGTTTGTATTCTGGTAATGTATAATATTTGGTAAAGATTGTGGCCATGGGTTGATGACATTTATTTAAATTGCAAAAGTTGTGTCGCAAACAATGTCCATAAAGGGATGGAAATAATGCAGTAGTACGTGATGCACAGTAAATTATCACTATTATAAACCGAAATTCTTTTTTGACTTTAAGAACACTAGGAATAAAAAGCAAAAACAACTTACAAGAATGTTATTCAGCTGCAACAAGGGAAACAATTGCCTCATAATGGATTTCGCATCATCAGTGGCTAGTGGTGGAATCTCGAGAAGAGGACAAAGTTTTGGAATATGGTAGGGTATATGAAAGGAAATGTTGCACCGTGAAGTAAAAGTGAAGATACGATTAGGACGACAGAGAGGGTCAACCAAATGATTGAATTATTAGAAGAAAGGGCTTGTGTCTAGGCAGGGGCGGATACAGAAAAAAATGTGACGGTTGCACAATAAGGGCGTGTCTCTAGACCACGCCTTTTATCAAAGCCGGAAACGCCCTTGGTACGAGAAAACAGACAGAGAAACAGGCAGGTTTTCTTGTCGTGTGAAATTGCTCTTTGGGTTAAATGTATGTATTTCATAACTCAAAGGCTACAAAGAATACACAAACCCCCAATTCAGGGGTGGCTGGGTGATTTCCAAACAGCTATATATCACCATGGTCATTAAAAATATGCTGCGGCAGTAGTATCCGCTAGTGGCCGTTTGATGAAAGCGTTCCAATTAAGTGTCACCATACACGCAGGAGGGAGGTATTCAATTTGAGATTTCCGACTTCCGCTCAATTTGCCATGGTCGTATGTGATCAAAACAGTTGATGCATGAAAACAGTTAGCTGTCAAAATAAATTGATTTCGCTGGGGAGTTTTCAGTCCTAGGTTCGTTTAAAAAAACCAGTGCATTTTGGGGACATATGCTGAAAAAATTGCTATTGGCGAAACACCCTGTGTTACTCTAAATAAAAATGTGTTAGCAAATTTAAATCAAGCAAAAATCGATTTTTGACGTATTATTTTCCGGCTCAGAAAGTCATCTTATTTCTTTGGAGTTTCTTAAAAATATTGGTTTAGTTGTAAAAGTTTCTTAAACTTTTAGGGTTCTAGTACTAGGTTTAATATAAACCGATTTCTATAAAAAAACGTGTACTACAGGAATGGATGACCAAGAATTTCTTTAATAAGCTTTTGTTATTTCAATACCAAATATGGTGCACATTCAAGGATGTAAAGCTTGGGGGCTTAAATCGGCAAAAATTCTCTAATTTTCTATTTTTCTCTATTGATTTTGCAATATCTCATGCAAAAGCCCTCATGTTCTGTTGATAGCAATACAAAACTATGCACATTACGTTGTTTGCATTGGGAAAGCAGGGCAAAATATGTCTTTAAAGTTGAAACAAGTCATCTTAATGAATGTAAAATTTACAGTTACCTCGCTGGAAGAGCAGTCTCTCCGCTGCTAATGTTTAGGCAATCATCCGGTAGTAACTCCTCTGCAAGGAAATCTCCTCGCGCGTTTCAATTAAAAGAGCGATTTTATGTAATGTTCCCATCAAGTAAATGACTCAAATGTTCCTGAATCCGCGTGAAACTCACTTGATTAAAGAGCAATCTTTCAAAAGAAACATGGAAAACTACCTTCTAGAGAACCTTTAGTCCTATTTATTCCATTCTAACACAATTTAACTATTTGTGCATATTTTAAACCATTATTATTTGATTTCTGTTTTTCTTTTTTTCTTTTGTTTTTTAATTGTTATTTTTTTCAATTGTTATTTTTTTATTCTTACTGTTGTTATTCAAACAAAACTTATATTAAATTCTCGTCATTTCACGTCAAATTGGGCACATGGCTCTGATAGCTCCTTCATGAGTTTTTTCATAGTCAATAGAAAAACACTGGTCTGGAAAGCCGGCAAACATCAAAAGAATATCTTATTGTTAGGATTTTTGAAAGTCACGTGACATTATCCGTGCACACTGCTTCGGCCACTACTCTTGTATGCTTTGATCGTGGATATATATTATGTCAATTTTATCATGCCCGGCGATAATTGTGCAGTTTTAATTGTGGAAGCAGCCGTAGAACGAAAGGTATTGGAATTTTTAAACTTCCAACGGCAAATAACGACGAAAAAATGAAATGGAGGGAACTTCTCCTGAACGAAATAACGAAGAGCAGGGTACTGGACAAGGCCTTCAAAGAAAGAGTGAAAAATGACAGAGTTTCTATATGTGAAAAACATTTCCTACCAGAGCAAATAGAATTTGTTAAGTATCTAGCATTCGATTTGATGCTAATAGCCTAGTTAAATTTGTGATTTTCCTATAGTATACCTTTTTCATAAACATTAACTCGATCGTTGAAAGATCGATCGCGAGTGAACCTTGAAGCCAGCGGTTAGGAGCCTAGGCCTGTCTATTTTATCATGAGTACATTTTCAGGCCCCAAACAATTTTAAAACTGTAAGCCCACCCCTTTCAATATGAATTTCGTACCGACGGCACTGCATGAATTTCCTACCGACGGCACTCAACAATAAGAAACTCAACAAATCCTCTCACAGTATGTTAAAGAATATTTATCAAATGCAATTTCAAAATTGCAATTTTGTTAATGGTACAAATAATTTTAAATGCCTAACCGATTTTATCACAGCGAATAAAACAAAGCAAAGATAACTCTGGGGGCCTAAGATCGATTCTGAGAAAGCTATTCAAGCTAATTGAAAGATTTGATTTATTGAATATGTGAAACTAGTACAATATTGGAAACTGAATTGGTTCTCGCTGAAACCTTGGGTATCAAGGATTTAGTTTGTCTCAATTGTACATTTACTTTGATCTTACAAAATCTATTGTATACCGATGTTGATGTCTCCATGCAGAAAGCATACCAACAATCAGGGTCCGAAATTTGGCCGATAAGAAAAAAGAAAGCTGAACAGCATTGCCGACTTAATGGAATTAATTTTCTGATCTTTCAGGAAAAAATTAAAAAACGGAAGTATTTTCATCAGTGTTAAATTTTGTTGAGAGAGCAAGCAAGATGGAAAGAATCAACCAGTAGTTGTTAGAAAGACGTACGTGACCCTTATCAGTCATTGATCAGTTTAATCTTCTACTTAGGCTTACTTCATCGTCAAACTCATGTTGCAAACTCTCCTCTAACTCCAGAGCCTCAAAGATTGCGTCCAAATTTTCATCTGATACCTCTGAATTTTCATTATGTTGGGAAATTCTACGAGAAGATCTGCGACGTTCGTTGTTTTCTGCCATTATAAAACACTTCCGTGCAAGGGTGTGCACGGATATTGTCACGTGACTGGAGAATTCAACATGCTTTCAAATAATGCGAAAAGCCCTTCGATGTTTGCCGGCCTTCCAGACCAGTGTTTTTCTAATGACTATGGGTTTTTTCCATGTGTCCATCATCTGATCTTATAAATATCTTATGTTGTTCCCTGTAATGTAATCTTTATTGTTATTAATGATTGTATCTCAACAACTAGCATGAGGTATCTTGTAATTAATTGATTTGTTGCTGAAAAAAAGTTTTGATTTGATTTGATTTGAGCCCAGGCCAAGAAAAAGGAAGCGGGTCCCTACCCTCAAGAGAGGCTATGTGTCCAGAGCAAATTCTTCGCATATTTGTGCAACCCTGGTGCACGTGACGTAACTGCAGTATAGTGAATTCAGGTCTCTGGCGGCCATGACAGTTGCACCAAAAACAATAGATTTTGATTTTCGTCCCAAAACATATTGTTAAAAGATGACCGCGCATCTTATAATTTTATGCGACGGTTGCACGATTGTTGCTCCCCATATATGGGGCCAGTTATAATTTATGCCATCTAGATAAACAATAAGACAGTGGCTACGTATTCAATGATGAGTAGACAAACAAGTTGGTGATATCCCTTCAGCTCAAATTGGTGATTTCCAGGGGTGAGACGATGAAGCTTCCGCGATGACAGCAATGTCGCTGTAACCAAGGGCCAAGCGACACTGATTCAAAGTAGAAGGACTAAAGAATAAATGCCATTGCCTTGATATCGACCCTAAAGTTTTTTTACTGTGGCACACAGCAAAAATTCAGATCTCAAAATCTGACGATTGCACGTGCAACCGGTGCAACCGCCTGGATCCGCCCCTGCTAGGTCATACTTTGCCAGGGCTACCACAACCAGCAGTCGAACTATTCATGAAGAAGATTGAGGTAGCATTGATATGCTAAGTGAAGAGTCCAAACTTAAGTTAAAATCTCGGAACCGAAGTTGAAAAAGAAATTAGCTCAGATATAGCTACACCAACTTGGAGTCATTGGGAAATATCGTAGTTCCTTTGCCAAGTGATGAACATGGGAAAGGGGCTAGGGTCATCTGGGCATGATTCAAATGAATCAGAAATTTAAAAAGGGATGGGGGTTTAAACTTTTGCACATGACTGTAGAGTGGAAATTGATTGAATAATCGAATCATTTGGCCACCAATAACCGACATAGCTCGGATGTAAACGAACCTCTTCTTATTTACGTTTTGTTTGCTAATGTAACTCGCATCAGAACTTCGAAATGTACAACTTCCTGTCAAAATAATACCGAGTTTAGCTACTCTATCTTCATAAGCTGGAAACGAGTCCTTCATTTTAGTTTTTACATTTGCTTTCTCCAAATCTAAGATCCTCATAATCGCATTCGAAAAAAGGAGATTTCCTTTGGCTCAGAGAATCTTCACACACACATCTATGGCCTAGGTAGTTAAGGTTCCTAAGGAAGTGAGATGGCTTGTTCACCTGAGCTGTAGCGTGGATTCCCGAAGAATTGCTCCAGCACAAGAGAAGGCAGATTCCTAAGCGTGATTTAGTCTTGTAATTACAGATTTTTAGAATACGGCCTAGAATCTGCTACCTCGTTGTTAGAATCAACATATGGTGTGAGGAGATGATCGCATATGAATATGCTAATTGCTTTCTAAGGATAAAAGTGAGCAGGGGAACCTGCCCCAGTTCATCAAGCCATCCTGACTAAAGAGGTAGGTCATTTTTGCTTCATTCAGCATTTGTAGCTCAAACCCAAGGTTAGTAGTCTTAAGAGCAAGTCAAATATCACGATTTAGCTACAGTTTGGAAGTATTTTTCAACAATCCTTATTTTATAGCTCTGAATAAAAATATGACAACAAAAGACCAGCTAGATCCTCTTCTAAATCAAAATGCAAATTCACGTTGCTCTTGAGGATTTGCATCCAACTGAACCTGTATTTTAGGTCCAAAACCTGGATTTTTAATTGTTAATAAACTGGATAAAGCAAGGGCTTTACATTTGTTTTTCCGCATTTTTCATTTTCGTTGCGCTTGATCAATATTGCACTCCTTAATCTAGTTTTAGTTAACAAATTATCTTCAATGTCCGTTTTTCCCATTCTCCAAGGTATAATCTCTTCGAAAAGGTTGAAATGATATATTCACAGGTTTATTTTGATATGTATATATATATAGCCTCTGATTTTTTATTGAATGTCTAACATAGATTCTGATGTCCCTTTTTTGTTGACCAGTTACCTTCCATACTATTTCTGCCCCTTTTGCTAAAGCTTATTCTTCTTAATACAATCAACGCAGTCCTATCAAGGTGCTTTCCGTTTCATGGCCAAACATGAATTCTAAGTTGTGTTGCTTTAGCCGCGCAGTCATCTTCAATGCTCGTTGTGCCCATTTCGTCAAAGCTTATTCTCTTCTCGGAAACGTGGAAGCGATGTATTCAGATGCTTGTTTTTTAGAAGCTGAACAGCGATTTATGTTGCTTAGACCAAACAATTGTTTTGAAAAGCTTGCTCTAATCTTTACTTCACGAGCTCCAGAGGGTGCATTGCTGACTCATTTCTTTTTCCACATTCGTCTTCGGACGATTCTGTGATCTTGAAATATATTCACTCGTGCCGGTCTATGCAAATCGTTTGTCTTTCATGGCTGTTGGAGTTTTTGGAAATTCTTGTTACAAGCTGAAGGAGATTTATTTTTCGCTTCGTTTCCCTTCTGTTTCCTTTCTTAGTCCTATATTTGATGGCGTTTTTAATATGTTGTTATTAGCTCCTTCCTTCTCTGAAGCTATTTTGAAGCACTTGCTTGATTTGTTGCTGCTGGTATCGAGCAAATGTCTACTTTTTCAACCTAATCATCCTCGTTGGCTTGAAGTCATCCTCAAGAAGCATGCGCTTGATCGGACCCGTCTAGTAAATGCGCTCTCTTCAAGTATTGCTTCCAGTTCTGATTACGATGATGGTGGTTGATGGTGATTCTTAATTTACAAGGACTCTGATTTCTATATAAAAACCCAAGGGCATGGAAACTTGTGACAGATCAAAGATTCTTTCTTGCTAAGAAGTCATAACAGCCTTTGTTTCTTCTTTGCGTTCTTTAACATCGAAGATCGCAAAATTCTCCCTAACTGCAAAACTTTGACTTCTGTTCAAACAAACAAATGTTGTCTCCTTCTTTATACTTATCATCTTTTATAAGCCATCTTTTATAAACCATTCCAAAATCGAGAAACACCTACGGTTCATATCAACAATCCATTACGTTAAAGATACAAGAAACTAACAAACTCTCCAGGATTCGGACTGTTATTGGCTGAGAATGCCGGGAGCTTGCCGCACTATGATGTCGCCTGGATGCTGCTGAACACTCAAACGATGGACAAACCCTTTAAGGTCGAGCCTTAGTTTGTTCTGTCATTGGATTCAGCATAGTTTTCAATAAAGAATACTCAAATACGCAAATTCAAGACTCAGCTGGCATAAAACCGTAAATTCAAAGTCTGTAAACAGCAATGGTCACTTAACAATGGCGCAAACAAGCATACTGCCAGTGCATTGGCTTCCACTTCACTGCCAACAAACTTCGTATTTCAAGAGATCTTCGAAATGCTTTTTGTGTGATTCAGATAAAGTATTCTTGAGTTCTATTTATTTCTATTTATCTTGAGTATCTACTGTTAACTTTTCTCTTTTCATTTTGTCAATCCAGACTTCGCGCATCGCTACACACCCAGGAAATTTGTGACAGGACAACTCTGTCTTTCGGCTATAGTTTCACCTCACACTTTTGACGTATTCAGGCATGATAGTCAGGTCCTTTCTTTTTTCTCCAACTTTAACCATACTTGGTCCCTATAGAAGCCTATTTTAAGGTTTTATTCAGTAATTTGCTTTGAGCAAGAGGGAAATTGCAATTTCCGAAGGCAATTTTCCGCACGCAAGCTTGTAAAGAAATCGCATCTTATCAACTTCTACGTCATGGTGTCCCGTGATGCACTCCCCGCTAAAACTTAAACTGGATTTAAACCCCTCAAATGAGCCAAAGCATACCCAAGCGCTTTTCAAACATGTTTCACTTCTCGAACTAGTGTCATAACTTTAAAGAAATGGACAGTAAAATCGACTTTATAAATGACTCAACGCCTTTGAGTTTCATGTCACCATTTCTTTAATAACATGGGGAATTGAAGCTACTCGATAAAGCATCGATTGTGGGCAGTGTATTCTGAAAAGCTATTGAATTAGGAAAAGCTCCCAAAAGCTCGGGAATATTGAGTGTAAAGTGGAAGTAAACCGGACGCAATGCCAACAGCTTGCGGTAGAAAAACACGACCAGCATGAAGCAGGTCTGCAGCATCAGCTCGAATTGTTTTACTCGCCACATCCGAACTGATTGAAAACACCATGTTTCAGCGCCAGCATCCTCGACGTTCTACAACCAGACCGAAGACAGCAAGTCCTTTCATTTCTGGTGAGTATAAAACTTCCAGCGCCCATTAGCGCACAGTCTGAAGCAGTTGGGCTCCACATTCACTTGCCATCCTGACGTCCGATTGTGCACTGGTAAATTGTTGGCAGTCTTAAGAAATAACAATCTTTTGAACCTATAATTTGCAACCTGCTTCAGAATTGAAAAGTCATTCATTGGAATCTTGTGTTTTGAAGTATCCACTAGAAATGATATTTCTTTTCGTCTTCTCGTGTTTTTACTGTAGAAGCCTCTTTTCTTTGGATACCTCTGATTCAAAGTGAACTTACTCTGTTTTCTAAAGTAAGTTTCATCAAAAAAACTTTATCTAAAACTTTTGTGTCGGGTAGCCAAATTCAAGTTTGAGACCATCAGGACCACCATGGCCTTTCAAAGCTGTAGCATTCCCCCTCTGCACGGAATTTGACGAGTAAACTGTTTTGGCGGTTATTTCAGCATTCGCTTGCCCCCTAGACTTCATTCAAGACAAAGTTGCCCCCTAGGACAAATTCTAATGCTTTCCTTTCTCAATACCCACCGAACCAGCTGTCATAATTTAATGAACTTTTCTTAGTGCTAAGAAGCAACTAAATTTTAATTTTTTTAAAGAAAACAACACCATTTACTGCCAAAACATTTTACTTGAATCCCTCTCGCTGTGATCACAATGGCTTCAGTTCTTGTGCAAAACGATGGGAGTCCCCAGGCCTCGAAAGGGGGTCATCCTGCAACGCATTAGCTGGGTGCTTTTTTAGTGGGCGAGGGAGGTGTGGCCTTCCCCTGGTCAAGCTGCCAGAACGCCTGGTGACTAAATTCAAAGAAGTAAAGCAAAAATATGCCCATATAGTGACCAAGTGACAGAATTTCAGCATTCGTCATCTAATCTGGAACCATTTCACCTTAAGATGTTGATTCAAGTCTTGCCGGGTACTCAGGACGCCATGTTGCCCGACGAAGAATGGCAGCACCTGGGGACATTGCTATGTGGAGTTGGCCGGGGGGCTTACCTTACAAATATGTGAGATATGCTGTAGTGAATGACCGGGGGTGTACTGGGTGGGTGTTCTGAGCTGTAACCTGCTACCTTCTCTCGAACTTAAAACAAGACTGAAAATTAGGGCGAGTAAAAGAGAAAAAAGCTCTAGACACTTTTCCTTAGAAGAAAATTTGCAGATTTCGTATTTCAATACGATGCGTTAAACCTGATTATCGTTGCTGTTATTTCTGAAAAATTCATTCGATTGCAATAAAGTCTAAAACCGAATATTGGCATTTTGAAAGCCAATATCATGTAGCTCTTTAGAGAAATTAAAGTTAATTACTATCCAATTGAACAAAAGCTATCTCTTCAGTGACAAAAAGCACCGATTTAAACAAGTTATTGTTGTTGCAGAACCTCTATAAGGTTGCTTTGAAAACATGCTTAGTGTTAGAAAGTTTTTAGTTACAAGAGATAGCAGAACTGTGTTTTGCGGAAAGTCGTGGGGGAATTCCTGCACACCCAGTTTTAGCGCCATTGGGCTTGCTGGGCGTAATGGCGGGACAGTCGCGAACTGTAGCGACCAATGTCAATAAGATGGAATTGTTCCCGGTCGAGGCTCACAACGCCGCTGTCAATAGCAACATGAGCTGATGCTTTCATGTCCTCTATTGTTATATGTAGTCACGTGATAATCATTATAAGCATGTCCTTTTGTTTACACTTACTAATGCGTGAAATGGAGCCCTGTTATCACGTGAACATAGCATGTCAAAACCATCCGCTCTGCCAGTGCCTTAGTTTGAATGCTGTAAAGCAGGTAGTGAGTATCGGGGTTGATTCTTCCCCTTTCTAATATCTAGATTTGCTAACCAGAATAATCGACTGACTACAACTAATTGCACAAATGGTTACCAATGATATGGCGGCTTCAGAGTACCTCAATCAACTACTACAAGACAAAACTACAATCACAAAAATGCCAAAGATTTTTCTGCACTCCGAAAGACTGCTTGATGAAGGTATGAATGACATTAAAAAATTATCAAAATTTTGATTAACTTAATCATTACCTCTTACAGTCATTTTCAGA
Organism: Nemopilema nomurai; assembly: GCA_003864495.1. NCBI lineage: Eukaryota > Metazoa > Cnidaria > Scyphozoa > Rhizostomeae > Rhizostomatidae > Nemopilema > Nemopilema nomurai. Next base: position 1,937,079 of record ML133442.1, read on the forward strand.
CCACAGGCTGACTTCCTCATATTTGTTGACACGGAATTACCATTAGGCCATACTGGTTGATTGGTATCGCGTTTTTGCAAATAAATAAAATTTGTTTTTATTAAGTGCTTTCAATATTTGCTGGATTTCATTAACGCACTTGTTGTGTCGAATTTCCGTCAATAATATTAGCCAAAGCCATTGGAAAGGCCGCGATGCGGTTCCTTTCTTTTACCACACAGTTTACCAATATTTGCATTTAGTCTTATCTGTAACCTAAGGAGTCGATTCGGAGTAGATTTATGCTGCTCCATCAAACCTAGTTCACTTTTGGCAACTAAAGGATGACTTTTTTCATCTACGCCAAACTTGTGTACTGGATTTTTGTTTGAGAAATCGCGGCCCAAATTTCCTTGAATTCGCTGCTTTTTTTAGCCGTGGCATTGTCTTGATGCAAAAGGAAATCCCCTTTCAAATCAATCCCAGATAAACAGGGTCTATATGGACGTCCGTTCAATCATTACATCGAAGTCCAAATTTGGGCGTTATTTTAATGTTTGTAAATGTTAGTAAATAACGGCAATGTTTGCAAACAAAGTAACAAGTATTGCAATGTTGGCGAGCAGTTCCCCTGTTTGATACGGTACTTGAACCTCGCTTCAACACCTGCTACACGTGTGTGAGGGAACAAAGGAGCATTTACACCACCACTGATCTTTTGCTATTTCCTTCTTGTTCTTCATGGTGTTTCTCACGCATCAATTGCCCATTGTTTACAAACCAATCTTCACGATTCAGTTGTTTCTGGTTTCTAAATATTTATACTTCACCCAACCGTTTCCTGTTCTAACCAGTAGGTCCTGCTAAGGAATGCACTCCTTGTGAATTAGTTGTTTATTTACCAAATTGTTATTAAGACAAGATGCTGAAGACAGCTCTGGTGTCACTATCATCATATTGGTTGATTTTGTAGATTGGCATCTCAAACCAAATGCTCTCAACTCACTCATTTTTCTGAGGCCTGAGAATTGACATGTTTAGATCCTTTATTTGGTGCATGAAAAGAAATTTCTAGGGAATAACAATTTCTCATACCCTACATTCTAAAATGATAGGATCCAATAAAAAATCCTCTTCAGTTTCCTTAAAGTATGTTATTTTGCTTTTTTTCCAACCAGATTTGTTTACCAGATGTAGTATTGAAGTGCTCAAAATTTACCTGCTTCTAATAGAGGATTCAGTTGAGTGAAAATAGGATGGTTTGTGGTTGAACAGGTTGTTGTGGACTATTCACCGTGACTTGAATTGGCTTGGTCATAAGACTGAATGTTCAAAACAGGTTAATTTTTGCTTGCTTGTTTACCAGTTCTGTTCTTCTGGTGTTCAGAGTCATAAAGCTCAATAGCTATAGATTTTGAAAAGAGAACCTCCTCTGTGCTTCTAGAGTTGAGAGAGAATAGGATTTTTTAACTGAAGGTGTTGTTCTATAGACTTGCTTTGAGGATCTCTTCATTGCTTTCTACATCTATTCAATGTTTGTGAATATGAGCTGCTCTTCAGGGCTCTCTTAATTTATGAAAAACATGTGTTAGAAGAAAACCAAAACCCCACCAGGCTCCTATTGTTCTGCTCTACAATACCGTGAGATTATATATTATATCTATATAGAGAAATTTTTTTTCAGAAATGATCAGTTTCCCAAAGCTATAGCTCTGCTATTTTGCCTAAAACAATCAAAATACAACTATATATAAACAGAAGCTAGATCCAATAGTTAACTATTTTCAATATTTTTTTAATATTAAGGGATTTATCACAATAGGTTCTAAAATGTTTTTTCTAATAGCTGGTTTATATGCATTAATATGGTTTCACTTTTCACTATAATTTAAAAGTTTTCTAGTCTAAAACATAACAAATCTAAAGCATTCATATATTTCATTTTCTCAAACTGTAAGTCAGACAATCCTTCAAGTTTGTTTCCCGTGTTTCCAAGTATAAAGATATGTTGTCGCTCTTTTAATACACTGTGCATCATACCTTTCATACTAAGAAATAAAGTCACAACTAACAAACTTAAATGATATGCCATGATATTTAGTTTTTACAGGCAAATTAAAATTTGATTATTTTATGTCTGTGTGTTTTAGAGATTAACAGAGTGAGACACGATTTGTTTAGTCCATCAAACTTCCTGTTGTCACTACCTGCTCAAAATGGACCAATCGTAAAGCTTACTGAGAAAATATATGCACCAGTTAAGGAATACCCAAAGGTACCCTTTTGGTTTTATATTTTACTTTTAAGACCTTTTCTGCAATAGCTTTTAATTCTCTCTTCCTGATATTTTCTTTTGCATCTATTTGTATTCTAAAGGAACTTTTGTAACTACTTACTAACAATAACTTGAACTGGTTTCTCTTCCTTTGTAGTTCAATTTTGTTGGAAGAATTATAGGCCCAAGGGGCCTGACTTTGAGGCAAGTAGAAACTGAAACAGGGTGTAAAATTCTGGTACGTGGACGGGGATCAATGAAAGATAAGAAAATGGTAATTATTCATCTCAAGCTTTTACTTTAATGTTGAAATGATTTTTTGCCTTTTTTGTCGACATATTTATTTGTTAATTTAAATGTATTTCAAAACTTTTAGGTTAGTTATACTCCTATATGCTTTAAAATTTCTTGATTTGTTTAGGAAGAAGAAAAAAGAGGACAACCAAATTATGAACATTTAGATGAAGATCTTCATGTCTTGATTATGGTTGAAGATACTGATGACAGAGCAAGGCTGCGGTTGTCAAAAGCTGTGGAAGAAATGAAAATACTAATGACTCCACCTGTGAGTAATGATCTAGGTATTTTTATTCTTCCCAGAATTTACAGAGACCCCGTTTTGCACATCAAAAAACTTTTTCTGTGAGAGTATCAACCTCCATTGAATGATTTCTAATCGTTTTCTGTCTTCAGCAGTGGTGTCGGTGAGAGACACCTTTTGACACATTTTGGATATTTTTTCTTGTTGGAGCTAAATAGTCAGTTAACCTCAACCTCAACCAGTTAACCTTGTTTCTCTAGTTTTAGATCTCATGATCATTTAAGTATGTCTATAGGCACAGCAGAGCATTGAGAAAAGTGGGGGGGCTAAAACCATTGTAAAAGATGCTTTATTGGTAGTTTATTACTAAATATCTGGCATTTTTGCAAAATGGCTAAAGCCCCCTCAGCCCCCCCCCCCTCCTCCGATGTGCCTGGTCTAATGTACAACTGGCCATTATATTTGTAGGAAGATGGTGAGGATGAGATAAAAAGGAAGCAGTTGAAGGATCTGGCTATTCTTAATGGTACACTAAGACCTGAAGCCCCAACAAGTGTATCAGCAGCTGGACAGTCAAGTTTTCCACCATCACCATCAGGCCTAAGACAAAGTATGGATGAGTCTTAACCATGGTGTTAGATTGGGAATCAGTTATTGTCTCTATTGCATCTAGCCTTTTTTGATAGGTCCAAAAATTGTTGTCTCAAGCTCTTAGTCTTCAAGTCTCAGTGGTTTTATAAAAAGCAACGTTAATAAATATCTTTCACGGTAATATGTTTTAGGCATAATCAGAGATTTATGTCACAGTTGCCTTGACAACAAAATTTTTGCACATTCATTCCCTTTTCTCAGCATTCAAATATTTCGATAAAGGGATGAAGAACTTGCCAAAAATTTGTACTCATATGCTGATTAGTATGACTGCAGGAATCTCCTTTCTATCATAAATTGCTAGCTTTTACATACACCATATGTCGTGTGAGAAACCACTTTTGAATTGAGTGTCTGTTATTTCAGTTCAAAATGGAATTTTAAGCAGTCCTCTACCTCCAATGATGCAAAGCTACCCGATTCGAACTGCAGGTGAGCTTGACATACTTTCCTACCAGCTATGTGATATGAACATTATGAATCCGTTCTCGCATTCGCACCAGTTATCTCTCTAGATTGACTGGCAACACCACCTACAGACACCTGTCAGGGTTTTGCAGTTCTAAAGATGACAGAAACTGTTTACTCTTTAGCCCAAAAACAAGGGTTCCTCTAGTTTTATTATTTTAATTGCCGCTGACTGTTTCTGGATTATGCCAAGCTTTTGAAATGATGCAGGCATAATCTTATCCATCCAGAACCTCATCCAATATGAGTAATTTTGGGTTATATTTTAACGTTTTCATGTTCAAGAATACCAAATTAGATGCTACATTCTAGTCTTAGCCCGTGTTGCTTAAAAATTTGTATATTAGATTAGCTGCGTTTGTATTGTTATAAAGGCTACTTTAAGTGATGCTTTTAGGTTATAAAGGCCCATCGCAGCTTCGCACTTTTTGCTTTCCAAAGTGTGCACCATTTTAAAGCGTCAAAGCAAACACCATTTTGTTTTCCCACACTAATATGCTCTTGGCCGTCAGAGCAAATCGAAGCAAGTAAAAATAGTTAAAAGATGCTACTTTGTCACACAATGCTACTGACTTTTTGCAAAAAGTAGTGGAATAGCTTTATCACTTTTTCAAAGTGTCCGTTTTCTAACATTGTCAGTTTTTAATCAACCTTTTTCAGTTTTTAAGACTTTTTGCTGATTTTCGGTAAACGAGGTTGTTTGGGAAGCGCTTGCAGCTTTTAGTGCACATTGCATGGTAAACTCACATTGAACCGATTTCAACTGTCTGAGTGCGGAAGCAGTGCGATTTGTCGCCTTTCTAACCTAATCGATCACTATTCAGTTTCGAGGTAGCCGCTAAATGGCTGCTGTTTCGAGCTGCCTTTATCTCTAGTTTACACATGCATTATTTATTAAACTGTTGCCATCTGTATTTAAATTGTTGTTTACAATTTTTACTAATTGTTATTCACTTACTAATGTATAGTCTATTTAACACTCTGATTCTTATTAACACTACTTAGACCCTCGGTAATAAATTGCAGCTCATTTGGTATATCAAGGTCGGTACACCCTTGCACTAATTCGATATTCCCTGGCAGGCCTCAGCTGAGAAATTTCTTGAAAAACCTCAGTGGAAAGTGACATATTCAGAAATGTTTGTACAAGTTTGGCCAACTGAAAGTTAAAAGTTAAAGTTAAAAGTATTGATCTCATCAACACACATTCTAATGCTGTTGGAAATACGAACGGCTTCCTAAAGCTTTAATACTAAACACCTATCCTCATAAACCTAAAGCCGAAATATACTCAAAATGTTCGCCAATTCTGAAACTTAAACGAGTGCTTCTCCTGTCTCAGTTGATTTAAACACTACCTGATTCCTAACATTCTGCAACTTCTTCACTTAAATAATACTAACCTTTTAAGACTGCAGTTAAACCTAGCTAATCGTTGTTTTGTTTTAACTTGTCTTGTCATCTTTCTTCTCTCTGTCACTAATTACTTGTCTTTGATTAGACATGCCTTAAACTAAAGTTAAAGTTAAATGTTGATGTTATAGTTTTCCTAAACTTTGCCAACTTTAACATTTATGTTGCATTTACAATAAATGTAATGGAATCAAAATTGTAAAGCCGCTGATGTGTTGATATTTTTTCTCAAAACAGTTTCAGCGAGCTTGCCAGGGGTGTACCCCATTGATGCATATGCACACCGGCCAACCTCAATGCTTGACTTTGCCGGATTTGAAACCGGAGTAATTGGTAGCAAGAAATGAACTGCAATTCAATGCCGAGTCGTAAACAAGTCTTCTATAAATAACTAACTCTTCATATTGTTAAAGGAGTTTAGTAAGATCCATCGTTTGGATGTAGGCGGGCAATTGAACCACGCTCTTTGCTTTAGATTGAGAGGTCTGTTCGACCCGTTGTCCTAATGAACCATCAACCCTTCGAGTCAACAGTAGATCTTGCACTGAGCTGAGTCAACATACTTCCACCCGCCCTCTGAGGATTATCCAAAAGTACGAACCGACCATCTTTTACACTCCGGCTGCAGCCATGCTAGGGTCCCTGAAAAAGCAACATAGAAATGACAAAAACACTATAAATACACCTGTCTTTACTCTTGATGGACAAATTGCTCGTGCCTATTGTACTTAAGGTTTTGTAAGAACACTTCTTTTCGCTCACTCACTTACTCACTTATGATCATTGCTTCTTAGACTAAGCAAGTTTACCGGGATTTATTTATTTAAGTTGTTATATACAATAATTATTTCTTTGCGCTCTAGAACTAAATTTTGAAAAATGTTGGGTTTTGACTTTCACTATTGTAAAGTTTAATTTTATGATATGACTTGTTATATTGGGGTCATGCCATTTGGCATCGTAATTTTAAAGATTGTTTAAAGGGGACTTCTCCAAAGTATTTTATCGCCCACACCCGCTTATATATATAGGGTGGTGGCAAGGTCGCATTTGCCTGTTCTACGGCATAGTTCACTTCCGAGATGTTCTGCGTTGACACGCAGCAGCACGCGAGATGGTGGCCCTGTCCTTCACTGGACAACAAAGCTGATCTGTGTTAAATATTTTAGTGTCCGTTTAAAATGTCCATTAGATGATCAAAAGATTTTTACATGGTGAGAGTCTCGTGGCTACTGGTTGCAGTAATCTTGAAACGTCTTGCAAACACAAGTGCAGTGAGAGTCATCGTATCCAATGTCCACGCCGATTTAGGTCAAATGCGATCTTGCTAGAAGGAAATTGTTGTAAGGTAGTTCGGTGCTTTGAATGAACATGTGAAATCGATGGAAATCGATCGCCATCGGCTTTACGTCCGCCAATCTTATAGACGTCTGCCGTATCGTGTGAGTTTATGGCCCATCGTATCTTTGGCATCTTCCGTTTACAAAAAATTATGCTCATAGTGTGTATTTGTACGCAATCCTTATATTAATTTTATTCTCATTTGTTCATACCTTTATCAAATTATTTAAGTATTTATTACACTGCTTGAGAATTTATGAAGTATTTACATTATTCACTCTTAGAGACATTACGACCTAATCGTATGACTTTGCGTTGATATCGACCAATGTACGTGAGTTATTGTAGGTTCTTAAGAGGCTTTGGAAATGTTCAATTGATTGTTCATTCTGAATCATTGCACGGCTCTTCCTTGCTATCTCTCTCGGTAGACAAATGTATTTACATGCAAGCTTTGTTTCCATATTCTTATATCGGATCCCCTAAGTGATTTCTAACCACTAATTTCATTTCTCATTAGGTACTGAAGTGAAAGTTCGATCGACTACTTTGCGATTTCACCCTTACACCAAATAAGGTGGAGATTTTTTTCTGTGCTAATTCATTTGCCAAGTAAATTAAATCCATTCATAGTAGATGCGCGACATACTAGCGAATTGACAGTTCTGCTGGTGCACCTGTGTTCCTTTTCGCTATCCTTCACTTTCAATGTTCACTGTCTCGCTTTCCTCCAATTTCAATGTTCACTGTCTCGCTTTCCTCCACTTTCAATGTCCATTTCTCGCTTTCCTCCACTTTCAATGTTCACTTCCTCGCTTTCCTACGCATCAATTCTCCGGACTCTCTTACTACCAGCGGGCTCCTGACTTAATCACTAGGCGCCTTTGCTTAAAGCAGAAGACAGATGATACACAAGAGGTCTAGGTTCGTGCCATTGTATGCAACAAGGTTTTTCGTTTGATTTTTGTTTACTTTCAAGACAAATTGGGGGGTGCTCTTTCTTCGACCCCCTACAATACCATGATAGGAGATTTGTCCGTAAACGTCAGAGGTGGAACTTCGAGGTAACCTCGTTATCAACCGTTGGCCTTACACAAACACGAGGCGCTGGGTACTATCCATTCAAAGTATAACTACCTCTAACTGATTGCTCTTCTGGGGAGGATTATCAACCTTCATTCGAAATAGCCGCAAACGTTCTTTGGGAATAGAGGAATTCTCTGCAAGAGCCGCCAAGGGACCACCGTTTCTCTTTTGTGACTATCAAAGGAATGTTGAACTGTATCATCAAGGTGGCGATAATTGCTAGAATGCGCTTACATGTTTGCAGCTTCCCTGCTAATGAAAACTAGCGCTCCTGCCATTTCTCATTTTGCAATGTAATTTCGTCTTGTGTTTGTCACTTCAATTGAAAAGGCGTGGACTTTGTTGCATACCATTTAGTAGGTAGTTGATGCTAACTCATGTCTCCCTTTAACCAGCAGTGATAATTCATTTGCCTAATTGTAACTTAACTCGCTAATACCCACTCGTCTCTTTCTAACAGATACCTGTACTTAACTAACAGAAAGCGCCATCCCAGCGTCCAACGCTGTTTGCCCCAGACAACGAGATTTCGTGACAGAAGTTTCATAGTGCAAGCTGAGTTGCATTTTTAATTTTTTTGTTTCAATTTTGGTTTTGATGTTCAGCTCCTTTAAAGAGTCTTTGTCCGTAGTGGCTCTGCTATGCTTTTTCCGCCCTTGAGTCAATGTGAATTCGGTTTGCCATAGAGTCCTTGTTGCGATAAATAAGAATTTTCAACTAGAACAAGTAAAACAGCCTTCATATTTTGCCAAGCTATAGGCGGGGGTCTTCCTCTTGTTTAGAGAGCCTTAATCGCATTAATCGCCCTATTCTTTTTTGGACGATACTACAATGACGGCCGAACAATATTTTCCTTGACTGCTACCATAACTTGTCTTTGCTGGAAGTCTAGATGCTATCTAGAATCAGATAGGTTTCTTAAAGTTTTTCGGCAGTGGGGCCAGGTGAATTGGGTCTTATATAGTAAATAGAATAAGCGTTTTATATTGCTGAATGTTTAATTTGTTCTCATTTATACCAAATTTCATTTGAGTTAATCGTTCATCATTCCTCAGTCATGTGCCAACCATTCGCTAATTCATACGCTTGTTGTTGTTGTTGTTGTTGTGTTGTTGTTGCTATTGTTCTTGTGGTTTTTGTTGTTAAGATTTTCAGTGTAAAAGATATTATCTTGTACAAAGTTGTTTTTAAATATATTGACATGATTACAGATATGATTTTGTTGGGGAAATTACTAGTTAGATTGCATGTAAGAATATATGGCTTCTACCTTTTATTACATATACACACTAAATGCATTAAATGATTATCTACTGTCGTGTAAGGGGTTATTGCTATAGACCTCTTGCAATCCAGTCAGCAGCAGGATTCATAGGGGGGTTCGTTTCAATAAGCATGCTAGGTTTTTGCAAGACAGCCAGGACCCTCTCTATTGGTGAAAAATTGTTTGGCACACTATTATTTACTACCGCATAGGCACCAAAGAAGGCTAGAATAACTTTTGTAAGCGAGTGCTAGAAAAGGGGTGTGCTTTGCTTTGATGGGTTTATCAGGTGTTTTCTAAAAAGCTCCGTCAAGTACCTCGTATGACGTGTGTATTACTGTACTGGTGACTATTGATATTTCTATTATAAATTATAAAAAAGAATTCTATTGATTTGAAGATCACGATATTAAGAGATTTTTAAATTCCTATTGATTAAAATATTGATTATTAAATATGAAATGCTTCTTATCAGAGATTTATTGTAAAAATCAAAGAAAAGTATTGTTTTTGCCTTTCTCTAGCATTATTCTCTGTTTCTACTGCGACAATCATTTTGTTAAAAGTTCAGTCGTCTGGCATTACTTACTTGAATGTCATTCTCGTTTTCTCGTAAATTGAAAATTTCAATTTAGGAGACATTGTTGCATAAGGTTGATTACTTTTCACACGAGGTATAGGAAGTTGCCACAGACACAATTTTTGTAATTTTCCTCGGCTCTAAAGAGGGATAAAGCTCAGTTTCGCAATTTTTTTCAAATTTGTGTTTTTGCACCGTTTGTGTTTGCACCGAGTAGCTGTTATTGACAGGACCTGTTGTTGCCAAGAAAGCTTGCGGGCAAGACTGTGCAAGTAATAAATGTCCAATTAGATGGAAAACTTTGTTTAACAAAGGGATATTTGCATTTCCTCTTTAAAAAACTACTTGCGACTTATGTAACAAAATCATTCACGGAATTCAAAGGTTTTTTTACACTTCACACAGCAAGGTGGCATTAAGTGAGGCTTCTTGTCTTGTCGTTCAAGTAGTTTGATGCCGATGTTTAGACCATTTCTAGGAGCCGTTTGTGGCATTCATGTCACTAACATTGAAACGATTTCGGCTGACAGATGTTACCCGAAGGTCATTCACCACCGATCAAAACTTTTAGCCAAGCAAAAACAGGGCTTTGGCTATCATGTGTATTGTTTGTTGTATCGATCAAGTTAGTGAATTCAAATAAATTGAGTCTAATGCATTTCTACCGAATGGCTCAAATAGAGTCGCCATTACAGTGCGCTTTTTAAAGCGGCCGAACCACCCCTTCGTACATGTCGAAGTTGATCAACTTCTTCATACTTGTCTTCATGAAGGTTAATCATGGAGATTGAAAGAAAATTGAGAAGTGGCCACTCCCTATGTAAGGCTTCAGGCTCTAGTTTAGAGGTGAGAACAAATGTCGGAATACATTTCTCCAGCGCTTCTTTCACTACGTGATTGAATGTTGCCAATTTTTTTAAACTTAGAAGGGGGATCGTCCCTGCTTTTCAAAAATCAATATTTGTTAGGCAGTGACCAAAAACCGTTGGGCAATCCTCTCAAACTTTGAAGAAGGCACGCCTTTTCGCTCAGAATGGCCCCATTGATCACCTAATGAATCTAAGTACAGAAAAGAGGCGACTTCTTGTATTAGAGCAAAGAGTGTTGGGATGACTCTAAGTTTGGTACCTTGCAAAAATCTGAATCTAAAAATTATTTTAGATTATAGTTGACCAGCTTTGTAGAATAGCAAGTTAAAAACTTGTACCTAATCAAGGGTATACAATTATACTGGTGCAAAAGAGTAGAGTTTTGTTATTTGCATTGAGTTTTTATGGCTACTTAGTCTATATGCTCAATGAGCTCTTTTACTGTTTTAGGCCGTTAATCAGGACGGCTCAATACGGTCAAAAAATAGCTTAATCAATTAGGATCATTAGGCCTGACGAATAGAAAAAGAGACACTGGATACTCCTTTGGGGAAATTCTTGCAGAAGATGATTCAGCATCTGAAAAACCTGCTTGTGAATGCAAAAATAACTGAAATCAATTTTGCAATGGGAGATTTACTTCGCCAAAAAACCACCATGAGCTCTTAGAAACAATGATAGTCTTCCGGAAAGTACAGAGGGGAAAATCACTCCAAAAATCACGTACACCTTTTGTGAAAATCCTATTGTTTTATCAAAATATCCCTGGAAATCCAATTTTTTTCGTAGAAATCCCGTATGTTACCTGCAAGAGTGAATTGCCACACGGAAAGTACAACTGCTTATTGTAGAGCACATACCATAAGATGCGTTGGATGCAGACTCTTGCATAAGCAAAAACAGGTATTCTCACACCCACGAAATGTTTTAGGCTGACACCGAAAGCTTGACTGCCTGAAAATAAAACGGCAAGCTTTCGTCGAGCGATGAAGGAACGAGGCTTCTGGAGTCGAGCATTTTCGAGGAAATGTGCAAAGTTTCGAACTTTTTAATTCAAACAGTTTTAGAAATTCGCCTTAGTTACGATTTTTGATTAATGTTCTTTGTTTTGCAAACGGAGAATTCCTTTCACCAGGTTTGGTATTTTAAGCATTAAGTAAACAATAGATTGTATTTGAAATAGATAGGGCCATAGGCAACATTATTTCTTACGACGATTCATAGAGTGTGAGGAAAAATAGCCGACTCGAGCGAGACTTATAAATATTCCTGAAACATGCCACATAAAAAGACAATTTTTGAAATTTTTTTCTTTCCACAATATAAAAAATAACCCTAAGTATAAAGTAACATTTGATTAAATTATTAACAAAAACATTCATTTTTATGGTAATTCACTAAAATGCCAAAGGCAACCTCAGAAGTAAAAAATCTACAAATCGAGGGGGGGCTTATTTAAAGTTTGTAGTTATAGGGTGGGGGCTTATTCGAAGCGGGGGGGGGGCTTTTTCGAGGGGGGGCCAATTCGAGGATTTACGGTAATACAAATCACGGGAGCAGAGGGGAAAATTGTACTTGCCATGCGCGTAGAGCTCACAGGGAAACAAAAGCAAAATTTTCGTTCTGGCCCTAGCAACGAAATTAAACCTGTAGTGATGGAGAGCCATATTAGTTTGGTCTCGTTTTAAACTCGCACATTTTTCGCGCTTTTTCCAGGTAATGAAAAATGACGTGATATCCCTTTGTTGTTTAAGACAAATGACTGTCAAAGCAACAACAAAAATTTGAACGTAAAGTATAAGATAATTGGCAAAAGTAAAATGGCGAGTTCTTCGATCATTTTTCTTTGTTTTGTTGCGTTTTTATGCATTTATATTTGCTTCGGAAGTCCTAAAAACATATATTGGTCCGAAAATGGTTGTGTTTTTTGCGGGAGAAAGTGGCAGAAAAACAGAAGATTTTCAACAACCGCGTCGATTTCAATCGAGATGTTGCAGAAAGCTTTTGGCAAAGTATCCAAAAAGGGGGACATTTGCTCGTGCTGTTCGAGAGAGGTTTCCAGGTGGCGGACGACGGGGAAAACATGCAAGGTATTGAAAAAATTCAAAATTTTACCGATGAAACCTAGACAAACAAACAAAAGTGTGAAATGGGTAAGAAAAAGGCACTAGAAAAAAATTAATTCTGGACATTTTAATTTTAGTTTTTTCTCGAATTTATCAAGTTTTCTCAATTCTCCACAGTAAGCAGACAATTTAAAAGTACTAGTCATTCTTATATCAGATAAGAAAGGGCTGCGCATTATTCTGTTGTCAATATAAATACTACAATCAAAAGTGGTAATAATTACAAGTAAGAGCTAATAGCGAATTTCTCAATTATTTACACAGATCATTTTGGCAGAACAGTATTTACTTTGGGATTAAATGTAATTAAAATTCTGAAATTTGTGAATGATTATTGAGTAATCCCTTACTACTCCCTTGTAGGTATCGTATGATAATAATCGAAAAGTTGGCAGAAAGCCCAAGAAGGTTGCATCAAAAAAATTGATCAGCCCAGCGCCGCTAACAAATTATGGACACGAAAGTGAAGTGAGATTTCATGTTATCATGTTATTTATCCACAAGACCCTAGGAGCTTCGCAAAAACGATATAAATTACGGCTGTAAGCGCTACCTGGAAGATTTACAATTGTTTAGCTTCTGTTTGAATCTACAATTATAATGCTGTTTCATATCTGCAATGGAATGGTATTTCAGGCCTCTGCACTAATGAACAATAACGGTGGAGCTGACAGCTACAAAGCGAAAAATCAGATCAAAAGCAGAACACTCCTGGACGTCACAAACTGGCGCAAAATATCAACAAAGTTTGGCCAAATTTTGGAAAGCCCTTATGGTGACCGACTCTTGCAAAAAAAAGTGTCTGATAAGATGCATCATTCGATCTGCAATCTGTCAAAAAGTAGGTTTTTTACCGAAATACCTCACTATCAATAAAAATTACAAGCACTGAATAGAACTTACCTTAAGCCTGGCGCACACTAGAGCTTTCTGCTGGGCAAAAAATTATTCGTGACTGCGTCCTAAGCAGGAAGCACTAGTGTGCGGTGGACTTTAATGAATAATGTTGAATAATTTTCGCCACGAGTGACGTTCTTCTCTGTGTGTGCGCTGAACCAGAAGCAGCAAGCTTGCAATAACGCAACAAAACGCATGCGTATTCTGGGAAAGAACTAAAACAAACAGGACGACCAATTGTCCGAAACATAAGATGTAGTTTCGGAATAAAATCGCATTTGGAACCAGTGTTTCAGGCATTGAAAGATCTAAGAGACCGCGATAAACAAAAATTAAAGGCTTGATCGAGATTGACACGATGGTGGTGAGAGGCAACTAGCCACGATCCAGGGCCAGTTCGTTGCTTTTGCAAGCTGCTGCTGTTCTGAACACGAATTCCGAAACTACATCTTATGTTTCGGACAATTGGTCGTCCTGTTTGTTTTAGTTCTTTCCCAGAATACGCATGCGTTTTGTTGCGTTATTGCAAGCTTGCTGCTACTGGTTCAGCGCACACACAGAGAAGAACGTCACTCGTGGCGAAAATTATTCGACATGTTGAATATTTTTTGGAAGAGTCACAAGTGACGAAAAAGCTCATTAAAGTCCACCGCACACTAGTGCTTCCTGCTTAGCACGCAGTCACGAATAATTTTTTGCCCAGCAGAAAGCTCTAGTGTGCGCCAGGCTTAAGGTGCCTGTGGAACACCTGCGCAAGTGTTTAGCCGCAAAATTATATCATCATATGTCTCATATATCATCCTATCAGACAAATCCACTGCTCTAAAGTTACAAAGAAATGAGAACATTTTGAACGATTCGAACTTACTAACGAAAACTTTAAACTTGAATGCCTCGTGGATCGAATGTTTAAATTATAGTTAAATTTACGTGATTGGCTCATAGGCATTCACTGAACAAAGAGTTCGAAATTGCGTTATAATCGTTCGATGTGACGCGTTATCAGCATCATCATTAATTATCAATCATAATCATATTTACCATAATTCTTCGATTTATATCCACCCAAAACGTCACCATCAACCTCATTTTCCATATCTATATTAACATTATTCTGGCTTTCGAGGGTACAAATTCTACTTTCTTAGTAACCATGGCATATGCATAAAATACTTTATTTCTTATCTCTGACTAGGACCAAATTTGGAAGTCGAAGTTGAGGCCATAAGAAAAGCGTTGCACCAAAGAATAAATGTCGAAGGAGAGCGACCAATTTTTAAAACTGCAATGTTTCGATAATTTTGCAAAGATAATGGCGCTGGCCCACTTTTTGATGGCCTACTAAAGTCCATGACAGAGAAACGTCATTCGAAAACAAAAGACGAAAAAATGCAGTTATGGCAATGGAAATGATATACAAGCTTTGCTTTGGTAAAAGCCAAAAGTGTAACGTCTTTCAAAAACAACATGCTATATATCTGAAAATGAATCACGTATCACAAGAAGGTATAGAGACTGAAAGAACAATAGGTAACACCGTTTGCACCAAGACCTTGAGCAACGAATTAAGAAAGCTGTCTGCTGAAAACGAAGATGTTGTCAAAGCAATTGTTCAAAAAGCTGTTGAAAATAAATGGTTGATAGTTCTGATAATTGATGACTACACCACTGTTCATTCAAAACATAGACCAAAGACAAATGCATCCACCGCTGCCAAAATGTGCACAATGTGTTTGTCGTGTTTTTCCCCAGATTCAAGCGATTCCTTTGACCACGCAATATAATTTACATAACCTATCTGGCGTTGACGTACAACAAGTGAAGGAGACGATCATGAATAACAAAGCTATGTCTAAAATTAGCAAAACGTTCGCAAACTGCATGCCTGACTGGATGAAAAGTCACTTTTTTGACCCTGGATTTGAAAGAAATCGATTACAAGCTAACATGTATCGAGAGAATGACAATTTGAGAAAGATGCGGTCTTTGGAAAACCTTTATCAAAGCAGAACTTCCATAAGGCGCTGACTGTTGCTACAAAGACACTAAAAAACTATATGGATGAATTTGCAGTTTTAGTGCCTGGCGACTGGCCGGCACAGTTTTATATTCGGCAGGTAGTTTATTCCTCGTGCCGATTTAAAAAGCTCAATAAAAACGAAGATAGTTTTTCCGTTGAACAATGTAATACCAACATTGACGAAGCTCATGTTCATATGGCGTGCCAAAGCAATGCAACCAGTTATAGCCAAAATGCCTCAAGACCAACGGACTCCAAACAATCTGCTGTTCCATTGATAGGGCCTTTGCACATTGCATTAAACGCGAAAGAAAATATCATGAATTCCATGAATTTTTCAAATACGTTTATGAGGGTCTTTTTCCTGGTTCAAAGCTGGCAGACAAACCAAAGCCATGGCGTACAGCATTCCTCTTGGAATTAGTCTATGGTGGATGGACACTCATTCGAGATAAAGTTCGTCAAGTTCTTAAATTTTGGAAAGAGCCTCTTTATGGAATCTTTCTTACTTTACTTGACAATCATCTTCCTTTGTCACTATCAATGTACAGTGTATCATTCAGACTATGCAACTTTGCTGAATACTTTGATAGCATGATAGCAGTCTGGATAATGTTTTACTGTTTTCGAAGGCATCACTACGACAAAGCACCTCTTGTTTGGCTTACGAATATTCTTTGCTGGCAAAAGAACAGCCCAGCGTTGTTGGCTGTCTTGAAAGAATACTTGTCAGTGACAGATGAATATCCAGTGGAAAACACACATTCGATCATAAGAGCGCAAACAAGGGAAAGAGATACGCCTGACACATTGACAAAAAAGGCCAAGGCATTGTTTTAATCCAAGCGAGAGCAGCATTCGTTTAGACGTAGCTTCACACCACCAAAACCATTCAAAGTTTCAGGCGATCAACTTGAAGACCTAAAAGTAAAAGCATCAGCCACCTTAACTAATATTTTCCTAAGAATTTCTGAAATTTCCAACAACAAAACGTTTTGTGACACGAAATTAGATAAAATGCTCAAGTTCTTCAATCCACCTACCTCTAGAATACATTTTTTGCCCCTTGGGTACCACTGCAGTCATCCACCAGATCAAAACGTTCGCTGTGACATGCCTGGGTGCTACATAGATGATAATTCTGACTGGGAAATAATTGAAAACTGTTGCCATTCGTTTCACAAAGAATGTTTAAAGGGCATTACCTTTTGTCCAATTTGCCAGCTTCATGTTCGTTCAGTTATTGAAAGTCGTGGTCAGAAAGCAAAGGATGCAATATTTAATTGCACGCAGTTTTCAGATGAAGACGACATTGACTCAACTGACAATGACAATTTCCCAGAAATCGAGCCAATCCGAAAGCATAATTGCTTCAATTAAAAAGTTGGATCAAGCCGCTCCAAAAAAACCATTTCTGGTAAAAGACGAAGTTAGCCAGAAAATGATTCTAAGCGAAAGGAAAAGGCCTCCTCATTGCAAAAGGTGTGGACACATAAGAAGAGGCCACACAACGACAACAAGAGACATCAAAGATTGTTGTCAGCGCTGTCCTGGAGGGCTATGTGTAAAAGAAGGGAAGAATATCGTTTGTGAATGTGAATGGCATTCACAACAACGCGACTGCTTTGAGATGGAAATTCCATTCAAAATACTGCAAGCTGCAGGCATAAAAGAATTGTCCTTGCCCAAACAGGTTTGTCAGTCTGGTTTGCCTTATGGGGGTGAAACAAACTCGTGCACAGCGATTGCTACATTAGCCTGCAAACACGTTTTAAAAGGAAAGTTTCTTCAGGAAAATCACTTTGCAAACATACCCAGCATGGTTAAAGACTATGAAGTCATTATTAAGGAAGGCAATATCATTTATGGCTCAATTCTGCCAATTCATAACCAGCGAAACCTCTCCGTAGAAGAGGTTATTCAGCATTCCAACAAAGATTTGCGGCTTTACATGCCAAAGAGCTATCAAGGAATAACTGATGCCAATGCCCTTGCCGAGTATGTTGTGTATGAGTCAAGGGAAGCTTTGCTTCCTTGACAGCCATCAAAATCGCAATTGTGCAGCAGTGATAGCTTTTGCCGACCAGGGCAAAATTTTTGAGATGTGCCATTATTTAGAGCAGTTTTTCATTCGTAACTATAATACAAGAATCTCCTTTTGCAATTTGATTTACGGTAATACAAATCAAGGGGTTGACTTCCTCAACGCATGGCCTCTTTCCCAGAACGTTGCCATGACAACAGCTGAGCATCCTTGTCACAAGGAGTCAACGATCAATAAGCTTGTCAAAGCAGTTGCTTTACCCTTGGCTTGTGATATTCTCCACAGATTCAGGTAATTTTATAACTCATCTCAACCCATATCCCGGCTGTTGCTGCCCATTTTCTAACAGAGAGATTTGCTAGTTTATGTTTCAAAAGTTACACGTTGATACCCCCCTAAGCATTGCCTTATTCTACTGGGGCTGGGATTTCGGATGGGACTCTTCGCCATAGATGCAATGCTTGACATTTATATGGCCATAAGTCCCCTGGGTAATGACTCCAAAATTTGACCTTTATAATTGGATCTTGCTTTTGATTTTTTTCTGCAAGGGAAGTATTTGTTGTTTTTAAAGGTACCGAGAGAAAGGCAGGTTTGTTAAAAGGAAATTTTCATTTGAACGAAAATACTGGATGCTAGTCTTAAGTTTCTCAAAACACAATATTTTTGTTGTCTTTCAATGGCACCTTATGGGTTATAACCTATGACAATGAGGAAAAAATCTTTAACAGAATTCATATTGATTGTAGAATTGTAGCATGAGTCTATGACTTTATTCCCAATAGTTCAGATTTTTATTTTACCAATTGAAAGACTGTCATATAAGCAAACCATTAACATTTCTTTATTCTGAAGGCAGGGCTTCTGACTGCTTGTTTTGCTGCTAAGTGACTATTGGTACATATTTAGACAATGCTAAAGTGACATGGAATCAGGTGAAGACAAAGATATGGACATAACCACATTGGGTGAGCATGAAAAGTAGGTCACTCATTCATTGGGCTTTGCAACCCACTAGACTTGAACCAGGTACTTTTTGATTTATTAGAAAAATGTGGATCCTGCAAAATATTCTTTGAGGCAATGGTGAAGGGGAGTATCTAGAAGGAGAGCAGATATAAACCAGAAAATTGTGTGAGTAAGACCAAAGCTTTAGCACAAAACACCACTTGTAAGTCTAACCCACAAGCCTAGTTCTACTGCTCTTATGATTTTGTGACTGTCAATGAAGCAACCTGGAAGGTTTGCTTTTGAAATCTGTTAGTGAATTTCAATTGATGTCTTTATCATGCAAAAGAAGTTGCAAAAGGAAGCTTATTGGAACAAACTTTTGGAAGTAGTAGTCTGAAAATTATTGGGGCCTCTTTTTACAATTGTGGTATCCATCGCTGAATCTAAAAGATATATAAATGCATTTGGCATTAATTTATTTGTTGATTTTGGGGACATCTGGGCAGTGGGCAGTGTATTTTCTATAGGAATATCAAGTTTCTTTTTCTTTGATATTTCAAAAGATTAAAACAAAATGTCAACTATTTATAAAAGAGGCAGGCATTTATCATTTAATTTATGAACCTTCAAGTATTTATATCGTTCCTGTGTTTTAATTTTGTTTGTCATGTTTCAGATTTATGTCCCATGAGAATGATTATTATCAATCCACGAAAGTAACAGGGAGAAGGCACTTTCCAGGTAATGCTCTTGATGCAGTTTTTCACATAATGATGGCATGCTTTTCTGGCAATGTCATTGTGGTGTAATACTAGGCTCAATTTTTTTTTCATTTTCTTTGTGGGAAAGGTTTTCAAAGGCCAACCGGTTTCATTTTGCATTAATATTCATCTTGGCTTGCATCTCAGTTTTCTCAGAATGGCATTTGGAATTGGAAATTTCTCGACGCTGTTAGTTTCAATCTTGGTCTTTCCTTAATTTTCCTTCTATTGCTGCTTCTTTTGTCTCTCTTCTTCATAAACTGTAAACAGAATCCTCAAGTCTCTTCCTTTTAATTATTTCCATGGTGCCTTAACATTCACATTTGCAAATCTCACATACACATACCCTAGTTTTAACCCAATTGTTTGTTCTGTCCCTTCTCCACAACATTCCTAGTGAACTTTTGTATATCATCATTTTAAATGCTCAAAAACTGTTTTATTTATTTTTTTCCTTTCCACTGGCAAGTAAAAGAGAGCTCATTAAAATTGGTCTCACTGATGTACTATTATCTAGTATTTCAAAGCTATATTTTTGCTTGATTTATTGTTTTTAAATGATGCTAAAACAATTTTGTAGTTTTTCACATTCCTGTTCTAAGATCTTTTTCTGGCCTCCCTATCAGTCATTGTTGGACACAAGTAAGTGCAATGCTTGCCCTATTCTAGTCATTCAATCAATCATCACATCGGCTATAGATTTGTCCATCAGTGTTCTCAGCTTTTCCAATGACCATAACATTTCCTTTCTCTGTAGCCATGTAGATGCCATACTTAATAATACAAGGGCCTCGAGTGAAAACGACTGCAGTGGCGAAAAAACCCTCTCTGGGGCTGTCAGATCATAATAATCCACTGCATACTGCATATGTTACCGTTGCTAATAATACAACTCGGCACACGGGGCTTCGGTTTGTTTTAACAACTGGGCGTTGACCATAAGTTAAAAAAGCAGCAAATAAAAGTGCCACCTAAACAAAATTTCCAAATTTGCCTGACAAATATATACTGGTAACGAAATATTTGCCCAAGAAATCGACTTTTTTGAAGATGCAGCACCCCCATACCCCATTAGCAGTTTTACCCCTGGACGTATGTTTTATATACTTTTTCGTCTTTATCCCCTTACCTTTATGCCTAGAAAACCTCGTATGAATTGGCAGCGAGAGAGACATTTCTAAAGAAAGTTACTTAGCAACTCTTCAAAAACAATGTGCCATCAAATCAAGGAAACTAATCTTATAGACAGCTGAAAACTCGGCCTACCGATTAGAACTTGGCATCCCCTTAAAAACGTTCTTGAACCTTTTTGTAACTCGTTTAGATTTCATGACTGTTTAGCGATTAAAAGATTTTGCTGCTAGCACTTTTGATCATGGTTTTTCACACGTAAGATGTTTAATTTAAAAGCTCTGAAATAAAATTGTAGGTAATGACGTTCTTTGCCAACGATAAATTGAAATACATTTCTTGGGAAACAAGGGCTTTTATCTACCAAAGAGAATACTTCTCGCGGTAAAAAGGGCGTGGTCCAAGAAACTTTTTCCTTCTGGCCCCCTCTTGCCCCTCCCAATTTTCACAGGCTGGAGCCGCCACTGCCCACTTGTATATATTAGCTTACTATCTCTTAAGAGTCGCATATGCCCTTTCAGGACTATTTTTTTTATTTTCATCAATTACTTGACCCAACTTTCAACCAATCTATTTTTAGATATTTATCGTGCATTCTTTATCTTTTTTCGTAGCTCTTAATTTTGCATGCTCAATAATACCAAGCTCTCAACAGTAACATTTGTTTGCGATAATAAGTCGATGACTGTTTGCAAAATGTAACACTATCATTCTTCTTTCATTTGTCACATCAAACCCTGTGCCACCAAGACATCTTTCCTTGGAGTTGTCTTTGACAACTTCTTAAGAAAAGAAAATGTAAACACCATTCTAAAGAAAACATTAACTTTTCACAGCAATATTAAGTAAATGCAGACACTTCTGCAACTAACGAGTGTAGGTTGCATTACTGAGTTTTTATACTGACATCCAGACAATCCAGAAAAGACTTCAACGAATTCCTTCTTCTCACTTTCACTAAGCCATAAGTTTTTCCAAAGTTTGCTAATTCAAGTGGTTCGTCAGATGCAATGACTTTCATTTGCCACTCAGGCCTGAACTTCTCATATTCCAGGTACCAATAACCACATGAACACTTCGTTGTTGTCACGATAGAGCGATGAAAATGCATGCTTTATTTTTGGATAAACTTTGATGATATAACCGAATATTGAAGCAAGAATAACTCCCTACTGATTTGATGCAGCATGTGAAAGGAACAAACTGCAGATCTCTACACATTTGTTTCGTGATTAAATCAAACCTACCAGTACGCCCTGAAGAGTGAATTGATCAGGGGTCAGAACCCCAAAATGACGGCTCCCAAGGTCCCTCATGGTTGACGCTGCTCACTACTGAACACTGCTCCCTCATGGTTGACGCATCTAGAGGGTGTTTAATGCATCTAGAGGGTGTTGATGCATCTAGAGGGTGTTGATGCATCTAGAGGGTGTTGATGCATCTAGAGGGTGTTGATGCATCTAGAGGGTGTTGATGCATCTAGAGGGTGTTGATGCATCTAGAGGGTGTTGATGCATCTAGAGGGTGTTGATGCATCTAGAGGGTGTTGATGCATCTAGAGGGTGTTGTACCTCACTTTGCCTTCAGTTGCACCCACTTTACAATTAAACAGGTAGCTTTTCCTAAGGAATGACGTTTCAATCATGCGAGGAGTGGACCTTTTATCCCGAGGGGTACCACCATGGAAAACGCTGTATCATTGAAGGTGAGCGCATGGGGAACTGCCAAACAAGGAAAGAAGTAACTCTAACTGATGTCATTGGTAGAAGCCGAAAAGGTATGTCCACAAACTCTGTCACACCTGTAGGTCATCGTGGAGCAACTCATGGTGCTCTGTTTACTAGAAGAAGTAGCCGAACAATTTCCTTGCAAGTTCCCTTCTCATCTTGATGGATTCCTCAACATGTTCATATCGCCATTCTGCCTCTCTTTCTCTGCAGTGCATTGAACATGGTTTCTAATCTTGATTTTGGAAGAACTTGTTTCTCAGGAATGTGCCCAAGAGCTGGTCTGCCAGTGACATCCGATGGCGATAAAAGCTACGCCATCCCCGAGTATTCCACTCAATTCCACAAAGAAGGGTCAACTCTTCCAGCCATAAACTTCAGGTACGTCTGAACACGCAGCAACGCTGGTAAAAGCAGTGAAATTTCGTTATTCCCAATGACTCACACACACCTTTTTGGATTCCTTCGTTTATGCTACATTACTGTTGTCTAAAACTTTGAATCTAGCATAAGAGACAGACCACGGTTCACCTAAACAAGGACCCATTTCATTGGTTGGAGGGAACCTGTTTTTGAATCAAGCGAAATCAGCCAAGATCAAAAGGTTCTACTGATAATAGATCCTTTGGATGGGGGGTAATTTCATGACCACTAACTTACGAGCTAACTAACCAACTAGCTATTTAGCAAACTAAAAAACTGACTAACCAACTAACTGACTAACCAACTAACTGACTAACCAACTGACTAATTAACTAACAAACTATTTAACTAATTGACTAACAAACAAATTAACTGACCAACTAACCTGTAGGCATGAATATATCTAAGTTTGATGAAGCTTTTAACATGTAATTGCAAAAGTAGGAAAACTTTTGTTCACTGTCTTTAATTTTGGCTGAAGAGTAAGCTGCCCCATTCCACCACGATGACAACCATCCAATAGCGAACGATCAATAACTTTTATTCTGGTTGCCCTAATTGGTCCAAAAATTGCCTATTCTTAAGCTCTGCATCATTGCCGGTTGTCATGGTTTTCGAGACTCCTGAAAGGACAATAATCATTTTATTTTCTTGAGAGTACCAAGGAAGAAACATTGCACAGCATCAAATGCTTCGTGAAAAAGGGCTGTCTAATCTCGGTCTCGTTTAGACTATCGGTCTCGTTTAGACTAGCGCATTCGTCAGTGGTCACGAAACTGTTTGGCCCTACTCTTTCGTTTCAAAAATAGCCCTAGATGAGAACAACGACAACAATGAAATTGAATGATAAAGAGCTAAACAAAGACGCATCTTTGCACACACCAAATGGATATGTACCAAAGTAATGGTACTAGAAAAATCAATGTTTCATTTCGATTCCAACAAGTCACAACAACTGAGTTCAAAATCGTAATTAATTGCCCTTCCCCATTCAATTAAAATCCTTATCTCCCCACTATTTCAAAGTGGCAAAACGGAAGCGCTATCAGTGTTATGTGTTTTGTATGCCTATTTCAATATCCATAGGACTAAGTCAGAGCAAGTTATTAATGTTTTCTATTTGGCAAACTGCCATCGGCGCGGAGTTTTATTTTCGCACTATTATATTTTCTTCATGACGGTACGATTTTAAATACTGCAAATGTAAATTTGCGAAATGTCCTGACGATCTTCTTAAAAACCATCTATGGGAGAATCGCCTTCCGCCTTGGAGGTGATAAATGACGTAAGCTATGTTACTAATAAGTGATGAATAATGAAAGCTGGATGATTACTTTGTTTTCAGCCGTCACTTCTTGGTTTCATGGTTTAGATTTTCTAGGTTTCAAAGAAGGAACTCCCTTGTAATAATTTGTCATCCACTTCCTTTGAAGTCGCTCATCAAAGCTGGTATCAGATACGTTCATCCCTCTACAGCCACTTGAAGGAAAGCCAAGGTTTGTCACTGGATTCCATTTTGTTTCCTTTTTCCCGTTTTCGCATTGATTTTTATCCATGGTTTTATGCTTCTACGCTGGAGGATTATGACATTCTCAAGGATAGAATAGATAGATACATTTCAACTGACATTCTCGAGTCATATGCACCGATATACATTTCAACTGACAATCTCGAGTCATATGCACCGATATACATTTTAACTGACAATCTCGAGTCATATGCACCGATATACATTTTAACTGACATTCTCGAGTCATATGCACCGATATACATTTCTAAAACTGGACAAGGTGTTGGGATGTCACACTTCCTGTATCAAGGTACCTGCTTCGGAAAATTCCCAATGAACTGTAAAAGTGTTTGTTTGCCCACATCTTGATAATGGAGATTGTATTTACGATATTCTCTCTCAAAAGTTTAATTTCGACAACAGCTGTACGCAAAATTAACATATGGAAAAACTAGAGGCTTTGCAATGCTCCGCAGAAAGAAATTGCTTGAAGGGCTTGGCTGAGAGACCTACAGAGACCCTATCCCTATACTCCACCCTTTACTGGGGACCCCATTCCATGTCCTCGTCAATCTCATTGATCTTTTCGAGCGAGAGCAGTGATTCCAGAAACACGAAATGCACCCCCCATTAAGTGTTTACAAGACAAAACTGATGATGCCAAAGGACTATCCATTCTCGCAAAATTCTCACAAGTTGGGTTCATTAACTTCACAAGTTGGGTTCATTAACAAGTGTAGGCACAGTTCAAAAGACACATTGGACCTGATGTGTCCCACAAACGACGGTGTTGTCAACACGGAAAATTTCTTGCTGCATTCCCACTTGCATCATCTGATGAGAATAGTTCCCTCAACCATGTAGAAACAGCCCTGTATTCATGACTACTTCCACTTTCATACCTTGCATTCCTGCTTTGTCAAGCCTTTGCAATGAGGAATTAGCTCCAGTATGTTTTATGGTGATGAAAAAGGTTACCCTTTAAATCAAATAAAGCGACCATCAAGGCAACATTTGTCTTCTTCGAATCATCAAAGAGATGTTCTCAAATTAAGTGAAACTCCCTCTACTCGTCCCAACTTTGTATCATTTATGATCTTTTTGAAGGTTGCAGTTTATGTTGCATTATAGTGGTTCGTCTATCCGCGTGTGAATGTTTCATGTTAGTTGCTTACGCCACATGGTTCCAACATATTCTCGTTCTCCTTGTAGTTCTGCCTCGTAACTGTAACATTGTGAAATCCTAGATTGATGCATATAAGAATGAAAAAATGCTTAATGCAATCTGCTCTTAGTATGTCCAATTAATAGAGCAATTTTCGTCGATCGAAGATAGCGTTCTGATTAATTCTTATCACCATGTCTCCAGGCGTGCATACAAGGAGAAAGATAAAGCTCGGTTAATGGAGGAGGAGAAAATGGAAGTAGCGAAGTTGTCAAAATGGAAGCCTGCTGCAGCATTGACTCCCTCGCTGTGAGTTGAAGCGATCCTAGTACGGGGAGTAATGTCCTTGGTGGCAGTAAATTCTGAGTTTTGTTTGCCGTTTGTCTGCATGGACCAGAGGTTATCGAATAATCATGGCATGCTCCTAAGCACCCATTCAATAAGTATGTTATTGTTAGTAACACCAAGCCACTTGTCATTGCGTAACAAATTAAACGTGTGGCTTTGTGCCAGTGATAATGTAGAATTAAAGGAAACACTATGGACTATAGATAATTTTGTCGTCAATTTTTTAGTTAAGAATGCAATATAGTTTTCCCTCATTAAATCTTCAAGGTTTTGTTCTACGGCAGTTTTGTTAAGAAATTACATTCACCATAAATGTACGCTGTCGACAACAGAGGCTTAAAGGTGGAAATTATTGTTCAAACACCCGTGTACCATTTTATAAAGGTGTTTTCCTTTTGGCACGGTTTAGCCCACATTTCCCTGGCTAGGTAAATTAACCACCTTTTTGCAAGTTTTATAATTTTGAGTAAACATGTTAACGTTGTAGCAGTCTTGTTCATGAAAAGGTTTACCTTCTTTGTCTGCCCATCTCAATTAGATGGCATCAAACAGCGGTAATAAGGCATTAAATTAGAATATTTTGCCTCAAGAATTTAGTGCAGGGTGTTTGTAGCAGATACTCTATTCGTTGTTGGTGGTATCGACTCAAGATGTATGTGTAGTTTTCAGAGGTTCATATTTGGTGCTTTCATAGTTGAAAAAATTTACTTCAGGGGCCGGTCTGTACATTTTGCTTTGCATTTTATTTGAAGCTCACGCAGCATAAACAATTTTGTTTTTCAAAAGTAAAAACTGGTAGCGATGAAAGTTGTAACTCACGTAGATTATAATCATTCCGATTTTGTTGACGGCCCTGCAAAACGCGAGGAGGAGAGCGAAAAGGAAAGTGTTTTTGAGTGTGTTGCTTTGCCCGTCAAAGTGTTTGCAGAGTAGTCCATCAAACATTTATTTCACGCACGGAGGCAGAATGAAAGGGAATGGTTCAAACAAATCAGTTGAAGAAAGCAACGACAAGAACTACAGGGGCCCTCATGTTGAAAAAACCAGGATTTTGAGTGGTTTTGTGGTTGTTGTTGCATACAACGATTGTTAGAGAAAGGAGAGTCTACTTGCAATAAGGGAGGTATAAATGAGACACTTGTCAGTCGGTATTTATCCAAAACCATTCGGAAAACGCCAAGCAGGCCCGGCTCCGGGGCTTAATCAACGCAACATTTGCATTCGATTCGAAAACACGAGCGAGCAATTCTTTGTTCAATATCGTGCAACGGTCCATCCTGGGCCCATCGCACCAGGGCGAGCCGGCACTCCAGTGTGCAAACATCATCTACTGACAAAAGGGTTCGTCTCATTATAGCTCTATTGCATAAATGTATCCTTAAGGCCTTTGGGTCGTAGCGATGGACTTTTATCCTCTAATAATGACACATGATATTCGATAGTCCAGGTTTGTTCTCCAAATCAAATCTCAAGCTTGCTTGGGCAAGATGTACTAGGTCAACCTTTGGTGCAGGAGGGGCGTGGTTTTTCATATCCAGTTCAATCAGAAAGTAACAATTCTTGGAATATATCTTCAAGGGTTTAGATAACCACTGAACATGAAAATATTATCTTACATAAAAGACGCAACCATTTGATAATTGAGCAAATGATTGACGCGGACGGTGTTAACTATTTTCATCAAATTCGAAAAGTTTGTTTACGAGCGAATTTCGTTTTTTACTAACATAATCAGTCTCGCGAGTAATCGAGTCCCGAGCATTGGTTCTTAAAGGAGAAGTCTGCCTTCCCTGCATCCGTGTGACGCTGCGATGCCTGTCTGCTTCGCAAGAGCGCCGGTCATTAAGCTCGGTTTGGTTTTCGTCGCTTAACTCGTGTTTGCCAGTGAGCAGTCGTTTGTTTCTTTTCGAGCGTCTTGAAGCCATCTCCGCTCTATCTCTCGTTTCCGTCCCCCGTTTCAGGGTCACTCCATTGCACGCCAGCTGGATACTCTTGAGCGGGTTTCTTGAGATCTTGCTCAAATTTTCTACAGATTAGATAAGAGACAGTTTAATCAGGATTCTAGGGTCTTCAAATGCTGCAAATCTACAATATTAAATACTATAAATTGGCAGTGCCAAATTAAGTATCAATATGAAAGTGGGTTGCATTGCTAAGGGTTTACGATTAAAGATTCGTACGTTTTGAACAAATAGATTATCACTAATTATCATTTATCATTATCATTGATTATCACTAATTATCACTTATCATTATCATGGATTATCACTAACTATTAACCGTGACACAAGTTGTCCAGAATTCAACAGAACGAAAATAGAAGAGTAGAGGGAGTGAGAAGATTTTGGTGAATAAACTCTAACTGAGCAAACCTGAAACCGTCTTTATAACTTCATCAATGTACTCTTTCGAGTTGCAACTTCTTCGTACAGACGGGGTTATGTTCATGTCAAACACAGGCGAATATTCTGCAAAGAACTAACACAGAAAAGCAGTTAGTGCTGATTGGCGCATGTCGCTGTCTGAGGACATCTTTTTGGCACTTATTTTTCGTGCCTTCCAACTTATTTCTCTGGGGTGCTCTGGACGCTGGTCTGGCCTCTCGAAAGTGAATGACAGTTCAGTTAAAATTTTCAGGTGATGTTGAAGAACCTGAAACACTGGATGTTTCATCTCCTTCCAGTACAAGACATTTGATAGTCAAATTAGCGGAGCTTCGTTGCAATTATGGCGACAAAGTATGTAAAACACGGCCCAATTTTTCAGCTTTGCATCAACATTTAAATTGAAGTTGTTGTTCGTAAAGGTCGTGGAGCAAAAAATGATCAGGCTCAAAGGAGATAGCTTTCAACAGCTTGATGAGAATTTGTGTGGCTTTTGGCTCGCTAAATATTTTCAAGACAGGTTCTCGAACAAGTGTCCAGACACTGTATGGCAAGTCAAAACAAGAGAGAAATTCCATGGCTGAGGATGGTCGCTCAATATTCTCCTTTCACCAAAGATTATTGCCTTGTAAAGCCCCTTGAAGAATGGAATGAAAATAAAGACAGGATTCTCACAGCCATTGAGGGAGACACGGAGTGCACCTAGGAATGGCACAATTGGACATCCGACGGAGATAGTGCTGGCCAGTCACCATATTCATAGACCCATTTGACGTATGTAGCACGCTCTTCGCACTCTACAGAGGTAACTCTATTGAATCTATCAACATAGTATTTTCCATGGATCGCATTAGCCTAATTTTTTTATATTCTTCGTAATCATGTAAAGCCAGCCTGTTTCGTTCTGCTTCAGGGTCAAAGAACCTTTGATTTTGATCTTAGAGTTGTAGATTTGCCATCTCTAGGTTCACTTCAACTGTCGATTTTAGCGCCCAGTGCACCTCGTGTACGCCGGTTGATTTCTAGAGCAGGAGGCTAATTTGCATAAATTCAAAATGGTAGCGCTTCAGCCAATCACAATATTATCTGCGAGGCTGGTACACGTATTTTTTCATAAGAAAGGTTTAAAGAACCCTAGTACTCAAACTTAATAATCTGGCAATTTCTGCACTTGAATTTTCTCAAGACTTTCTTAGGACAAAAACTGAATTACTTGGTTGATAGGAATCATCACAGTATATAACAATTGAGAGTGTTTAATAGACAAAAACTAAAATATTGAGACAAGATCTTTAATTATGTTTCCTGTGTATATACATACCATTGGATCTGTTAATAATTTGTTAAAGTCCTTTTCCTGACTAACTCTAATTAGTCACAGGATGAAATATATTCATAGTTTTGCTTGTTTATCTTTATTGAGCAAAAACACATTCATAAACTTTATCAGTTTTGCAAAATCCAGTACTGGACTTTTTGACGAATTGAGTACTTCTTTCTTATAAAAAATTTCTTTTAAAACAAAATACGTATACTCACACACCTCATGTTCCGGGATGTCTTTACCGATATCCTCGTTCAAAATGCTGGCTGTTAAGTAGGCCCAAGCCCGCGCAGTGTTTGCAAAGTTGTAGCCACCTTAGAGAGGAAGAAAGAAAGTCAGAAGCCTTAGGAGCCTAAGGAACATTGATGAACATTGCATTTGGAACGAATATCTGTTGCTTGGTTAAGTAAGTAAAATTTGATTCCACGGGGGCTGTCAAATATTCATATCATCATCGCATCTTGAATCGCATCATCATCGCATCAAAAGAAATAAAACGACAGTAGTAACTACAGCTTTTGTCCTTCAATTTTAAATGAAATATTACGCTTGAAATTATTTTCTAACCATATGCTGTTAACGATAGCGGTGCCTTATTTGTGCCTAGTCTCATTATTCCGAGATCAAAGAAATGGGTTTTCTCGGTTGTTGCAGAGAGACAGACTCGGAAAATAGGCCGCTGCCTGTCGCCAAAAGTAGAGACAATTTCGGTGCGTGAATCCTAGGAACTGGTAAAGTGCGATTGGTTTCTGGTTACTTACCACCTCCGAGGATCAGGAGAGGCAGATTCCAGTTGGACACGTACTTCACGCACTGCGTCAGGCCTTGATTGGTTAGGTTGAAGCCGCCAAGGGGGTCTCCTGAGAGACAGTCGGCACCACACTGGCACACTACAGCGTCGGGGGCAAATACGTCCTTCACCTTGTCAATTATCCTGCGAATTTCCGCACAAGAGCATGAACATACAAGGCGCCATTACGGCAGAAGGTATCCAGCAGAGGAAGTCAGGAATTGAGATTCGCGATCCAGAATGATTATGATGGCCCTTATGATGGAAAAATAATTTCCTTGGCCATGTATTCCTTGCCACTTGCCGATAACATTAAACAAGAAATACCCTTCAAAGTTTTTTGCACAGGAGACCACCACGTGGAGCCCTGGGATTCCACTGATCTTGCTAATCACAGCAGCAACAACATTTTTATTCCAATTCAAGGAGGACGATCTGCGAAAGTTGTCGATAAGCTAGCAAAATGAGTCAGAAAAAGTCAGTGTTATTCGTTTGCTTGGGTAACATTTGTCGTTCTCCCATGGCAGAGGCTATTTTTAAAGAGCAAATTAAGGAGAAAGGGACTGAAGATGAGTGGATTGTTGACAGCGCGGGAACTTGTGACTACCATGCGGGAGGTGGGCCTGACCCTAGGACGATGAAAACCTTGAAACGGCACAACATTTCTGGGTACCAGCATGCCGCAAGGCAGATTAAGGCAAATGATTTTGAAATATTTGACTTCATTCTGGTGATGGACGATGACAACTTGGAGGACGTGAACAGAGTTGCAAAAAGAAGCGGAGCTGGAAAGGCGACGGCGAAGTTGCTGGGAAGCTTTGACGACGGTGCAGGCACAGACCAGGTGGGAGATCCTTATTATGGCAGAGGGGACGAAGGATTCGAGAGGGTTTACAAACAATGTTGGACATGCTGCCAGAAATTTTTAGGACAGTTTCCTAGCGCAAAGTAAATGGGATTCAAACCCTCTCTTTCAGTGCCTCTGCTCCCCATATTTTAGTTGCACTAGCCTATCGTAATTACAAAAGATAGGAGCATGAGTGAAACTGCATTATATTGGAACTTTCCGAACCCTAATTCTTCTACTTACTGCTTCACAGGGAGGTGTTTGTATGCTGCCAGTAGAGCTTAATGTGTTGTAGTAGAAACGCTCGAGTGCAAAAATGGGTACCTTGTAAATATGCTGTAATATTGTACATCACCAATCCCTTCTTTTAGTGGGACATTTACACTGTAGTATTTTCCATTTCCATTTCCAACGTCCTGTAAGCTTCCAGTCCCTGTTAACCACCAAAATATCTCAGTCTAGATTCATATCATTCTACTTATCATCTAACTAAAAGGAAATTGTTAAGTGATGTTGCCACTTGGATAGAAAATTCTTCTAATAGCATACTGCTTTTTATTCTAGTAGATTGTCTATCTAGTTAGTTTGCATAATCCGTCTCCCCCTTCTTGAATAGGGCTCCTTTAATAACTAGCCATGGAAAGCTGACAGATAAATTGATAATATGCCCTAACAATGCAAATTCAATCTACCTTGACAAAGTATGAATGTTTGAATATTTTGAACATCTAAATTCTTTTAAGTGTATAAGGTCTTGATGATGGGTCTTCTCAATGATGGGATGGAGTAAGGTTTTCAGATTGGAAAAATTTGATCTTGGAAAACAATTTGCTAACACACCTCAAATAAATTGATTTGAAGAAAATTTAATTACAAATTTAGGTTCTTCTAATAGATAAGTGATTTTGAAATAAGATTCTGGACTGGTTTCAAATTAACTTTTTGGTACATGGAAACTTTTTTTGTCATATACCTGCCTTTAGAAAAAGGGTGCTTGAAAGGTTAATAGGGAAGAAACATATATTACTTAAGTACTTTTGAGTACACAACTATACACTTATTCAATGAAATTTTTAAGTTAAAGGTACAGCTGCTTGTCTAGTTATTAAACATAACATGCCTGATGATTAATATATAATTAGAATATAAATAACTAAACAAAAGCTAGATCATACAAATTTGAATCAAAAGTGAGAGTTGATTGTTTAGGAGAAAAGATAATTGTTGATACCTGGAAAGTATCCCTTGTCATATTTGTGGAAAGAAACAGTCATCACTTTGTCTGTTGTAGAAAATGCTTCTTCAACTCCTAAAAAATATTGTCCAGATATCCAGGTCTGTTTTTGTTTGTATTAGCTTGTCTATGAAAACAGGCATTACATCTATTGCTCTAGGCTACAAACTAATCAGGCTGTTTTGGACATCAATTTTAGGATCTTTTCAAACCCTCCTTTTCACTAGAATTAAAAATATAAAACCAAAAAATTTAACTTTTTAAAGTGAAATTTTCAAAAGCAAAACAAAAAAATTCTATGAATCAATGCATCTTTTGAAATATTTGCTACATAACTACATCAACCATCAGTTTTTAGTTTTTGATCCCACTTAATTTTTCAACCCCCTTCATTCTGAACTCCCCTAACATCAATTTTTGAAAACTTTCTTATCCCCTGATAATTACTAGTCCCTGATACAAGAGTATCCTATGAATGAGGGATACTTAGTTCTTCTGACAATTTGTTTGAACATGATAGCCACATTAAGTTATAAAAATATTTTATAACTCAAAAGTCCCTAGTTATCCTTCTTCTTGCAGTAGCATTAGGTATCTTGAAAAAATTAAAGGTAATAGATGAATAGTTTTTATTACGATTTATATACACCAAGATTTGACACCACTGATCAACAAACAAACTGGCAGGAGGGCAATGCTATCTCAATGTCTTAACAGAGTTTGCTTACCATCACCATGATGAATATCCAAATCGATGTATAATACTCTTTTGTGCTTTTCTTTTAATTTCAAAATGGCTAGAACAATATCATTGACGTAGCAAAACCCAGCTGCAGAATCTCTGTAAAGAAAGGCAATAGGCTACAGAGAAATTATTGTCAACCCAATAGATTAACCCTGATGGCTTGATGATTTATGGTTAAGTTGTAAAACAGGTTTTTTCAGCTTAAACGCCCAAGTTACAATATTATCTTTAATTGCACCTATTTCATTCACAGTAAATGGGATTCTTATACTGCATTTAAACCAAATGCCTGAAAAGTCAGTGTTTTGTGGGTACTGTAAAAACCTGCATATAAGACACACCCAAAGTTTTAAGGCCTCAAATTTATTAAAAAAAGGTTTTCTCTAATACTTTATAGTTAAAACTTTTTTTGAAAATCCATGAAATTCTATTTCATCTTAAGACATTCCAAAGAGTTCATCCCATTCTGTTTAATATAATGCCACTCTCTTATTGATAGGATAAGCCATCTTGATCACCATCAGGCCTTAGTGGGCCTGCCTTCCTTTCCCTAGCACTCCTTGATATGTCGTTAGCGAGATATTAACTGTGTCTAATGTCAGGATATCGTCTACCAGAAAACTCCCATTATTTGTCCCATCTTGTTGCATGGTATCCCTTGTTTTCAATTGAGCTCATCAATACTCAACAAGTGTCATTGAAAAAACAAACAAACATAAATTTCACAATGGCTAGAAAAATCGGAACTAGTTTTCGCATACTTAAAAGTACTTTTTTCGTCTGACACTACTCAGAGTATGCAAACCTCTGAAGATGACCAAAAACTGACCAATTAAATAGCCAGATGCGGATCGAAAAAACACTAGAGGGTGATAAGCAGAGCGTGTGATGGGTTATAATTGACCAATCTGCGTTACTTAACACCTAACTTAAGAAGAACCCAATGGAAAAGGCGAGCTCTTTCTGTCTACAAATAATGGGATTTTCCATTGAAATATAGACAGACTCCAAAACACCTAGGTGAAAGGATGACCTAGCTTGTCCATCTATATGAAAATTGTCATCACTGTATGTTTTGGCGCAATCTGGATTCTCTAAAAGATGTTTTCCTATAGCTGAATCACAATTAATTTGGGCATTGCATCTTTTACAATTTCGCTCTCTTTCTGCAGACATTTTGGTCCTTGTGCTCGTGGGAACATGCTGTTTTATTCTATCCTCCAGTCTTTGAGTAGTGCATCCTTCATACTGAGCTTAACATCGGCAACAAAATTCATAAACTTTTTTGAGGGCAGGAATGCAATCCTTTTGGGTGGAGGAAAACATGGTCTTAGCATTGTAGACCACACAAGGATTCACAGCTAAATAGCAGAAAATGATGGCCTTTTTTATTTGATTTTCAAACATCATCAATTCAGGGTAATTTGAGGTAAACAGGGCACTTGTCAGGTCCAAAATGCTTGTCAGATACGAAACTGGCAATTTTTTGTTTGAAACACTTCGAGATGATATCATCAAGGTAGCCATTTTCAATAAGGATACGTTTTATTATATTAAGTTGGGAAGTTAGCTTAGTTTTGGAGCAAATCATGAGCGCCCTGTGAACTAAGGTTTTAATGAGACCAATTTTCCTTTCTTTAGGGCTAAAGGAATTCCAGCGAACATACTGTCCAGTAAATGTTGGTTTCCTAAAGCACACACCTTCACAATTATTCCAAGTAAGGTCTGTTGTCATCTTCAATTTCACCTTCTTCCTTATTTACCACCTGATTTTTTGTATTTTATAATTGCTTATGTCAAAAACAAAATGAAGTTTTTATTACCTTAGACAATAGAAAGCCTCATTTTCAGATGTGAAGACCGAAGTTGATCACGCAATACATAGGTCACACCTACAATTTTGGGGAACAAAATGAGGGGAACAAAACCAGGGGAAAATGTGCAGGTTTGGAAATGGAAAAGGGCTTATATGCAGGTTTTTACAGTTACAGTTTTCTAATACTTTCTGGTGAAGATGGTCTATTCAGTGACCATCACACTGAACTCTGCCCACTTTTACCAAAACCAGCTGGCAAAGACTGTTGGGAATCAACCCTGTTGATTTTTGCATTTAGCCTAAATTTACCTTGGATGTTTTGGATTCAACACAAATGTTGAAAATTCTATCCCACTCTAACAAATAAGTTGAAAATCTATCAGGTTATGCACCCTATCCCAAAACAATTTATAACATTGCTACCTGGATCAACTGCTATTTACCTGTGTGCATGGTGCCAGCCACCATATAGATTGATGACTGTGATGGCATCTTTCAGATTTAACATTTCGGCAGACTTCAATGCAGCACCTGCCAGAAAGCAAATGTATCCAAACACAGCTTTGAACGGCTGGCAGTCATAGGCTGTAACACAAAATAAAGTAAATGAAAAGACAAAGCTCTAGAAATGTAGATAGGTAGTAAGAAGTGTACGCCTGTGCCCAATTTTCCCAGCTGAGAGTGAAAAATTGCACATGAAATGGTGAACTTTTCTCTTGCATGGAGCAATTTCTGAAATTGCTAAAGTTTGTTGGTGAAATTTCCCCTGAAAATCTCATTTTTAAAGTGGAAGTCTGTTTTAAAATATCATTGTGATGAATCCTTGATGCTAAAATTCAAAGATTGAAAAATCATTCAGCACAGTACACCTCTCGATCTTGCAATGAATCCTCCTTATGATACCCTGATTGTTTATGACGATTATAAGTTGATTATTTATAAGGATTTGTACTTAAAAAACAGAATGAAAGCAGTACCCAAACTCAGAATGAGATTTATGTTCTGTCAACAGATGTCTTGCAAAAGGAAGAGGTTAATGAGGAACTTGAGACTTTTTTAATGCCTTTTTTAAATTGAAGAAATGAAGCATTTTTGTTATTTAAAATACGGCATTTCAGTTTAAAAGACTTCAATAGTTTTTTAAAACACATTTTGAACCTGCAACCTACACTGACAGTACAGAAACCTACCAAGGCCATAGTCTTCAGTGGATGCCTCTTCAAATTCCCCTGAATCTACCTCTATGCTTGCATGCTGTTCTGCAAAAATATCTTCCATTTTCTTTGCACAAGAGATGTATTCTTTTGAGTGAAACATACCTAAGTCTTCTGCACATGCAGCAAGTGGCTGTTCAACCCTGTAGAAAATATTATTTGCCAATTACTGCAAGACAAATTTATTTCCATGCTAATGCTTTCATTTCAAACTCTTTAAATAAAAAAGGAAGCAGATTTAGCACAATAAAAGTATATTTAATTTGAAATTTCAGGTGTTCCCTTCATATAATGAGATGCACTCTCAATTCAATAACCTTACATACCTGACATGCCTCAGAATACCACAAGCTTCAATCAATTTATGCACCATCAAAGCCTAGAATGAAAAAAATCATCTGAAAAGGACCCAACAGCTGACATTACCTGTCATTTTAGTAACTTGCATTAAAATGAATTCAAAGTATTTGAAATGAGCATGGTCAGATCCAGTCAATCTGAAATCTATTTCATTCACTGCCTTGCAAAATGTAATGTGATTTATCTATCCAAATAGGTTTAATCAAAAGGTCACTCTATGGTATTTGGTTTTTAAAAAAATAAACATGGAGGATTGAAGTGTCACTTAAATACTTATAAATGTGCTATACAAGTGCATCCAAGATATGGTTATTTAACGGTATCTAGAATTATAAATTGTTAAATAAATTTTCGAACAGGAGGCTTTCACAAAAAGAAAGTACGCAGAAAAGTAGCAGTGCCTGTAAAAAGTACACTCCATTAAAATTGACTGGGTCCAGAAATGACTGGCAGAACGAAATGCATAGAGAGTTGCACTTTGTTACAAACCCATACGCAGTTTTTAATTTCTCTTTCTGAATGAGTATCGTATTAAAAGATATGTATAGCTTTTCGCATTGTATTTCAAAATTTTATGAGCACGACTTTAGAGACGCCTTTAAGCACCTAGACTTATTACAATGGTCATTCAACAGTGCATAATCGTCATTAAAGCTTCAAAAAGATGCTTACTCGCCCTGCAAGCTTTGTGGGGTGTTCACAACCAAATAAGAAATCGTCGGAATGTATGTATACCACGTCTTTCCTCGCCATTTTTCTTGCAATTGGCGCGAAGACTGACTACCCGCGAAAGTCACCATCTCTGCCTATCGTCAAAACGAGGCAAGTTTATAATTGCTGCCAGAAAGGACCTGGGCAAGGCAAGTGTTGTTTTGTTCGAAACCCGTTAAGACACGGCCGGTAAAAATCTGACTGTAGTTACCTCACGTCAGCAGGGTAAGAAGGATTCTTTGTCACTGTTTTAAG
Source organism: Nemopilema nomurai (assembly GCA_003864495.1). Classification (NCBI taxonomy): domain Eukaryota; kingdom Metazoa; phylum Cnidaria; class Scyphozoa; order Rhizostomeae; family Rhizostomatidae; genus Nemopilema; species Nemopilema nomurai. The sequence continues at coordinate 1,974,329 of ML133442.1, forward strand.
AGTATTTGCGTTCTTGAACACATAATGCAACTTCATCTGATAAGTCCTTTATATTCCTTTACCAAATAAATAGAGAGAATGATTGTCTCGATTGACTGTGACTTAACTACGTAGCTTCATCATAGTACCATACAGAGGGGCGAAATTATTTATATTAAAACATAATGTTTTTGAGTAGCAGGTTGTATTAACGATCAATAATCTCTTTTCTGCCTGTTGTAATGGGCTTACTTTCGGGATCCGCATCCCTATATAATATATGGAGGAATACAAAGTATGTAATTTTGAGAAGCTATGAAAGTTTCGTTTCCGGCACCGAAATGTCGCGCAAACCGATTTTGTAAATCTGAAACGCGACAAAAAGCAGTCAGTCGTAGACGACTTGTTTGCTTACTTTTGAATGCTCAAATGTTTTGCTTTTAGATACTACCTATCGTGCTAATTAGTTTATATGAGGGAAGGACATTGTCAGAGAAGGGAACATTTCATGCCTTGCCCTTAAATTCCCTTTATAAGAAGCTGGAATATAATGCTTGTTTTTTTATTTGTTTCATTTGCTGCCTCTTCTTGTTTCTAGATGTTTCTGAAAATTTCCAGAAAGTTTAAATGCTTTCGTCCACAATTATTAGCCAAGAAAAACTTGAAAAATGTGTTCTATGAAGCAATGTATTACTTTTTCAAATTTCCTTCAAAGCATCACAACACTGATAAAACACTGATGTCTTGTTAATGCTAAAAGTAAAGTTTCCTTTGTATAACAGAATCTGCATTAAGCAAAATTTTAGGGGCACTATAGAAATTTCACAATTTCATTGTTTTTTGATACTGTGTGGAGTAGTATAAACTGAAACTGAATCTAAAGTTTGACAGATTGTTTCAATTTACAGATTTATATAAAGTTTCAATCAAGCAGTGTAGACACAAGTAACCCACATCATAATCAGGGGCGAAACTGCTGGGAGGGTATGGGGGGGGTGCTGCACCCCCCCCCCAATTTTAAAAAAAGCGGATTATGTCGGGCAAATATTTCGCTGCTAGTATATTTGTCGGGAAAATTTGGAAATTTTGTTTAGGTCACACTTTTATTGCTGTTTTTTCGCTCCAGCTTGATTTTTTGAATTTATGGTCTCCACCCAGTTGGGAAAACAAAACAGAAGCCCTGTATGCGGGAGTTTTTTGTCTTTGCACTAATGTTTATGCGATTAGTCATGAGAAAGACAAAGCTCTTGACATTGGCAATGCAAAAAACTAAGAGCTGAATATCTTGGATGCGCTTTTATTGATAGAATAAACTGTTACAATTCTGGAATCGGTGATGGAATGAGGTCTCTGCTTGCATTCAGTTTTGCCAAAATGCCAAAAAACAGACCCAGAACATAAATACGCTCGAATTCACAGACCACGAAAAATGCCAAGGAGGTATGACGAGAATCAAGATACAGATTGCTGGCCATTAATATATACTATCAAAAGGCTGTCAGAGAGGTTCTTGATTCACTCATACACGAGTACACTGAAAACGTGAAGCAATGTTTAGAAGAAATGTTGCCATTAGCAAAGCTGCTTCAACCACCGTTTGCAAAGCCCAGTATTGAAGATATGAATGTCGTAGGTCAGCTTGTTCCTCCGTCTCTGTCGATAGATATCGCTTGTCTCGAAATGGAGTAGGATGTATTTGTCAATCATGTGAATTGCCAGAAGGTACCTTATGAAAGTGTACATCAGGTTTGTCAATATGCTTTTGCAAATAAACGTATATTCCCAATGATGTACAGACTATTTAAGTTACTTTTTACGGCACCAGTCAGTGTTGCAAAGGACACGCGAACTTTTAGCAAGACGAGACAAAGATAGTCAAAGTCTTTTTAAGGTGCACCATGGGTGATGAGTGACTCGACAATTTGATTATATTGGCGTGCGAGAAAGATCTTACCGATAAAATTGACTTGAATATGGCATTGAAGGTTTGGAGTGATGAAAAAAACCGAAAGTTAAAAATCAAACTCAGAAAAGAAAATTGATTTTTATTGATTTTGATATGGGATTATTATTTTTGCTGAAACATTGTAGACTGCGTAGCCGTTTCTGATTTCCAATATTGTTTTGTTTTGTTGTTTTACTGTGATAAAATTGAGACCCTACTTCAATCTCTTTTTTAAATTGTTCTCTTTATAGCCAGGAGATTTAGAAAGCGACAACTATTTTCTTTTATAGAAAAGGCAGTCCTTACAAATTCTTGGTTTTTCGAACATGCCAACATCAGAAAAACAAGAGGCACATTTTTTGACTTTGAAAAACAGCCTGAGTCTGAGGGCCTAACTACATAGTGACCCTTTGTCGGGCTCCCCGATTTGTCTTCAACCCTTGAGGCGATGTTCCCTAAAGATGATATTCAGGCATGACACGACCCTTTGCAAGCAAGACACGCCCTTTCGTCGGGCATCTAAGCCTCACACCTGATGAAAATGTTCAACATAATGATAGTGACTTTTCCCTACACACTTATAAGAATATTGTAGATTTTAAGATGAGATGAGATAAGAGTAAACTTTATAAGAATATTGAGTCTCAAAATTGCTGAAATTTAAGAATGATTTAAGAATAGTGGAAGGCTCAACCTTTGTGAAGACTCAAATTTCTCCTTAATCTGTGTTTTATCCCAAAGCAAAACACTTTGAAGGTGTATCATATATATTTTTTTGTTTCAAAATACAGTCAACTGCTCTGTGAGTGTGGAAAGTTATAATATTTTGCGTTTTAATATCAAGTTTGTTGTTCTGTTTGTTTCTTGCTGAAATTTTTGATAATATGCATAACTTGAAATTAAAGTTATGAATAAATGCATGCAGCAGTTTAGAGAAAATGCCTGAGAAATTCATAACAAATGCTATGTATAAAGCTTTAACCTTAACCAAAAGCCAAAATTTTTCTGAGAAAAGTAAGGGGCAAATGGAGGGGCTGATAAAAATTCTGGGGGTTAAGGCCTCACTAGTAGCCAACTGTTATAGGCAGCTGTTATTAATTGTGTAAGAAATTTTTTGTCCTTAGTATAGGCGGTGACTTATAAAGTAGCAAGAGGAAGGGCAATAAAGGGATGAGATAGAGAGCTCATGTGCCAGAGCTTTTTAGTGTACCAACCAAGGGGCCCTGAGTCTTCCAGCCTACTTCATGATTCCCCAGTGAGCAAAATTGCTTCACATTGCAGGTTGCCCCCTCCCCTTCATGATATTCACAAGGCCTTAGATTTCTTTTCTAGTTGTGCCAACTTATTCTGAGTGTAGCTTTGTTTCAAAAGTTTTAAGGGAAATGACTAATGCATACATCTCTGAATTCCACCTCTTGGGACAATTTTTCCCAGAAAATGAATATAACAGTCAAGTTAAAACAGATCAAAAGTTGCAAAGTTAATAAAATCAAAAGTCTTTGGGCCATACTAGATTGTCAATAGCTTCCATGCTGTAGCGCCAACAACATACTTTTTTGTTTAAAATGAAGGCTCTTACAGTTTATCTAAGTTAATATTTGCAAACTTGTTGTTCTTTTTTCTATATTTGTTTATATTGTTCTTTCTATTTCCAAGACATAATGCCAGATGAATACAACATTGAAATACATGATGCATGGGGTATTGGAAACTTGAGGCAAACAGCTGGATTTCCTTTGGGAGTTAAAGAAAAATATCACTTTGTCTGTCCGGTTGGTCCACTTCTGGTCACCTGGGACATCAGCAAAAGGTGCAGAGTAAAAACAACCCAGCTGGTAGATGATGTAATTACAGTTCTGCAGAAATGCAAAGACACAGACTTAGTTTTGATGATATCTTACAGTGGAAGTGGATTTTTGCTTACTTCTTCACTGGAGCCTCTATGTCATTTTTCAATTCCAGCAAACAATATTGTTTATGCCAGTTGGTCAGCTTGTGGCAAATTCTTCTGTGTTTGCAATATTGGCCATTTTTCATCTGTAAGACTCTACGAAGTTGCAGGAGATGGAACTTCTGTTACCCTAAAGTGGACAGTTGGTGCATCTGAAACTTGCAGTTTAGAGGCACAGGAACCCACATCTGCCAGAATAAATGAGGGGCAAGAAGAGGCAATTCATGCGATGATTGACCAATCGCAAGTCAATCAAACAACATTGCAAAAGGCTGACCCGGCAGTTACATATTATGGATGTATCTTTGCTGGTAATCAGAGAATTCTTGCTATCTATAAACGCCATAGAAGTCCGTGTGAGGCACATCTTTTTACTAATGATGGTGTTTTATTAAAAAGAAAGCCAATTTCACCATTAGGTGACCCAGATACTAGCATGCTGTGCATCAGTCAGTGCAGGGAAATGAAATGTGCCATTGGTCTCCAGCGTGGACTTTTTGTTTTTATTGATTTGGACAGTCTTGAGGTCAGTTCAGTTTTCCAGGCTCAAGGATCAGCACAAGTCTGTATTTGGGACCAGGGTTTGTTGGTGACAGCAGCTTATCAAAGTGGTTTATTGCAATGGTGGGACAGCCATGGAAATTTGCGTAAAGAGGTAGCAACTGAGAAAATTGAGTCAGTTGTGCACTTAAATTGGTCTGTTATTGGCAAAGAAATTTGGATTGGAGGCATTACATCATTGAATTACACATTCCTTGGCTCAGTGCAAAATTTTGATGAAGAGTTTTCCAGAACCATTTCCATGTTTGACCATACTCTTGCTGGTTGCGGTCTTAACTTCAAAGACCAGATGACCCTAGCAACAGGAGACCTTGCAGGGAATGTGATTGTCAATGAGTTGGGAAAGCATCCGAACATTGACATGGAAAACAAAGTGAATGTGAAACATTCAGTGCGTTGCTTGGTTTGGATAGATGATGGCCTGTTTATTGGAACACTGGAGGGTGTTCTGTTTCATTGGCAGCCTTACAACCAACCAGAAGGTAAACATGAATTCAATGTGGTATACAATTTTGACTTTGGTGTCTTAACTCTAAGGAAGGCAAGCAGAAGGAAACTCTTCGCTGCTGGTACAGGTGGTGGAGATATTTTCATATTTAATGCAGAAAGGACCATTTGTGAATTGGTTGCCCAGTTTAAGGTACATGCTTGCAAGGCTATTGCTGGTGGGACAGGGTCACAGCCAATGGAGATTTGGAGTCTTGCCTGGGACCCCAGTGACAAAATGATTGTGACAGCATCTGAAGACCAAACATCAGTAGTCTTGAATGTTAATGGAGGTATGGATGCTTAGTTCATTTAAAGTGTGTATCAAATCTTAAGGTTAAGAGGTTTTCTTTTAACTATACATATCTTCGGGATAAAGGTGGCTTGTTAAACAAAACATGCATATTGAAACATAATTTTTTCTTTATTTTCTTAGATGCAAAGGCAAAGTAAGGAGTAAGAATCATAACAAAAACTTGATACTGATAATCAGATGAGCAAAACTTCCTAAAATTTCCTCCTGTGACCCTTTTTTCATCATACCTGTGCCATTCTGGCAATGAAAAATTATGCGATATTCATAACAATAATGCCAATAAGTTGTGCTCTCCTGTATGTTTTGTTGTAACTGTAACCGTGTGAATATCTAGACAAGTGTGTTTATGGGTAGAGTACTCCTTGGGTTTTAGGTGAGCACATTGCAAAAATTACTGGGCATACCTCAGCAGTAACATCAGTGGACTGGAAGATGTTGATGAACCAAGCATGTATAGTTGCAACATGTGCAGATGATAGAACTGTGCGCATAAATGATGGGAAGACTTTTGAGCTGCTTCACATTTTAGACACAACTGAAATCAATGGTTGGTTCACATATACATATATCTCAATCAACCCTATGGTTAATGCTGTTCTGTGCTCATCACAAAATGGTTTCCTGGTCATGTGGGATCTGGACTCATTCAACTGTCTCTTTTGCAAGAAACTTCATTGTGGATCAATTGAAGGTCTTGAATGGAACGGAATATCAAACAAGTTTGCCACAGTTGGCTCAGACTGTATCATCAATGTTGCTTCCTTTTGTGACCAGGCATCAAGAAGCATCAATGAAAAGGCGTCAATACCAATACCTATATGATGCAATTTTAATGTTCACAAGAGTGAAGGAGATGCTAAATCCCCTTTGGGAAATGTATTTCTTCAGATTATGAACTTTTTAAGAATTTCATATCTAAGTATTATTGTTGTCCAGTAAATTTTTATCAAATAATCTTTTAATCAGTCTGTAAAAATTCGCTGATATTTATTTGACGATTTGTGATTCATATCGTTGTGAATAACGCTTATGCTAGTAATGTACATGTTCTTATAATGCACATTGAAATTTTGCGTTTCCGAATTTCTGTTTGTCTTCCAGCGTGATTAGATTTGCTACTGTGACACAAAGTTGTGCTAGCAATAAGCTCTAGCAAGCATGCCTTCTTCATTGGTTTATGGCACAAAATCAAATAGTGGTTGTGTAGTGAATATTCACCAAGGCGGTATGTACCCATTAGAGCCAACGCGGACCAGAAGTGACGTGTACCAGCGCGTCTCTCCTGGGACACTACTCCAGGGCCTTCGCGGGGGGCCACGGCTAAAACAATAGAGCTATTCTAAATATCTTTTGTTATTATTGTTAAAATCTTCCTTGGCCCCTCCACTTTTTAACCTGCGTCGGGGCCCATGTACTCGTGTCATCCAAGTTCGACGAGAATGGCGCATCTTCCATTTCTTGGTGACTGGTTGGCTGGCTCAATACTTCAGGGCACATTGGAAAATGAAGGAGAGCGGACGTACTATTCCGCGCAAGGAGTAGAGGGGCCTTATTTAGGGGCCAATGATTCGTACGCTCATTGGTTACATGATGATGAATCTCAAAATTGTCATGGAGGATTTTACATGTTAAGGTTGGCATCAATGAACTTCTTTCTCTGTTCAAGGAAATCACGAAATCGATACTCTCACTATCGGATGAAAAAGTGCCTATTTAAGGCGATAAATATAGTTCCCTTCTTTGGTTTTATTTTTTAGCCTTAAAGCACAGGCTTTTGCCTCGTTAAGAACATCGTGTTTCAACATAATCAAAGCTTATTTCTCATTGTAATGAAAAGACGTACTTTTGGGATCCCTTTCTTCAGTCTAAAATTTGAGTTTGAAAAGCTATATTCTCCTTAATTCAAGATACTGCACTATAATGAAGGAAGAAAAACAAGTTTTTCATCCCAGGCTTTTGATAATCACGCTGGGGAATGATTATGGCGAATGGTAAATAACATGACATTGAGAAAGCTAACATGACATAACAAATGACATTGAGAAAGCAAGCATGACATAACAAATGACATTGAGAAAGCAAACATGACATAACAAATGACATTGAGAAAGCAAACATGACATAACAAATGACATTGAGAAAGCAAGCATTGTGACGCTAACGTTCTTGTCTTACTCGCCAGAGCTGCAACAATTTGTTGACCTTCATCCAAACCTGAAATTTATGCTCTCGACTTTCCTCCTTTTAACACAATGTGTAATTACTGGTAAATCCCTCGACAGCGTTTTGTGAACCAAGCAAAAGCATGTTATTAGGGATCTTCCCCTATCATTTGTCTGTTTTGGTATCTGGGCTCTAACCAGGTTTTGATACAAGGACGGCAATAACATGAAAGCGATTCATGAATTTAAACCTCTAAAAGTGTACTCCTGTTTGAAAAATTGCCAAAATTTGATTACGAAATTTTCCATAAAACCTGTTTCATTTCTTTTATCAACAATTCAAACATATTCAATGATGGTGAAATTGTTGTTCTATTCACTTCTTTCTAAAATGCATCGAAAACCTCATTTCAAGCAATACTCTTTAAGCAACACCGCTCATCTTGCCTCAAAGAACTGTTACATTGAAATTTTTAAGTACTGTATTTTGCAACCATTTTCTCAATCTAAAAGCTAAAGATAACCAAATTTATGTGTGCAATGAATTTCTTGTTTGGTTTTACTTTTCAGAATGAATTTTCACAATGATTTAACTAGAGATATTCCTTAATCCTAACTTCTTACTCTGATGCAAAAGAGCTGGCACCCAGTACATTTCTCAAAATTTTCCCTCTCTGTCACTAAATTCACTGTCAAAGTTGTTCCAGTAAAAGAAAGCATCATTTCATTTTTGCTCCTTGCTCATCCGTTTTACAGTGAATCAGTCTATACTTACTAGAAAATAATTAGGTTATTACACCCAATTGCTTATCAATTTTTTTACTTTTTTATTTTTATTACCAATCTCTCATACAATGATATATCAGTTGTCTTGCTTGTGTCCTCAAACCTTGTTATTTTTCAAGACAATTGTGCAAAGATTTTGCTGTTAAATTTTACAGCTCTTCAAGTGAAGCTTTTCAAAAATCATTTTCTCTGACACACATTAACATTACTTCATCGACTTTCTCTCTATCATCACATTGACTGATCAAATCTGATTTTTCTTCTTTGACTACCAAGACCATCCTCCAAACCAAGTTTGCAGGTGTGCAGTTAATGTAAAACATGCTATGTCTTTTGATGAAAAGCGTAGCAATTGATATTGGCCATTATTAACCAGAATGTACTGTTTATAGAAGTTCATTAACAGCAAAAAAATCAACTTGTCACTCATACTTGCATTCAACTTATTTTAATTAGGAGCGGCTAATTCGATAACTTGTTTCCTCATATACTAAAGAGAAATCCGGAAGAGGTACGTTGGGATTTTGCACAGAAATTTAGACCGATTCTAAAACACCTAGATGAAAAAACGAAAGAAAAGTGGAAGAAGGAGAGGTAAGGCATCGTGAGTTAACAAGTGTATTTGAATATCTTGTAGAGTATAATCAGAAGGATCCTTTTGGCAATGAATTCAAGTACAGTTTGGCAAGTTATCAGCTGCCTCTGTACTTCCAACTGCAAACGAGGCACCCTGGCTCTGCATTACACTACCCCATTACACTTTCAGGCTCAAAGCAAAAGCCATTGTTCGCAAGCATTCATTGTTGAGTAGGCAAACAATGCGCGTTGCTGCTCGATTTTCTTATTGCCTTTTACACATGCGATATAAATTCACGCTCTTCATCAGGTTTTCTTGAATCATATTTACACTCTGATTTCTATTTTCTGAGTTATAATTTATTAATGCTTTAGATACCTTTATGAATTTGGTGCCAGAAGCGTTCATTTAAAGAATGGCATCATATCTTGATTTGCATTTTTGAAGCAGCAAGCTATGCAAGTATACGTGAGTTCTATGGTACGTCATTTAGGGCGAAATGTTCGCTCAACGACAACAGATAAGCGAAAGAAAACGCGATTAGATCTCAATGGACGTACCTGCTTAGAAAGCTGAGCATTTGATCAGTTTTATTTGAGAGCTGAAGGGAGCATTGTATAGAGAAAGGCCTGCATCCTATAAACAGGCCCCTGTGCTTGGTAATAACTGTTACTGCAATCAACAACATTGTATTTAGGGAGGTACAAGGCCAAAGTCATTTAACCGAAATTCAGGTGCGCCAGAGGCCTTGCTTTTACCTATTTTGCTTTTGGCCCAGATTACATAGGGTTAAAGTGTATGTAGACGCAGCCTTCCACTCGAATGTCCATCTATATCTATTCCCAGCCCATCAATTTTGGGCGCTGGTCGATCTTCTATGCGAAACAAATGCGTTTTGACAAATGCGTTTTGACAATTTGAATGACAAAACTGACTGACAGAAGAAGTCTTGCTCAAGATGACTGTCTGACATTTGAGGACCAATCCCTTCTAGATAGAGACCAGCTGACCTTTGAAGACACATTAAAGTAATCGCTACCAGCCGTCAAGATATGATATACCCGTGCGAACGCTTCGGTGAGTTCGGACATGGCAGACCTAAGCCAGACAGCGTGTGGTTACCAGGACATTTTGCTGATTTGAATGGTTTCTAAGCCTAAATCGGTTCCACTGGAAGCCAATTAAATGAAATGCATCGAGAAACTGGTGTTAACGGACGCAGGGCAAAATGTAGCCTTTAATTGGGTGTCTGATTAAAGTCGATTGCACTGGTCAGTGGTACTTTGTAACCTAGAAACTGATCCCTCGTTGAAATAACTGCTTAATGCAGTATTTTACAAAATAATAAGCGAGATCTCACACGGTCTTTTTGACTTTGACAGCACACCGATCTTTTCGTTGGGCGTTGATAGTGGGTCACTACCTAATTCTCTCGTGTCAAAAACTTCTCATAATCAAAAGTAAGTCAGATGAATAGAAAACACTGTTTATAATATTTGCCAGGATTCACATGAAAGGCTTGAAGTTGCCTGATGGTATTTTCTCCCAGAATACCAACAGTGGCAATAAACAGGCAAGAATCGTTTGAATCGCTGCAAATTCATCTTCAATTTGTCTAACTTCGCTGAAATGCCCTTTTCGGAAATTCTTACACCTACACAGGCTTTCTACACATGTATAAAGAGTTGATAATTGGAGCCAAAAGGACACAAGAGGCATGCCGGGAGGCGCTTCGGGCGGGGGTTCAGTGCTCGGACTGACACCTCACCACCATGCTGTTGACAGAAAGGGTAAAGATCAGATTAGTGGACATCAATAATCATCGAGAAAATCTTCTTTGGCTTGGCATTGTGATGATACCTTGGGCTCACCAGAAGACAAGCTTCGTTGTCTGGTGTCGCTGTTCAAGCTCAAGGTTCAGCCTATTCAATGTGCATTTAGAAATGGGGAAAAGGCATCGCATTAGGAATAATAATTTCTAGTCTTTAATAGTCTGTAAAAGATAAGTTTGCTTGTGTAGTTTGCTTTGGTTGTGGGATCTCATGTTAAAGAGTTTGTAGTAAACGAGAAGGAGGAGCGCCTTATAATCATCAACAGGCATGGCGGTATTCTCAAATTGCTTTGATTGCAACACACTGCAAGACAGTTTTTGCGAAAAGTGCTCTTGAGGAGCAGAATTACAAAGCTTAGATGGCTGCCTTGACAACAATGTGCATAAAAAGATGCATAGGAAAGTGTTTTTGGATTGGTGTTGGCTGCCCATGCAGTATAGCATGTCCTAGAAATGTATCTAAATTGACGCTATCATGACATCACTGAGCTTTAGGAGAATTCTCAGTGTTATTATGGTTTGTGGTTTGAGCGCGAAGACAGCTCAGTGTCTTCCTTGGTACCACTACTCATATCTGTTGCATCTAATCTGCAGACACTTTGACAAAGTGTTAGATTCACCCACATCCACAAAGAGCACCGTTGACTCTCAAAATACCAAAACTATGGACTACCGCAAGCTTTGAGACGTGCTCCAAAGTTATAGATGATAGATTCTAGATCATAACCTTTTTCTTTATATAAAGTGAGACCTATTGCTTTCAAAATCTGATTTACCACTCAGGAATAGATCCCCAGCAAGGAAAAATTTTTTGACAGTGTGAAGAGATGACGCAGTTTTCAAAAGAAATGCATCATTGGGTGACGCAAATGAATTTTCAACTTTCATTTCACTGACCTCCAAAATGCTTGAAAAATAAACAAAATGAGGAAAAACGCGATTTCAAAGAAACCGTAGAGGTATGAAATATGCTTTTCAACTTGCAATACAGTAAGGTTTTTTATTTTTAGTTCTAAATTGTAAGTCCTTAGCTTAATAGATTTGAATTCTCAATTAGTTGCTGTTGCTATTTGCGTATTCAAAATTTAGATGAAATGTTGATGCTGTTTGATGAAAAGTTGATGTACATATTTAAATGGGATATTGCAAAATAAATAGAGGGCCCATTGTGAACCAGTGTTAGTTGAATAAGGTTTGGAAATAAAATCAAAAATGAGATTAATTTGTGCGAGACAATGAAAGAGAGGCGGTATTGGAAGAGAGGAAGCATTTGTTTCATGCTCTCAAGGTCATTGCATAAAGTCATTGTTGCATGGGGGCATCTATAATGGTAGCTTGGGCCATAATGGCGAGTTTTGTATGGACCAAGCTTTCTTCTTTTCATGACAAATTACCTTTAGGTCTTCTATAAGGAGGTATTTCAGATTTGTTAGCAGCATTATCGACATGTTTATCTAGAGCAAAATTACATCATAACAACAGTCCTTAAACTATTCATTTGATTACTGCCGTTTATCCTGCTAAGAGGCAAGTTATTAGTACTGAAATATGATACATGGCAGATAGAATACTTACGATCACATCTTAGCAGACCCTTTTCCAGTGTATTTTGCACCCTAAAAATGTATGCCTGTGAAAAATGCTACATTTGGCACAAACTGTTTTCAGTCAATCGATTTTTCAATCGTTGATCATTTAACTAATTATGCCTCAAACTTGATTAAGGACTAGCTCTTTGGTCTTGCTAGCGTGTAACACAGCACTTTGGTGCGCATGGATCATTCAAACTGGTCAATACCCTAAATATCCACATGTAAGCACCTATTTTGTTGTGGTTCAAACTGAAATAGTTTCTATATTGATATTGGAAAGGTACTTAGAATAATATCAGATAATATCAGATAATAATATCAGGGTATGTAGGTTCGTGTTCCAAGGATCCCTCACTTAAAACTTTAGGATTCATCATAAGGAGATGCATTCCTGTTATTTCCTTTTGGCAATGTAATTAATGGTTTATGGAGATGCATTCCTGTTATTTCCTTTTGGCAATGTAATTAATGGTTTATGGAGATGCATTCCTGTTATTTCCTTTTGGCAATGTAATTAGACAGCAAACACTGACAAATATTTTTCGCCAATGGCCCTCAAAATGCAATCCAATCATATAAAGTTTCTTAAAAGTATTAATATGCATGTAGCTTTCAAACTTAATGTTCTAGAAGTACAGCCTTGCCAGATTGCCGACTCTAATGCTGAGTCAAAATTTGGAAAAAAAGATGTTTCACAAACAGTGCTTCAGTTGGCACGACTTCTCCTTCATATATACTCCAAAAACATTTTACAAAAACATTTGTGACAAACTACTTGCGACATGGATATCTAAATTGCAGTGATGTTTTTTGCAAAACATGATGCATTTATCAATTTTAATCTCATTTTTTGCCCTTGGAATAAGAACCTATTATAATTTATCACACTGGATAACAGCGTGATTCAGGAAAAACAGCTTCTATGTTCTTATTTTTGTAGATTCTTAAGAGCGGGCATTTACTGTATTATCATCGTCGTTCTACACTGAGGTATCCATTACAAAATGAAGGATATTGCATTCTTTCCAGTATCAACAGCCCATCTTACCGAACTTTCAGAAATGATAAGAACTGAAAGATTAGCGCAATATTTACTGAAGCAATGGTGGTAATTTCTAAGCGCTCTGTTGGGATTTCCAGCTTATAGTAGGTGTTTATCAGTTTCCTAAGTTCTGCCTACTTTCAACAACAAACTCCCTGATTTTCAAAATACCATTATCAACGATTTGTGTTGCCAAGATGCCAATGTGGTCAGGGAAAACCAGGAAGGGGTATGGCAGCAAGGGGTTCAAGAAGTTACTCTAGCCAAACCGGTCGGAGAGATTGAGGAGACAAAGAGACTCAGCAATCCTTGTAAAGCCAATGGTCTAGGGAAAAAGCCAAGTTCAAAAAAATTCGAAGAAATTACTTCGCACTTTTAAAGGAAACCCTTTTTAAGAACGCAAATCCACGCAGTGCTCTTTCAAGATATCGAATGAAAGTTACCTCTGTACTTCTAATTTTATATCGCCGTAAATATTCTTTCAGTGCTTTAAATTGACCTCTAACTAAATTTATAACTTCATCTGTTTTCTTGAGAAGTCAATATGCTACCCTTTCAACAATAGGCTTTCGATAAACCGCAGTTTAATGGTTCCACGTTCGTCTTTACTGCCTCTCAAATTAAATCACAGAGCGAATAAAACTGCGGGTGGTTGTTGATTTTGGAGAGATTCTCCCTCATTTGTGCGTTGAGCGGTGGTAGTGAAGTCGAATATTAACCATTCCGCTGTCTCGCGAGGCGAGAAAGATTGTTTTCTCGAGTGACGTAATGTGGAAATAGGCTGCACAAGCAGGAATTCCAAATACAGAAGAAACCTTCGCCTTGTGATTCCACCGACACGAATCCATCAGGCTCCGAGAATCGCTGTTACCCTACCCCCTGGCTTCTTGTTTTCATTTAAGACGCTGGAGCGAGAAAAGAGGTTAGTTGAACAGAAAGCATTTGCGATGGCGGAGATAAATAATTTGAACCAAAAAGCAGAAATGTTTGCTGCAGTCAGAAACGACTGTGAAGAAGTCAACGGCAAAGGAATGAAGTCGGGCGAGGGTAAAGAAACTCTTGTGGTTGCAAACACTGGTGTCAATGTGGAAATAAAGAACGAAAGAGGGAAAAAGCATTGCCTGTTTGGTCTTTTGCTTACGCTAGGCTTCTTGGCGCTGTCTGTTGCAGTAATTGTTCTTATCGTTCGCAAGGATGAGAAACGGGGACCGCCAGACAATGGTGCATGCACAACGCGGGATTGCGTGGCAATTGCGGCCAAACTCATCCAAGGTGCCAACCTATCTGCAAACCCATGCTCAAATTTCTACGAATATTCCTGTGGAGGCTGGAAGGCGAAGACATTTCTACCAGCAAGCGAGTCAGAATGGAATGGCTTCACTAGTTTGACCAATAAAATTGCAAATGTGGTCAAAAGATTTCTCGACCTGGAAAGCAGTGGCTACAAAAATAACAGTGCGTTTCAGAAAGTGTTTGATTTTTATCACACCTGTAATAATGAAGCCAAACTGGCTGACTTAGGGGGCGAACCCCTTATAAAGCTACTGGCAGCTTTGGGTTCTTGGCCGATATTGAATTCATCGTGGAGCGAGGAAAGCTGGCAAATTGAAGATGAAATCTCTCGTTTTCACGAAGTATTTTTTAGCTATTACCACCAAGGGAGACCAGCGCCAATTTTCAATTCATACGTCAAGGTCGATGACAAAAATTCAACGAGAAACATCATTTCTGTAAGTTACCATTCACATTTTATTACTGCTTATTCGTATTGAATAAACCAAAGTTTTACCTTCTTAAACAATTATGGAGCAAGTAATTTTAATTCAAAATAAGATTCCTTTTCATTTTGCTGCTATATTAAGAATTTTTAGCTCTATGTCACGTACCTTCATGTTAAAGAGGTACACACAGGAGGAGCATCAAGTTGTTGCCTTCGCTCTGGAACCAAAACTAACTGAGAGCTCGTCAGAAGAAGTAAACATTGCACGGGTTTCACAGCACGAACATCATCAACTGTAGGCGAAAAATGTCCAAACAGAGGTATTTTTCCCATGAGTTGGCTGTATTTCTGATTGTACTAGTTATTTATGAGTCAAAACTTCCAGAACAAAATATATTCACTGATTGAATCTTTTTTCACAATTCTTGAAATTCTGATGGAACATTCAACTTTTCAATTAAACTGGCTTCTCCAGGCTTAATTTTTAAGCTCTCATGCAATGTTTGAATAGATTAATTTCGGTTCAGCATAAACATTCATTTGTAGAACATCAGAATGCAGCCATCCATTAAATGTATCAATCCCTTCATGTGGTCGCGTGAGCTGATCAGCTCCGATGAAACATTTTTGAAACTTTTCAAAACCCTTTACTGTTTTCTTTCAATTGCTAACAAGATAAGACCCCTTTTCAGAAAGTTCTTAACTAATATAATCCCACCTTCTGGCTAAAAAGGCGTTTGTTTGTTCGCCTTTGGCTAAGACATTTTTAACCTTGATTAGAAAAGAGTTGACATTGTAAGTAGAATTATAAAAACTATCAAATGTGGCCTATATAGTTTTCTGTTGGCAGGAAGAATCCAGGAATGGCACCTGCTGTAGCCTGTTCGCTTGCTGTCAGCGTGGGAGACCTGGTGGTGTTGCTCGTTAGTTAGTTTGTTTAAGCACCAAGCTCACGAGTACTTTCAAACAAAGTCAAAAGCACAGCGCGCTCTAAATCTGGACCCGCGCGCATCAATTGGCGGCGCCAGCCACTACAGGGTAGATGGGGGTGGGGTGGGGTTACAAAGCCGGTGTTTTGGGCAGAACCCCGAATTTTTTAGGACCTTGCCCTTTTTAATGTAGGAAACGCCCTTTACAAAGTCTCGAAACGTACCTCACAAAGATCTTACCTACTCCCATGACTTTATCTTTGAAGTTAGCTACTGCTACTGCCTACGAGGAAAGACCTCTTCTTGTTTGGTAGCAGAAAGTGGCCAGCGCTCTCCTCCTTCAGGCGAGGCTCGAAGTATTTTCTACGTTTGAAATATTGCTCTCATTTCCGTCTTTTCGCACCTGCCTAGTGCTGGATCCCTTCTCGTTGGGCAAAGGTCGCGGGTCGTTAATAGGCGACGCTTTGCAATCTGTTCCACAGCACTAGCGGCCAAGAGGGGCTGATGCCTGCCTGTCATGCATCTGTTGCGGGTAGAGAAAAGGCGCGAGTGATGGAACGGTGCGAAATCATTCACTCGATGCACTCGCAAGGGACTTCGTTTCGGACCACATCTAGGTGCCGTAGCCTTAAACTCACAGCTCAGATACAAATGACAGAATTGACAGAAATCTTATCAACAGCAAGCACATTTTTGCCACACCTTCTAATTCGAAATATCCTGGTCTTTTAAAACAATTCGTCCAAGAAGCGGGCAAAAATGAGGCACTCTCTTGCTTTGCTCCTTTTGCTTTGCTCCTTTTGCTTTGCTCCTTTTGCTTTGCCCCTTTTGCTTTGCTCCTTTTGCTTTGCTCCTTTTGCTTTGCTCCTTTTGCTTTGCCCCTTTTGCTTTGCCCCTTTTGCTTTGCCCCTTTTGCTTTGCTTCTTTTGCTTTGCTCCTTTTGCTTTGCCCCTTTTGCTTTGCTCCTTTTGCTTTGCCCCTTTTGCTTTGCTCCTTTTGCTTTGCCCCTTTTGCTTTGCTCCTTTTGCTTTGCCCCTTTTGCTTTGCCCCTTTTGCTTTGCTCCTTTTGCTTTGCCCTTTTGCTTTGCTCCTTTTGCTTTGCCCCTTTTGCTTTGCCCCTTTTGCTTTGCTCCTTTTGCTTTGCTCCTTTTGCTTTGCCCCTTTTGCTTTGCTCCTTTTGCTTTGCCCCTTTTGCTTTGCTCCTTTTGCTTTGCCCCTTTTGCTTTGCCCCTTTTGCTTTGCTCCTTTTGCTTTGCTCCTTTTGCTTTGCTCCTTTTGCTTTGCTCCTTTTGCTTTGCTCCTTTTGCTTTGCTCCTTTTGCTTTGCTCCTTTTGCTTTGCTCCTTTTGCTTTGCTCCTTTTGCTTTGCCCCTTTTGCTTTGCTCCTTTTGCTTTGCTCCTTTTGCTTTGCTCCTTTTGCTTTGCTCCTTTTGCTTTGCCCCTTTTGCTTTGCCCCTTTTGCTTTGCCCCTTTTGCTTTGCTCCTTTTGCTTTGCCCCTTTTGCTTTGCTCTCTGGCATCATTTGTTATCTTCATGCCAGGCTCAACAGCTTCATTTGATATTTAATTGCAATGCCAGTTAAATGCCGCAATGTAGTTTGCGTAGATGTTTTGATGGAAAAATTAATACAAGCATCATCTGTTTGAGAAAGGCACGCACTTTCGACGAGAAGGCGAGGGGCGCGTACAATTCCATGGCTTACTCCATTCTACAGGGAACCGAGCTATGCTAAACATCTGTTGCTAAAATCCGTCTTCGAGACGTGGAGATTAGTTGTGAGCTTCCACTGACCACTCACTGATCATTCCCCTGTCATTAGGAATTACTTTAGCCTGGGTTTGTGAATTAGTTGAAGCTTTTCCAGTTACAAGAACTAACCACCATTTGAAATGATCACTTTGTGATGTCTTTGGTGCCATTTGTCTGTCAACTAACTATCTAATATACCGAGATTATATCAAGATGGCTATTTTCCGTTTGATTAGACTCTTTCATCTACTGATTCGATGACCTAGCGATCCTTTAAAGTTCAATCAGAAAAAATTACTGCTTCACAGGCTAAGCCTAGGCTAAGCGTCTCTTCAGCAATCCATGATCAACAGTAGGCCCTCTCAATCCTACGGATAATGATGAGGTCCACGCTGAAATAGTGTGGAATAGCATTTCGATCTCCACCAGCAAGAGTTGCAAACATTCGGAGGGGAAAAACGCTCCTGCGATAAACCTCTCTGTGATAAGATATTTCTAGCTGTTGAAACAAACCGCGAATGGCTGTTCAGCATCGTGTGATCTCCCCTGAACATAGTGTGGTCATGATCAGGGGAGGAAAAGGAATCGTCCATCAGTGTGATTGAGATGAGAAAGAACTTACTTTCAATATCTAATGTAATACTAAATTTAAATTCCGTGCTGGCAGAATTACTGTATGGAAGCTGTAGGAATGAGCAAAATGTTTCGATTCGAAATTGGAAGAACTCGAAATTCACATTGCCGACAATTAAGCGTAGTGCGAAAAAGGAAGGTATTTATCATAGAGCAAACAGATAAAGCTGCAAATCAAACCAATAAAATTGCGTGATAAATGTATCCTTATATCTGTTAATAATTTGTTCGGATCAGAGGAAAAGTGGTACTTCTAGTAAAACTCGACTGAAGCCGAGAACTACAGCAAGAAAGTCTGACTGAAAGGAATATACCCAGGGCCTTATACCTAGGGCATTTTGTTGGAAAGAAACATGTTTCTCTTGCACAGTTAGTGGGTGCCTCAGATACATTTTAACCCGAACTAATTAATCACACTAATTTCAATGTAAGGAGTCTACTATACAATTTATTTTTTAAGCAATACTTTTAATTGAAAACAGTCTGTGAGAAATTGAGACGTAGTTAATGGAACCGTAGAAAGGACTTGGCCATAGACAAAACAAATATTTTAAGCTTAAAATCATTGTTGAACATTTGTCATGAAGTTCTTGCTGCAATTTGCGGCCTCACTAGAGTGCAGATGTTTTTTAAGAAGTACCAAAGTAACCAGGGCTACTAAGTCTGGAAGAATTTGGTCCCTCTGTTTTACAACACACACAACAATGCATATTATATATGATAATATACTTACATATCCTTTGCCCAATGATTTCGGATAAATAGATATAGGTTGACACAGGTACAGAGATACATGCACAGTTAGCTAATCACGAGGTTAATGTAAAGCTTTAGTATTTATTTCGTGCTTCGATTCATGAATGATGTGCATTTGACTTACATTGACACAATTACTTAACGCTACAAAACTTCGAAATAGCTAGAAATAGCGGAACCAGTTTTTGCATACTTAAATTACTTTTTCGTCAGGCACTCCACAGAGAATGCAAATATCGAATAGTAACCAAAATTTTACAGTTATTGTCGTAATTCTAAACATTTAGCACAATAACTAAACTCTTCGATGATGCAGTTTATGTGTTACTCGTATCATTGCCTTTCAGATTGATCAGCCAGTCTTTACCATTGTTCCAAGACATTACCAGAGCAATGAAAAGCGCTGGAACGAGGTTGGTCTCCATTGTTATTCTCTGGTTGTCGAGTCCTTTTTCGTCCATTTTTCGAAAGGTGAACTTGTTTTTACTTCGAAATGTGTCTCAAGACGTATAATAAAACATGAATTGGAGATTAGACTCTTTCATTGCAATCGCTATTGTTATTAGCCTTTTTAATGAAATGAAATCGAAAGCTCGTTTCACCTGGACTTTCTTCTTATGCAAACACATGAAAACCAGCATCTTGGATTTGGAGAGTGAATGTGCTTGATCAAAAGCTCCAGATACCTTGCACACTAATAATCTTGCTCACCAATAATCTGGCAAGGAGTCTTGACACTGTACTTAAACCTTCTTGCATTTTTGATGCGATAAATTTTTTCAATTTGGCCCATGCGCTAAAAAACAAGTTGGCATGTACCTTTTCACTGCATCATCTTTCAGAAAATGTGCAAAAATCGAAGCTAAACTTTTCCATGACAAAAGTCGACTGCCCTCTTATTAAAGCTTGCTTTGATGTCTTCTCTCCCAATTCTTCACTTCGAAGCCTACAAGGAATATTAACCATGTTTTGTCAGTTTGAGAGCGACGCCCACAAGATTAATATAAGTCACATCATCTCAAAGATAATCTGTCTCGCTTAAGTTACGGTGTCACTTTCCTTAGTTGTGGCTATTTTAGCATTATTTGCAGTAATTTGGCAATAAATTTGGCCCAAAAGGCTTGAGGATTTATCCGTTGGGTTCACTACAAAGACGTGTCAAATCCCGTGAAGAAAGCCAATGATTTTCAAAGCTAATTTTCAAGGTTCATAGGGTTCATCTACAGACATTATCGTCGGAGAGAGGTCACAAAATTAGTTTCTTGTAAGGTTATTTGAAGAACCTATTTGAATCGTCAACTCTAGTGAGTCCATCAGTTCAAGATTTAATTTGTCACAATTAACGAAAATTTAGACAAGAAGCAAGGTAGGCCAAAGGAAAAGGTTGAAGTACTCAAACGTTAATCTTTGCAAACGTAAAAAGCTTCTTCATTTACTGCTGGTAACGCCTGCTGCGGGTATTTTCCTGTTTTTTTCGGGCAGCCAAAAACTTCCTAGTGCAAGGCGAAAACTGCCCTTCATATGGCCTGTCAGCAAGACATTGTTGTGAAATGCATTTGTCTATGACGCAAGGGAAATCGCCAATTGAATAGCCCTAAAAATTCACTGACTACCTGTAACATTTTGCCTTTTTTGCAATTAAATTACCCAGACAAGAGTGCGAGACGAATTCAAATGATTCAATCTGAGGTTAACAGATGACGTCCGAGGGGTTGTTTCCACCGACCGACTTGGTGAAGGTGTAAAACTCGTAAAGGAAAATGAGCGTGAATCTACTTTGACACACATTGATAAGCTGTGTATACATTTATTCGTTCATCGTTTTGATGTTATCAGCTATGGTTTTAAGGCGCCTTAAGGTGTTTGACCTTGGGCAATTCCATCCAAATCACAGCCAACCACTACACGCGCTCACTTCAGGCCAACGATCCTAGGTACATTCATTGTTGCATGGGAAATGTCATTTCTCCATCGATTTAATAAATATAAATAGGCCTAGAAAAAGCGAAATAGAACTAGTTTTCGTATACTTAAAGTACTTTTTCGTCCGACACTCCTCAGAGATAACATCTGGCTATTTATTCGGTCAGTTTTTGGTTATCTTCCAATGTTTGCATACTCTGAGGAGTGTCAGACGAAAAAGTACTTTTAAGTATGCGAAAACTAGCTCCGCTCTAGCCATTGAGAAGTTTTGTACCACAAAGCACTTGTTCATGTTGATTCTATATCACGAAAATAACTTCTAAAACCAGGCGGTGTAAAGTGGAGAAAAAATCTCGAAAGCTTCCTAAATCGTGAAAGCATCTAAATACTCTACGAAGAAAGTGCGGCATCAATAGGGTCGCCTCTCTTCTGATTGAACTTTTATATATATGATCTAAAAAGCTTGATACAGTGATGTGTTATTTAATATACTGCAACGCTAATAGTTGTACTATGTAAAATCTTTTGTTGCAAGAATGTCTTAAAGCGCGTGCTCTGGTGCTCAGACTATTCATAAAAGCGATGTTCAAACAAGACTGATGCCAAACGTTGATGTTTAAACTCCTCCGTTTCCTTTAATTGTTGTACTGCAAACATTGCAATGCCGCATATGCCATTCCGTGTGAATGCGGCATATGCCTTCTAGTCACCATTAGGTCTGCAAATTGAAAAAAGCCGGCGTCAAGCGTCTAGTATTAATTTCATAAAGCAACTCATACTGTCAATTTGGCTAGATTCAAAATATTCCTTGACTTATAAGTCCATAAATTGACCGGAAAAACATGTTGAAAGGATTACCAATATTCGTAGAAGTGAAAAGCACAAAACCAAAAAAGGCAAAAATTCTTCAAGAGTTTTCAAACTTGCATCTTTATAGTTCACTTGCATCTTCATCCAAAAGCATTGCTCTTCTTTTAATCGCCCCGTAATGGAGGAAGGTCAATATGTAAGATCGCACAAGCAAATTCTGTCAGTCAACTTTTAGAGTGATAATTTCCGTTGAGAAAAGTATAAACGAAATGCCATTTTCGTAATTTGTTTCAGGGACTGAAAACAGTTAATTTTGTCCGAAGGAGCAGTAAAGAATCTTATTGCATCTATAATCTCATGATGTTGAACCAATTGACCAACACCATTAGACCAAATTCACCCCCAAATTTGATGGAAACCGAATCTTTAGATGTTGACTGAAAAAATTAAATCTGCTGGCATTTTCAGTTCTTCACCGTACATTGAGAGTTTTACAATCATTTCTCCGCCCGAAATTTGCGCTTTCTTGTTATTTACTTATGATGAATTTAAAGATTTTTTTAAGACAAATACTCACTGAGCGCAAGTAGGGTCATGCATGAAAGAAGAATGATAGCGTCCAAGAACCTTCGTAGTTTGTGCAAAACCATTATATATCTGTTTCTATAAAGTTATTTACAGAAAAAATCTAGCAATTCGCTTATTCATTTATTTACTTGGAAAATAAAAAGAAATAAATTCAATTTTTAGATTATAGTATTTTTCATTGGTCATTCATCATAAGGATGCTCCTGAAGATTTAAACAAGAGTTTAACCAACACATGAACAGGACTTTTGGTGAAATTGCAGTAAGAAGCTGTACACGGAATTTTCTTTGCAGATCTCTGGTTCTTATGAGAATATGGTGAGACAATACACGAGGCTTCTTGGTGGAAACTCGTCAACAATTGACATTAAAAAGCTTTTGAAGTTTGAAATGGACATTGCAAACGTACGTAATATGTGTTAAAAGCTTCTGGTTATGAATCTTCATCATCAGAGAGTCCTTCAATTTGTGTGTCTCCTTGACTGTACGTCAAAGAAGCGAAGGGGATCAAGTAGTTGAGGCTTTCAGAGATGACTAGAACAAGAAAAAGAGTAGTATTTACGGTTTTTGTTATTAAAAAACTTTTGTATTCAGGAATGGGGTAGAACGAACGATATATATCGTCATAGATATCTTATATATAACTTATGTCAGTCCCTAGAAGGCCCTAGAATTTTCTTACAAAGAAAGGTTCCGGTAGGGAATTGGAAAACGTCATGGGCGTTTGCAAATAATTAAATGTTCGATTCATCATGCCAATCACGGCTAAAGTTTCGTAATTAGTGCAAGGCCACCATTGGCGTGATGAACTCGATGTCATAGCTTAGGATGCCTCAGAAGAATATCAGTCTATTCACTTCTAAAAACCTTTTTCCTTTTTAGGCGTCAATACCAACGACTATTTTCAGAAAAGTAATGAAAAGTTACAGAACCATTCAATTGGGAGAACTTGCCAACTTGACTAATAATGAGGTGACTTTTCAAGCCACATCTGAAATTTGAATGTTCTTATGTCAAAGCCTCAATGTCTTATGTTCATTCCATTAAATCAGTAGCAACTACTAACTTAAAAAGTGGGAAGGACCAACAACAATTATTGCCACCTGTTTACACTGTTTTTTTGCAGTTTAACTGGAAACGCTATTTGCAGAAAACATTCCGATCAGTTCACGTGGTAATCACAAACAAGACTTTAATTGGGACCAGGTCGCTGGGGTATCTGAAGGCAATCAGCAGCATAATCGCAAAAACACCAAAGAGGCAAGTCACCATGTTGTCGTCATGTCGTAGTCGTCGTCATGTCGTAGTCGTCGTCATGTCGTAGTCGTCGTCATGTCGTAGTCATCGTCATGTCGTAGTCGTCGACATGTTGTAGTCGTTGTCATGTCGTAATCGTCGTCATGTCGTAGTCGCCGTCATGTCGTAGTCGCCGTCATGTTGATAATATGACGTGATCTACTTAGTTTCAGCAAGCACAGAGCCGGAGCTATTCAAGCAAACTCTTTCACCTGGAGAGCTAGTTCTCTTCCTTTACTTTGCTAGCAATTAACGCCATAGGCGTCGACTTTTACTTTTCCCAGGGGGGGCTCAAAATCAGATAAATTCCCTGTCGCTTCAATAACGTAATACAACATATGTAGTATGTATAATAACAAAATAAAACATTTAAGTAAAGCAGATATAACATCATGGTCTACAGTGTCATCAGTTTAATTCTTTGATTAGTGTTTCTTCGATAGAATAAACATGTTTTGTTATTGTCCATCTGTCCATTTTGTTATTGTCCGTCTCACAACAAATTTGTCCATCTTGAAAATCAGGTACCATCAAATGCTCAGTGAGAGCTATTAAATTCGAGTTTTCATCCAAAGTAGTGATGTCATTTTTTTTGTAAATTATTGGTTACGGTTTCCTGCCTTTGATCAGTTTGACCATTAAGACACCGTTCGATTTCCGCATTAGACAAGTTAAAATATCAACAAATGACGTAGGAGACAGAAAGTTTTGACTAAATTTTTTACAAGGGATTTATTTGATTCAAATTATTCTTTAACAATAGATAAATTTCACATTGTTGAGACTTAGAATATACATGTACCTTCCTTCAGCTGTTCTGCGCTGTATTTTCAGCCCAGTGGTGGATTTCAAACGAGATTCCCAAGGGGGGCTCGAGCCCCCGAGCCCCCACGTAGTCGGCGCCTATGATTAACGCTACCATAATATAATATAATACATTTTGACAATCTTGTGTTTGCATGCAATTTTGGTAACAAATTGTGAAATTGAGATTTAATTTGCGATTCAAGATTGAGTAACTGAGATTTCAGTATGATATTCTAATATTCTCGTTTAGAAGTTTGATGCTGGTGATTGAAATAGGATGTGCACAACATTTATGTTGAATAGTTTATTAATGCTAGTTTATTAAGAAAGGAATTATTTTTATCAGAGTGATAGCCAACTATCTTGGTTGGATTGTGGTCCAGAAGTTTGGTGTACATCTCTCAGCAAAATTCCGCGACGTAGACTTCAAGTTCCGCCAGGTAGCGCTCGGTGTCGCAAAAGACACTGACCAATGGCTGAAGTGCTTTCATGTTGTGGAGGAAAACCTGGATATGGCTGTTGCAAGCATTTTTTCACATGCAGTAAATCCAAGTTATGCAATCAATGAGGTAATGAACTGCTGCCTCAATCATTCCCATTTCAACCATCTGCATGACCAAGCCCCAAATTCTTTTTCCTTCTTGTAACCTGTTGTAGGCCGTTGATGGGCTGCAACGTCGCCTAGTGACAGGCTCTGTTTGCTGCGACGGGGGTAAGTTCTGCCTTCGATTAGAGCAGCCAGTGGTGCGCAAGGACGCGTCGTTTGCTCCAGCCTGCCAACATTATGATTGTCTTTTTTGAAGATTGAAAAAGCATCGTCATTTTCGCAGGGCAAGAGGATCATTCAAGGCGTGAAGGCTACATTTACAGCAGGGCTTGAAAGCATCGAGTGGATGGACAATACCACGAAAGAAGAGGCAAAGGCCAAGGTAGTTTCCATTGCACTATGCGGTTCAGCATGCCTCCTCCCTCCTGGTGAACTAATTTCTCAACTTTATTCGCAGCAACCCACAAACCTTGTCAAAGTTTTCCAGCACTAAAACAAGTTATTCTTAATGGCAAGAAAAAGCGTAACTAGTTTTTGCATACCGAAAGAACTTTTTCGTCCGACACTCCACCGAGTATGCAAACGTATGCGGTCAATTATAACCAATCATGCGTTCTTCTTATCACCCTCTAGTGCCTTCGATCCGCAACTGGCTATTTATTCTGTCAGCTTTTGGTCATTTTCAAATGTTTGCATACTCTCAGGAGTGTCGGACGAAAAAGTTCTTTCGGTATGCAAAAACTAGTTACGCTTTTTCTTGCCATTAAGAATAACTTGTTTTAGTGGGGCCCTTTTCTCTTATGAAGAAATTTACTTACCACCCTTCAAAGTTAGTGCTCTTCAACGGCAACTCTTGAGACTGGTGTAATGACAATCACCGCAACCCAAATTGTACGGATAAAGGGCCCTTGAACTTTACGTTGATGCAAAAAGCGTTACAGGCGAGTATCGTTGAGTTTCAAGTTTTGTTCTTCTTAACATTCTACAGGCAAGAAGAATGATATATGAAATTGGATATCCCGAGTTCATCAATGAACCTGAAGCATTAAACAAACTCTACAGCAAGGTATGGAATTTCTAGAGCTCTGAAGTCACTATATATATGTGGTTTTTTCTGTTTTGGTGAATCACTTTTTGTGACTTCTTGCTTTGGTGAAAGGCACTTGCTTATTAGATGATAATTATACATATGATAAATTACAAAATATTTCAAATTCTCGTCCTTCCCACCTTGGTAGAACTCAAGGTAGCAAATTTAATAACAACTGCAATTAATACACTAATTGTGTAGTTAAAGCTATTCATGTATATTTAATTTTATTGGATGAAGATTAGTGAACTTATGTTTTGCTTAACAGCTCAGAATATCCAAAGGGATGCATTTGGAAAATGTGGTCAACAGCTACAAATGGAGACGAAAGAAGAATTTGAATTTCGTTGCAGAGCCCGTCAATAAACGATTGTACGTCTAATGCTTTTCTGTAGCTGTTGTAATTTGAGACAATTCTTTTCCCAACAGTACCAAAACAAGATCTTAAAGGTAGGAAAGTATGAAGTGTTTGCATATTTCAAGGCTCTAGTCAAAAACAGTATTTCATTGAGCAAAGCTTCTTTCGTTGTAGGTGGGATATTGCACCAACCCAGGTCAGCGCTTACTATGACGTGTCAAACAATAAGATGGGTGAGTCAAATGTCACCGACCGTTAAGCAAATAGACCCGGTGGGAAGGTTGAAGCACTGGCTTCCTGGGTACGAGGCTGCCGGCTTCAGCCAGTTCTCACTTGCGCACAGGGCTCCCAGGCACCCATACTTCTATCGTTGGGGAGGCTCAGAAGTGAAAAAGATTAAATGCAGTTCATCGTATTTTGCAAACTTTTTCGCTGAAGGAGAAAGATTGCTTTGATTCCAGAAAGCAGCTTTCGCCCCAATGGCATGATAGTTTACAAAAAGACATCTCAATATTGATTCAGCCTCAAGATTGTGCGCCTCGCGGCTTTCCCATTGCTTGCCCTCTGGTTGGTCTTTGCCATTTTATCTTTATTTCAATCGTGAAAATTATCATTTTGAAAAAGATCAACAGGCAAGACTGTATTTGGGCTTTATTACATTCACCAGCCCTACGGTGGAAAGAAAGGTAAAGTTCCCCTCTCCTCACCCATGAAATAGAATTTTGCGCCACGAATAATGTTAGTGTCGATAAACCCAATATATCTGATAGTGTTAACTCATTCAATAGAGTTTAAAGCAACCGCAATTGCAATGACAGCAATTTATTATTGTAGTGTTTCTCGGTGGAATATTGGACAGCCCGTTCTTCGACACAAGAGGCCAAATGTAAGTAAAGGGATTACCGGTAGCCAGTGACGTCTATTTCTTTCGTCAGCTGCTCTCAATCTGAGTGATCGCCTGGATGGCATCAACTTCGTTCACTTGAAGGCAACAGGATGCGTGGAAACGAGTCGCCTCTGTTCTACATCATGCAATAGTCATGGAAAAAGCCATTAAATTATTGCATTTCCAGCGTCTTTAATGAGTGCAGACTTTTGCCTCTACTGTTGGTACATTCTCCCAATAGCAATTGGCTAGCGTTGCTTATTCCTTTCAATACCTTGTGATATGCTCTTTATTCATTTCTTCATCTTATCTATTAATGCAGCTAAAGCTTCAATGCTCTTAAAGTAAGAATTCTATGCAGGTCCTTGAAATTCGCTTCGTTTGGATTTGTGGTTGGACACGAAATCACTCATGGCTTTGATGACCAAGGTAGGTCATCCACTTTTTCAATGTATTTTCGAGCAAAATCGCCATCATCAATATATTATTATCGCAGAAATTTCTCATGTTATGGGAAAGGGTGAACTGGTAACCGGTGCACCAGATAAAGCAAATTTTTCCTTTCCACGGATACTTTTTTCTATTTCAGTGAATTTAATCTAACAAAAAAATTTTATAGTCGATTCCTTTTTAGATATCCTCAATATATGCTAGAAGAAAATCTCACAACTTCTGGAATGAAACTGAAATATTTTCTTGAAGGTCGTCTATACAGTTCGAGAGGAAATCTCAAAGATTGGTGGTCGAAGGCAAGTGCAGATGCATTCAAGACCAAAGCGTCTTGCATTGAGAAGCAGTACTCGTCATACAAGTACCTCGGCCTTCACGTAAGTGACGAGGCATTACATATAAACAGTATATACTGCTGGATGGATGTCCCAAATTAACTGTGCCTTTGTCACTGTGTGTTGAGTTAGGCCCGAAAGAAGCAAGAAGCAATTTGTAAGACTCTTTGACTACACCCTTTTAGCTGATTAAGCCCTGGCCAAACGATCCGACATTTCGCCAAACATCTTTTTCGATGTTTGAGGTTGACCTAACGTTGGTGGTCACCAGGGCTTAACAAGAAAAATGTTTACTTTCAGCCTGTGAAATTCAAACTCATTGTTTTTTTAGGTCAATGGCAACATGACTCTTGGTGAAAACATCGCAGATATTGGTGGCTTGAAAGTTGCTTACAAGGTTAAGAATCCTTTTCCTCATCGACTGGACCGTTTCTGTGCTTTCCCTAATTAGTTCTATCCAACCATGTTTCGAAGGATATGGAATGTCTATGTCCTGCACGTTCTCACCTTCCATCTTCTTCATCCAGGCATTCAAGCGATGGGAAGAAGTTAATGGCAGGGAACCAAAGCTTCCTGGCCTGGACTTGAGTCAAGATCAATTGTTTTTCTTGTCCTATGGGCAGGTATGCATTTATCTACATACTTACCATGAATATAAACCTATAGCATAAATTGACATTAAAGGATGTTTCATTGTACTGCTATATAACATGGTGTGCGCCAACATAACATGATAATACAACGCATATGTGATTTAGTATAGTGAAGTATAAAAATAAAAAATTGTAATAACATTTTCATCCTTTTAATTTTCATTTTCATCATAATAGCATTCGTATGGATACCATACAATCTTAAATACTGCAATAAAATACGATGCGTTGTGACGCTATCCGTCAGCATGTGTTCTAAAGTAATCTAATATAAAATGCATGTTTGAGAAAGTTCGATACAACCTGACGATGGCTCCTTTCTTTTGCAGCTGTGGTGTAGTATTTATAACGAAAAAAAGGGCAGAGAGATTGTTCATAATGATGTACATAGCTTACCAGACCTGAGGTAATATTTCAAAATAGCATTTATATAACCGGTAATTCCTATACCTTTATTTCTATCTTTTTTATTGCCTAGCGTATAATACATATCAGATACATGAAAATCAGTTTGAAATTTCTATTATCGGCAGAAATCGCTTCTATCAGCTATGGTCACATAAGCATCAATGCTATTTCAATAAATCAAAATGGTGAATTGCAAATTGATTGAATTAATTTTCTTGATTTCTAATTGATTAGAAATCAATATTGATCAACTCTGTTTGACTGGATAACCATGCACAACGCTATTAACATTTCAGGGTGATGGGGCCACTTTCAAATATGGCTGAGTTCTCAAATGCATTTGATTGTCCAAGCACCTCTCCAATGGTCAGGAAGGAAAGGTGCCAGATCTGGTGAAATGAGAACTAGGCAGAGATAAGTTGTTGCAAAACAATAGCATTTGGTGACTTGATTTTGACACAGTTGCAAAGCCAGGAAGTGATTGCGACGGTGGTGTGTAAATTATTCTTCCAAAAACCTCAGCAGGAAATATCTTTGGCGACTTTGTTTTCTTGCCTCGAAGCTGAAGAGCAAACTGTATATTATTTTATATCGTAGATAGTCAATTTAGAGTTTTGGTTGGACTTTGGGCAAATAGGCTGTCATCCTTTCTTCATTTTAACAAATGCTTACTTATAGAGATGTTGACCTTTATATTGATGATAGAATAATTCACGAAAGAGTCTGTACAGATGAAGTAGTCTTGTACTCACCACTGTATTCTGTAGGTACAACTGCATATATCAGCTATTAAGTATAACAACTGTAAAAAGTTATAAATAAAATTCTCGTCTTCAATGTAAGTTTGCTGACTTTGCAAATATTTCTTTAAGCTGTTGAGACGTATTTTTCTGAGATAGCAAGAAAACTAAAAGTAAATTCAGAAGACTTGTTTAAAAAGATTTACTTTGAAGCTGCCATACACCGATTTAGTTTCAGTTTAGAGTAGAGCTGGTTTACTGTTGACCACCCGTTTCCATTCGCTTTTAATAAGATATGAATATCATGCTAAGGTTAATTAGCGAAAAGGCTGGTATATTACTCGATTTAGCTAGAATCTGACCTTAATTTCCGGGAATTATTCTGAAAAATGATGTCTGGACTTTCAATGCAAAACTTCAGATTTCCATTCCCTTCAATATTAAATTCTATTTCATAAGCAACCTATTTGTTTTCTGGAGCATAACCGTGCGTTCGTGCAATCAACTTTCGTATCGGTATCGGAAATGACTTTTAGCCACTTGTTTACCGGTTTCTGGCATAGAGAGCATACTGCAAACTGTCACTTGAAGTGACGGTTGTTTCCCATGTTTTCGAACTCCCACGATGAACGATTTGAATACTTTGTAGTAAATTGAACAGGAAACTGGAAAGTCTGTCGAAATATTTGCAAAGAAGGTGTGCTGTTCTCAGGAATGAATTATTCATTTTACCGTCAGGGTAAAGCCGGATTTTTGGGAGCCAGCTTACAACCATACTCGCTTCTATTTAATGTGTCAACACAGAGACTGTAGTCGTTAGTCATTCAAGAGATGAGGAGGAGCACAGCTGAAGAAGGCTCACGCTCACGGCAATGAATTGTACGGCGTGCTTCAAATTGTAATAAGTTTCCGCTTTAACTAATATTTACGGATGTTGTTGCTATAACCTATTGGATTGCTTCACGCAGACATTTTTGAAACATCTATTTGGTTAAGATTTGCTGTTTTGCCAAGGTTAAGTTTTGCCAAGTATATTTTCTGAAGGAGATCGACAAATAAGCTTGGAATGAGGAATACCCTCTTAGTGTTTTGCATTTAATCACATTTCATGGCATAATGATCACGCTGTTACAATACTTAGTTATCATATGATTGAGTCATATGATTGAGTTTCTATTAGATTTGTTTCTAGATTTTAATCTAATTGCTATTATGAAGTCTCTTTAATAAGCTTTTACAGACTGTTTATAGACCCAGTGGGAGCATTTGTTTATGAAATGAGGTCTGTCAAAAACCAAAGGAAATAAGAAATTATTTTGAAAGCTTTCTGTTAGTAATCTGGGTGTCTATGATACATTTCTCACAGACATCCTGTTTCTTCATTTGAAAGGTTTCTCAAAAAATCAATCTGCTTGTATTGTTTCCTATCTGGTTGAGAATTTCACCTTTCTGCCTTGCCCAAAAGTTGAAATCAGCCAATGGAGGATCGAGATGTGCAGTTACTTTTCTATTTAGAAAATGTGCGTTTTTTTGTTTGTTATCATAAACTAGCTTTTTGTGTCGTGGAGCAAGAAACACAAAAATGTAGCAAGAAGCATATTTAGGAAACCGGAACTTGTCTGCGTCTTTTTCCTTGACTTTAGGACATGCTTGTTCCAGCATCACTGACAGCAATGTGGTTGATCTGCTTTGAATTGCTCCATAATCGACAGATATAAGATGTAAACAGACTAATTTTATTTTCTCCTCGGATTTGGAACCAAAATCCTTTGAGAGAAATTGATATTCAAGTTGCAATCATATTGCTGATCGTATCATATTCTTCCACAAGCATTCGCTG
This sequence comes from Nemopilema nomurai, assembly GCA_003864495.1. Classification (NCBI taxonomy): domain Eukaryota; kingdom Metazoa; phylum Cnidaria; class Scyphozoa; order Rhizostomeae; family Rhizostomatidae; genus Nemopilema; species Nemopilema nomurai. Next base: position 2,006,073 of record ML133442.1, read on the forward strand.
TTCCAGAAACTTTTTGCTGACCGCATCTATTGCTTCTTTGTCTCGACTTCTGGGTGTCACAAATTTATTTGCGCTTGCAGCTTGGTGAACATTAGCCCGATCACAGTTTAATATGGAAGGTATGCATTTTTTGATATTCTTCTTCTTACCTCCAGAAACAGGCATATATTCCATTTTTATCCAACCATCAATCATCATTTCTACTGTTTTGTCTTAGTATCAAACTGAGTATCAAATTTGCCTTATGAAGAAGCAACTGCAAACATTTGGAAGATTGTGCAAAGATCACACATACAAGCAGTAAGCTAAACCTCCTGTGAACCCTTTCTCCGTTTTCTAAGAAACCATGTGCCATTTGTTTTTCAATTTTTTCTGTTGGTATTGATCCATAGCACATCTTTGTCCGGAAGTCAAAAATGGCCTGATATAGTTAAATCCTAGGTATCAACTCAAAGTTGAAAATAAAACATGAATCTAAGAATTTGACTGTTTCTTTTAACCTGGCAAACGGTTGGATCCACGCAGGTACAAGCCTGACTTCAAGCAACGAATCCCTGTTGAAAAGCGACAGTAACAAAGCATTGTGCAAGGACGTAACACATCAAAATGAAAGTGAAGTCTTGGACACTTTCAACGAGTTTTAGTCAATTTGTTCCAGGAGCTTACTGAGATGCGCACCAAGCATTCCATGTACTTGAATAATTTTCCATTTTCGAATTGTTTCTCCTATTTTGGGTAGGTAAGTAGATAGGAGTCTTCATAAATGAAATAATCAAATCTACAAAAAACTTTTTCTAAGTCACCCTTGAAAAACAACAAAGAAATTGCAATAAAGAAAAGTGAATTGTGAGCAGGGTCGGATCCATACATTCTCAACATTCTCATACCCTATCGCCATATTTGATGTATAGCTCCTTTCTACCGTTTTGCGAAACGTTCTGATGAAAAACTATATTCTCCTTCGTCATAAGAGGCTCGTACCCTGGAAAGTAGTAAGAGGCCGCGCCGCGTACTGTACCTAGGCAAGATTTTGAGAATGTTAACCGACTATTGTCATGCATTTTGTAGACTTGCTCCAAGTTTATGCCCTCAATTTTGCGAATTTTTCTTCTCGCGAAACTTTCTGCCTCTTTTACTCCTGGGCGTTGGCTTTGGGAGGCATGGGGATGTGAAACAACTTACTTCTACGTACCAAATTTAGAAACACTGATATTTCTGGGTTTTTAGAGATTTCCATATCTGAATCAAATGTACTGTTTCCCACTAAATGGAATGTTCTCCACAACAGACAGACTATTGATGCATCAAGACATTATATCTACTCTTTGGGTGAAAAATAAGATGCTATCCTATAGATCTATTTTCAGAAAGTATTTTGTTAGAAATTCCATGCATGTTCATTCATCCAAGATGTTCAACTGCTCATTTAAGATTTGCAGTCTTTTTTCTTCCAATGTTGGAGCTTCAAACATCAGTTTGCTGCCTTCTAGTTCAAGCTGCTGCTAGATTTCACATTTCATTCAGGCAAACAATAGAAATTCAAACTTTTCAGCATTGCCAACAAAAACTGTCAAAGTGTCACTACAGATCTTGGCGGATACAAATATGGATTGGTCTATGTTTAGACAACTCTATGGGTACCATGATCTGCTTCGATTTTCCCGCGAGGTAGCCACAATTGCTCACGTGACCCAGTCTCTCTTTAGTTCATGTTGCTGAGACAAACTTTGAGTAACTGCAAATATGGCGGCTCGGAAAAGTAAGCTGCGAGGCATGGATGGACAAGATTTCGACGAGGAGTTTGAGAAATTCATGAATGAGGCACTTTCATTTGAATATTAAATTCATCTTTGCAAATTATGTGAAAATATTTAAGGACCTATTTGCCAGAAAAATTGCTGGTCGGGGGCTTATGTACCCGCTCAAACAACTGTTTACTTACAGCTAGACAAAGTGCCTTCTCTTTCTCTTAAATTAATATCTAGCAACCAATGATTATTATTGGCAATGTAATGGCGAAACGGGTCGAAATAAGAATCGGTTCGAAACTGTAAAATCAGGATTCTACAAAAACATTTTGATGTTTGATTTTGATGGTACGTTGCCAGAGTACTACTACAGAGTACCCCCATCCCCTCTTCGAATGTCCTGGCGTTGGCACAAGCCCATGTTTTATTGGTAATGGCAGGCTTATTTTATTTCTGAAAGGCAAACTGTTTCTGTAGAATCCCGGTTCTTAAGTTTCGCCCGATGGGACTTCAAATTAGATGTTTAAAAAGTTTTATTGGAATTTTTCACTGATGTAAAAGAGAGTATTGCAGGTAGTTCTTAGGTGCAGCAAGTTGTACAAATCCGTATAGTTCCCAATTAGGAAACTGTACAAGCTTATTATTTTAGTTAGACCTGTGGACTACTTACTTAATTAGATGCTGGAATGCTGAAATGAGCTCTAGTCCAATGAATTTCAAATTAATTATTCCAGTAAACATAGGGCTGGCAAACTAGTCCAGCGTTAGCCATTTGCTTAAGCCACACCTGATAGTGAACTTGAAAATAAAAATCTAAGCGCATGAAAGTGACTAAACATCAGCTCTTGAAATAAATGTTTGCAAATAAATTAAAAATATGTCGACACTGGGCCCTTGTAGAAAAAGGTTTGCAGAAAAATGTCTTTGTTTTTGCTTCATCATAGAAACAAATATCAGCATGGATTAATCATAGTGATCTAGGTGGTAAAGATAATGCAAACCATCTTTGGCTCTAGAACTAACAACTGTGACGAGTTGTATGATTTATTCCTTCTTCCAGTTGCTGCAAAATTAAACATTGACCTGAGTGTCAACTCCTGGAAAAAACATTATTTCAGAGTTTAGAAGGTTTTCCCTTTTCCTCCTAATTAAAGGTCTAAATTATGTGCAACCCTGTTGAAGTATTTGTTTCAAGGTGATGTATGCAAAGTGAATGTTTTGATTCATGAAAAGCAAATTTGCCTTGGAATGGGATTTCCCTGCTTAGATAATTATGGTCTTCAACTAAGTTACAACTAAAGTGCATTTTTTTAAAAAGTGAATATTTTTGTGAAACTACAGCTTATTGAGTTGCTGCTCTTTTGTAGCCAATATCAGATGACTCACACTCTGTGGTATCCCCAAGGTACAAGACAGGTAATAGCATAGAGAGATCACAAACAATAGAATCATTGAAGGCTTCTGATGAGTTCCCTTTACCTGAAAAAAGCCTTGATAAATCACCCCCACCAATTGATAGGAAGCCACATGAAAGTATTCCTGAGGAGAGTGAATCATTTTCAGTCAACTTTCAGAGGGAGACAGACAATGATAATTACAAGGTAACCTTACACTTTCTAATTAGGGGGTAAATTTACTCAGGCATAACCCTTTTGAGCTAGTTTTTTTAAAACAGAGTGAATGAGTTTCTTATAAGTACTAAACTTTATAAGTATGGTAAGCATAAATTAAATGAAACAGTAGATTAGTTGTTAATGTTGCATGCATGTTATGGTTGATGTTAAAGCTAGTCATGTTATGCTAAGTTTCCTCCTCTGACTTGTGTCTTCATTCCATTGCAACAAAGTTGGCAGTCAACGTTTTATGACTTCAATATAGTTTTATTTCAGTTTTTTTCTTGAATTTGGGTTTCTCTACTTCAATTTTATTCACCCTGTTAATAAATGAACTGAAAATGGCTGTGAAGCATGGCAAATGTGAGCTCTGCATGGGCTTAGGAGGGTAAGAAGTTTTCTTCAGCTCCGTTAAGCTCTGATTTCAACATGGTTCGATCATTTAAGAGCAGCTTTGCAGAATTTCTTGAGAGAATCTTCAGCAATTTAATCACAGTTAATCGAAAAAGCCGTAAGTACACATGGCATGTTTTTCTAACTTTCCAAGTTTTATCATTAATTTGTATTGCAACCATCTCCTTTTTCACATGGCATGGCACTATAAATGAAGCTTAAATAAGTTGAAAGCTTTACCAAAATAATGTATTTGGAGATCAAGACAATTATATGTATTGACAAAATATGTTGCATAAGGAAGGTGGATAACCTGAATCTGTGAGAAAAGGGGTTCCGCATGATGATGGCAATAATGGTGATGATGGTGATGATGATGATGATGATGATGATGATGATGATGATGATGATGATGATAATGATGATGATGATGATGATGATGATGACGATGATGATGACAATGATGATGATGACGATTATGATGATGACATCTATGATATCTCCTCTTGGTTGACGTTCACTGCTGTACAATTCGCTTAAATACTGTTGCAATCAAATCAATGGGCCTAATCCAGTGTCAGTATGCCCCAATTTTTATTTGCGTGATTAGTTTAGGATCTTTTTCTCTGTGCCATAATTTCACTTCCCTGACACCATTGAAATTAATTGCAAATGTTGATTAATTTGTGTGTACTCGAACTATTGTTAGTCGAATTCACGATCCTAACCCTGTACGTTATTCGCGCAGAGTCGGTCAACTTTGGATAATCCTAATGACATAGGAATAAGTAAAGACAGTTTAGACAAAGGTAAGTCAATTGATTGTCGCCTTGTCACGATTGCCGCATTGATTATCACTTAATTATGATTGTCTCTTTCGATAAAAATAATGAAGTTGGTATTTGCTTTTAAAGATTTTTGTAAAGCCACTTTGTCTTAAACGCCTTGTCTTAATGTTTCCACTCAGTCTCGACTTAGTTTGGACATTGCTCCATGGTGGCTGTAGGAATGTTAAGATGGCAAGCATGGGCTAATAATATTTGATTGATCGCATTTTCTGGTGTTTGGTATTTGAGTTCATTGTGCCTACCGTTTCAACAGGCCGCAGTTTGAAAGTTTGTGTTTGGAAGGCTTTCAAAAGTTATTAAGATGTTACTAGTTAAGGGTGTATTACCATTTAAGGAGTATCAGTTGAGATGTGATAAATCGTCTTTTCTAGAAATCAGAGCTCTTTTGTAGTGTCACTCTTGGATGTTCTTTATTTCAAGGTGAACTAAATCTATTCATCTTCACGTAGGCCTGATGAATGAAAGTTACTCTGGTCTTGAGAGCAGCAAGAGTGACGTAATGCAACTAGTCAATAAGTATGCCGAGCAAACACTCCATGGAATGGACACACTAGAAGAGATAGCTGATAAAGAGCGGTTTTTCCGCAATTTGGCTGCAGAAGTCTCAGGCACCTTGGACTTTAGCCAGTTGAATAAGGCACTGGATGAGGCGAATTCAGACAAAGAGGCTAGGTGAGAATGACCTTTTTAGTGTGCCGGGAGAAATGTTGGATCGTTTGTCCCCCTTGTTGGGTCACCCAACATCGTAAAGTTCGATGTTGGACGAAATTTGACTGAGGTGAAAATGTTGGCTGCAGACGACCAACCGTTGTATTGTTTTGAAGTGTTAAGTGAAATGCTCGACCGTTTGACCAGCTCAACCAACATGTTGGCTATGCGCACGCGCAGTAGGCTAAAAAACCGCACTACTTCTATTATCGCATTGTTGCTGACTTTGTTTGCTCCAACAATTGATAACATTTAAATTTTGGACAAGAACATAAAAGATAACGAATTCTATGCACAAGAAGAGGCAGATTTTAGGCCAGAGGCTTTGATGCTGGGCGCGATGAGAGTAAGATTGATAAAAACAATGTAAATTAATATAAAAGCAATGAAACTTCTTCTTAAAAAGTGACAAAGAAGTGGGAAGAAAGAAGGCGAGAAAGAAGAGGGAAATTTGTGGTGAGAATTCCCTCGATTAAAAGTTCCTGCGCGATATTATCAAAAAAGCTTTTCTTATTCCGTCTTCCGTCTTTTTCCCCTTTTCCAATATCTGTCATCACCTTCCTCGAGGAGAGAAAGCTATGGTCACGATTGCCCTTCGTTTTCTCGGATCGAAATGTAGCGCATCGTTCTGTGCGGCCATCTTCGTGTCTGGTGTGTCTATTGTTGTTAAGCAACGTCAGTGTTTCCTCTTACCCTGTCCCAGTCCCTTTTTGATCTGTGCAAGAAAAATGTTGTGTGATATGTTGGATCGTTTAATCGCCAACCTTTGATCACCTTCCAACAGCGACAAAATATGTTGGGCTAAATGCTGGACTGTTTGACCAGGGCTTAAGTAAGACTTGATTGTGAAGTTCTTTGGCCGCCCACAACAGTCAGCTTTCTTTGTCCTTTCAATGCTTACCCTTTCTGCGCCAACTTTGCAAGGGGCTTTCTTTGAAACCCTAACCGGGGTGAGCATGACTCAAGGACACTGCTACGAAGTGCATTTTGGTGACTGAAGTGAGCTGGTGTGTGCTGAGAACGTTTTATGATAAAGCTGCATTTGCTCTTGTTGCTTATCTCGTATTCTTTGCGTTCGCTACTTTAGGAGTGACTAAGCTCAAAGGTTTGCAGAAATTTAGACCCCAACTAGTCCCATTGTATTTTGTACGGCCTGTTTCGGAATCCAGTGAGTTTTATGTTGAGCGATCGAGCCAGCTAGAGACCTTGCCTTTACCAGTTCTAAAGAAAGGACATTGAAAGCTTTTTGTCCCGGCACAGCTTGTGAGCTGTGATTGATTGGTCAGGTCATTTATGGTCAGGTACACTCACGGGTTTGATGACTGCGCCAGACCGACACGGCCAGTACAGTCTTGCAAAATGTTAAAATTAAACTGATGATTTCATAGAGGAATGTTTTCTTTTCTGCAAGCGATGACGTCGCTGGCTCAGGACCAGAGATAGCTTCGACAGCAAGGCCTGGCTTTACAGCAGAAAGCAAAGAAACTCGTCCTTCACCCGGTAACAAAGCTTTTCTACCCAATATTTTGATTTCTACCCAATATTTTGATTTCTACCCTTATTTTGATATTTGTAGGCTAGCAATGCCACAGTTCTATCTTCACATACGAATAAGTTAATTATGTTAAAACAATGAGCAGTTGGCTAAATGAAAAATTTGGTTTAATTCTTTAGTATAGAATATATGACTGATATATATTGGAAGGTTATTGTTGTCTTTTTATTCAATATTTTACTCTGCCGTATTAAGAAAAATTGTATATTCAATTTATTGATCTATTCAACAGGCGGAGAATAAAAAGTAATAATGTTTGAAAACAGGAAAACATTTATAATTTGGATAGCCAAACCCAAGTAATTTGAGAAGGCCCAGATATTGAACTAACTGATCGGGTGGTTGGGGAAGTGTAACTATACATGTCACAAGTAGCCCTCCTGCTCTGAAAATGTAATGTCAGAAGTTTTGAAGTACTGAAAACAGCTGCATGCAGGCTGCCTTCTGGTTGCAGGGCTCCAGCGAAGTGTCCATGCCACGCAGCCAGCGGATCACCCAGATGATGACGTAAGCCAGAACCCGTTTTCCACTTCTGAATATTCTCGATTGTAGTTTGTCTAATTGTCAAAGATCCTTGTTGCTGTTTTATTTAATTGTGTTGAACTTTCTAAACAGGAAGGACGAATTGTTATACAAGCAGGGACATTGAAAGAGTCAAGTAATCGAATTCTAGGACAAGGTATGAATGTTTTGGCATAGCATTGCGCCGGTGGTTAAGCTAGAAATATCAGACTGAAGAAATGGCGGAGAAGCAAGAATCGCGACATTTTCTCATTGCTTTGGGAGATTCGTCTTGTTTTGAACTGACTTCGTTGCGTAATATTCTGAAAGCTAAGGTCAGGTAAAAAATGAAGCTTTTCTTTCTTCTCCTGCGTGAAACTAGCAAGTTTACTGATGAAAAAATGTGCGAAACTTTTGCGAAAAATAGTGAAACCATAATTTTTGTATACTTAAAGAACAACATCAATAGCCAATTGTAGGCCAAAACAACAAAAGGGGTGTAAGAAGAGCGCTTGATTTATTTTGTCAGCTTTTGGTCATTATCTGACGTTTGCATACTCTAAGGAGTGCTGGACTAAAAATCTTTAAGTATGCGAATATGATGTTTCCGCTGTTTCACACAATTGTGTTTCTCATACGATTTTTGTATCACAAAGCATCTGTTCACCTGAGGCTGTGTTTTAGACTGCAATTTAAACATAAGCTCCCGGTGATTCTTCAAGAAAGCTGGCTTTTAGGCGTCGTCCCTGCAAAATTTTACCTCATGAAGCTTGCCGAAGTGTCATTCTTTGCATGCCTTTCTCTCAAATGAGGGACACGCCCTTCTCTAATGCTTTAGTTGTGGCAATATCTGTTCTTATACTCAGTTGATCCGATGGAATCCATCACATCTTCCACAATCATCAGAAGCTCCGTTGCTCATTCTAGAGGCGCCAGGCAACAAGGTTGGTACTTTTGATGTTGTTGTTGTTGGTGCTTTCTTTCGAAACCATGAATAAAGTGGAAGCCCAGCACTACTTTCCAATTACACGAATAATGTAGGCCAAAATGGTCGGATCTGCTCGTTGCAATTTTAGCGATTCGCCTATGCTCAGCAGAGAGAGAGAGAGGGAGGGGAAGCATTCAATATCGGTCCCATTACAATTCGTTTTTTCTTCTTCTAGCCAGATTTATCAGCTGGTGTCAATCATTCGTTTTTTCTTCTTCTAGCCAGATTTATCAGCTGGTGTCAATCATTCGTTTTTCTTCTTCTAGCCAGATTTATCAGCTGGTGTCAATCATTCTTTTTCTTCTTCTAGCCAGATTTATCAGCTGGTGTCAATCATTCGTTTTTTCTTCTTCTAGCCAGATTTATCAGCTGGTGTCAATCATTCGTTTTTTCTTCTTCTAGCCAGATTTATCAGCTGGTGTCAATCATTCATGCCAAGCTTTAACAATCATAACAATAATTGGTTCGGAATATACGGCGAGCATTTCAGGCTGTGGCTTCTGGTTTGTTTGTTGAATATGGTTTTCTCATTTGAAAATGAAACTATAAATTCACTTGATATTGTAGAGGTGGAGACTGGCGATTTAGAGAGACCCGAAATGCAGCCCGAAGAAGTAAGGGACCTATCCAGCACGCAGGTTGCAGGAGGTGAACCATTTCTCGTGTAATGTCGTGGGCGTCTTGTTAACGACGGTGCTCATCAATCGATTTGACTGTTTTACTTTACATCAAATCGATGTAAAACCTTTACTCTTTGTCCGCGTTTTCGTGCAGATGATAGTGTTGGCAAGTCATGTGATCACCAAGAGTCAGATTATAGTAGCGATGCAACGCCGCCAGAGAGTTTGCGGAGCATAAAAGAAATTGCTAGAATTCGCATCGAGCGGGCGAAGGAGGAGGCACGAAAAGGCCCAGGAACAAGGCACGAAAAGACTCTCGAAGAAATTCGAAAAGGCTCAGAAAGTAGGCCTTTGAACGACGAGCAAGGTAAGGCGAGGAATTTTCCAGAACTTTCAAGAGAAACGACCCTCGCAGTCATTTGTGTCCGTGGGGCTTCAGATCAAGGTTTTTAATAAATTGCTAGTTGCTTTTTATTCCGTCAACCCCACTGACCTTTAGTTTTCGCCGCGTAATCTATTTCCCACAATGTTAAGTCGCACAACATTTCCTATGACATTTAACAGACTACTTTTTGACAAGAATTTTATGTTTAACATATTTTTAAAGACTTTAGGGACTTCTAAATGAGTTTGCGCAGTAGCCTGAGGGAAGCAACAGGTTATTATCAAGCTAGAGAGACTCCAGCGAAAAGCTAAATCAGATAATAACTCACACTGTACTTTGAAAAGCCCTGAATAACTTTGTGTGAGAACAAATGCTCTTGTGAAAGTACAGTGAACATTTATCTAAGAAAACTAATGAAACGATAACTAAGACCAGGCCACACATTCGACTTTCTTTTTTATGATTGAATAGATAAAAAAGACTCGAAGCCGAGAAAGTCAAAACTTAGAGCTCGAAGAAGGGATTCAAAAGCATCAGTTTCTTCTGGAAACTCGTCAAGAACGGTATGACAGAGTTTTAGCTTTTATTAAATATACCATAATTAATGGTGTTTTGACTTGGACTTTCGAATGTATATTTTTTTAGTCTAAGATTTTTTAAGATATTTTGATGAATCTGTTTCTAATTTCTTCCAATAGTTTCAATTGCATGCTGGTAATTCTTTTTCTTGCAAGGGCAGCGTGGATAGAGTCTCAGAAACGCCTGATAATTCCGGGAGACTTGTGAAAAAATCATCGAATTTGTCGAAATTGTCGTCAGGAAAGCATGTTCAAAGCGACTTGTCTCGTCTTCCTACTCTCAAAAAGCCACCACTTGAATACAAGGGTATGGTGCTTTCTTTTCCTTCTACGTTGCTAAAGCAAACATTTTCTTATCAGCAAAATTGATGAGCAACCTTTTCTCCTAGTCGTTCGGGAGGAGCAAATGTTTCCCAACTCCTGATCTACAAATCGAGTACAGCGGTGTTCTCAAACGTAAAGCTACTTTTTCAACATGAGCGGCATTCAGTGACAGAGTGTCCTTTTTGTCTCGTTTCATTTTGCGTATTAGATAGTGCCCTCCGTCTTTCTTTGAAGATGCTAATTATCTGAACTTCAATTTTTACTTTGCAATGCTGCAGAGATGCTTTCTACGAAAACCGCAGAAATAGCGCGAGAACGTCAGCTTCAGACGGAACTCTATGAACTTCGGGCCGAGTTCAATAAGTTAATGGACGAAAATGACCATTTGCATAAAGATTTTGAACAGTTGAAACGAGTTTCGAATGAAAAGGAAGTCAGGCTGCGCCATGAGTTCGAGGTAGACATGTTGCAGCAAAAGGTTGCTACATTGGAAAAGCAGTTGAAGAAAGCACAAGAGCTGAGAATCAGGAACGACAGCATGGAGGATGTAAATGAGGTGAGGAAAGCTGAACCAAGTGTTTTCAAGATGTAGCCTGGTTTGATTCCATTATGCTTTCATTCTTTCGTTGGAGTGCTTTTGGATGGTTTTTAATGGCGTCTTCCAAGGCTGATCTTTCGCAAGCTAATTTTCCATTTTTGTGCCCTCTTTTTGTCAGCAAGAAACAAATGCTTCCCCGATTCAGTGGTGAGGTGGTGGAATGGCACGAAGGCCAGAACAATTTGTGCAAAGATTATTGGCATTTCTTCCAGACATTCTGTTGACGGTTCCATAATCCAAGGAGAATCAGTCTTGCCATTTTGTATCATTGAATGCACCTTTCAAGGGTTCAAAGTCCTTTTTTAATAAAGTGCTTGTTTTTTTCTTCCCGGGCCTGTTGTCTGTGTTAGGTTTGGCTATTGTAAGGATCTCCGCGTTTTTTTCGCATACAGAAGATCGTTTGACATGAAAGTTTCCCTCTGTTGGATCACGGTAACGATGTATTTCCATTAGGATTGAAATAGGGTAGAAACAGTTGTGAATTTGCCCCTTCCTTTGACGTATTCTTTTTCAAAAGGAATCGTTGAAGGAAATAGAAAGGCTGCAGAAGGAATTAAACGAGCAGGAATTGTTGCTAAATGGCTACCAGCTAGAGAACGAACGCCTTTTTAAAGAAATAAAGAAAAGGGACAACGAGAAAAGAACTTCACAGTCTAATTTAGTGGAAGAAAACCAGAGGCTGAGTAGGGAATTTTTCGTCTTATCCTTTAAACCTTGTTATTGACAATCTCCTTGGTTGCGCTAGACATATGTAGCTGTTATGGTTAAACGGAAAAGATTTTTAGACTTTTTTTAAGAAACTCTTTGAAGTGGGTTTTGTTGTTTTACCGATAGAAAGCACGTTATCAGAAAATGATATAAAACGAGCCAGGCTGACTGAGCAAGTTGGGGAGCTGCAACGCATGGTAGAGCAACAGAAAGCCGCTAGGGAGCAGCAAGACCCGTCCAAGACGTTTTTGGAGAAGCTTAAGCTACTGGAAGCTGAAAACACGGCATTGGGTAAAGACCTTGAAGCCATGAAGAAGAAGGAGGAGAATGATGGTTTACTCATCAGAGATCTAGAGAGACAGGTACCTCGCGAGAGTATTCTTTTCGTCAATTGAAACGATAGTTAGTCCACTTTCTGTGAACTAAAGTCCTTTTAATTGAAAAACGTGTTTTTAAAGGGAGGCATCACCTTTATGGCAATACAACTTTGAAATGGATTTTGCCTAGTACCATTTTTTGGTCGTGCCTGGTAAAGGGGAAAGCTAGACAACGCCATCTTGGGAGGAGTCTCTGAATTGAAGTAAATAACAAATGCTAGAAAAGGCGATTCAGCACAAAAAGGTGGATGTGGGTCAACAAACTATGCCAGTCTGGCAGCTCTTTTTTCTTACGATGCACATACGCTACAAGCATTCACTAGAGCTACTTTTCAAAGCTGCCAAGTATCAAATAGTGTTTGAAGCACGGAGAACGATTGTTTGTATACTTAAGTACTATTGGAAGGTTTTCTTTTTACCTATTGTTTTAGAGAAAGGAAATGGAGAGGATCATCAGGCGTCGATATCCGGACGGCATACCAGACCTATTACAAAGAAAAGAGGACGAGCCGAAAATCAAAGATGAAGAAGCTGCCTCAGAAGCTATCAATTTTCTTGAGAGTAAACTGACGCGCCTTGAAAGGGAGTTGGACGGAAAAGATGAGGAAGCGGATAAGCGTTTGCTCAATGCAGAGCTAAGGCATAAGGAAATGGCTCAGAGGTATGAACAACATATAGCAAGCTTACAAAAAAGGCTTCTGACAATCGAAAGAAGGGGGAAATCGCCAAGAGGGAAAGTCAGCCAGGATGACACGACAGACAATGCCAATGCTGGAGAGAGAAGAAAGAGCACTGAAGTTGGAAAGTGGCATGTAGAGAAAGAAAGAGAGAGAACAGGCGACAGAAAAGAGGAAGGCTCTTTATTGCAAGCCAGTGAGAGGAAGGAGGCGAGCCGAAGAAGAGAATTACAAAAAGAGAATTTGGAGCTGAAAGTTGTTGTAGATGATTTACGCATGGACCTGGAGAGAGAGAGGAAGAAGCACTCAACTCTAACGGCGCGACTAGAAGCAGAATGTAGTCAGATTCGTTTAGACTGCCGGGCGGAAATAGAAGACGTTGAATCGAGACACCTAGAAGAGAAAGGCAAAAGAGAGAGTGAAAAGTCTGGCTTCGAAAAATTGGTGAAACGCCTGCAAAATGATAAGACGAAGCTTGAAAGGGATGTAACTGATCAAGATGTTATCATTGAGCAACTCAAGCAAAGACTTTTGCAGTCAGATGTCGATAAAAAGCTTCTACGTGCCGCAAAAGTAAGTCCCGTTTCTCGTGAAGTTCTACTCCAAAACAAGGCCTGGATGTTTCAGATATTTCTCGTCAGTAAATCGACACCAGGTGACATTTAATATGTGGTAATGCGGTAATAAGCTAATTCCTCTTTGTAATGGTGTTTTGTGTACAGTGAACGGAGTCGAGCACTGCTTGCCTTGTAGATTCAGTCTTGTTCTAGAAGCGTTCAAAGTGCTTTCTTGCGTAACAATTTCGAATCGTACTTCATAGCGATAGCATGCATTGACCTTCTAGTAGCCCGAAAGGCCTTCATTTTGAGGACGAGTCTCTTATTATTCCACCCCTAGGTCAAAGAGGAAGCGTTGAATAGTGAGGTAGCTGCCTTGCAAAAGAAACTTGACCGCGCGCTCGAATGCCAGCCGCCTGAACAGCAACACTTCCGGCAACTGGAATGGAAGATCGCGGGCATCCAGCAACGACAGGCGGACCGGGAGGGGGAGCTGCACAGGCTCCTTCGCAACGTTGAGCGGCCGCTGCTGCAAGATGGGCGAGATTCTCATTGGCGGACAGTTGTAGAGGAAAAGAATGAGCAGATAAAACAATTCAGAGAAGAACTTGATTCGATTTTGAATATTATGAAGCATATGGTCAACAATGAGACAGTAACTCGTTTAACGCCTTGAAAAGAACATCTCACTCGGATTATATTACCAAGATCAGTTCAAGTCATTTTTGGTAGATGCTTATGTCATTAAATGGTCTATGGTTGCAGACAATACATGCATCTATAAAGTGTCCTAACAAAGGGCATGATTAGACACTTCGTCGGGCACTCCTATAAGCATACAAATCAGAGCGATGCTTGCAGCGTTGTTGCTCGGTCACGTGGTTACCAAGAGTAGACGTCGCAGCCAACGACTTTGAAAAGCAAACTAGACAAAATGGTCACCAAATGAAAAATCCTCAACATAAATCTCTCGTAGTAGTGTTTCCCAATTTAAAACACTGCACCTATGAATTACCCCCTATTCAAAGAAGGAATGAGTGCATGACTTATCCGTCACGGCATTTTTTCCACGGTTCGTAAATCTTTAACTTGCTGTGGATATAACTTGTGAATGACAACGAAAGTCCTGATGACAATTTTCTCATTTTCTCGTCTTCTTCCTGCAATAATTGTTTGAAAAGATATCCGCATGAAGGGAAAAGGCTCCCCCGTCCTAGCAATTGTCACAGGAGTGCGAGTGATGCTCGCGAAGGATGGCGAGTCACTTTTTCGTTGACAAAGTTCGTTTCAACATAGTCATAAGAGAGAGATAGTCTGGAAGCGAACAATGGGCTATTGTTTATTGCGATTGTACGCGCCTCGAGGTTGAACCAGCAACATCAACAACCCGAAGGTGCACAATCCGGCTGATTATGGCCGCTAACAAGCACGAATCTCTACCTGTCGAGGAACTTGATGATATTTTGTACCTAATTAACGAAGGATTTCTGGAATAAGATGAGGATTTGAATTGTCAGATTAAAGATATTGCCATAGAAGTTACCAGAGACGAAGAAAACCCTGCAGGTTTCGAATGCAACGTCTGTGGGAAGGCCTGCAAGTCACGCCGCGGACTATCAAGGCACACAAATTCAAAACATCGTCATGTTAGCACAGTGCTGCACAAACATCTTCTTCTTCTAAGTATTCTGCCGATGAAATAAGTCGTCAAAAGCTTCATCCACTACAGCTCAAAGCCATCGTATTGAAATGCGCCGAAAAGATCTCTTCAGATGAATGCTTTCCCTCAAGTTTGCGAGAACGATTTTCGAAGGAATTATTTATGTTCACAAATGATGATGCTGTTGAATTATGGTCGAAATCGAGTATAGCAAGGCTAGGATTTTGTATATTCACTCATTTAATAATGCTAGATCTGGGACTGGGAGGTTGGCAGCTTCTTAAATCATAAAACTTGCTAGCAAAGGTTTTAAGTGACAGTCCGAGAGCAAACGTTGTCAGCACGAATGTGCGAATGACCTTATTCTATATTTAATGATTACCTACTTAACCAAACATTTTTGAGACAATTTTATTTCCAAACAAATTCCTGGACGTCAGTCTTTATTAAGTCTCCCACATTGCTAATGGGCTTCCGGAATGACCCAGACAAAAAGAAGAAAGGGCGGGCAAAAGAAAAAGGCACGCAAGGCTTTTTCGCATTTTTAAAGTGAAATGCAAATTAACAAATTTTAACCACACCAGGGAAAAAGCTGGTGCACACCAGAAATTGTTGGTGGTGCACACCGGCACACCAGGCTTTTTGCTCGTGCACACCTAAGATCTCGTCGAAAAGTGCCATACTCTGCAGACCAGGGCAATTTTAAGGATTTTTGAGTGGTGGGCATCTTTCTAAAGGGCCCACACTTATGTAACGAAACTAGGAGCATAAGAGAGAGACTCTACCGATGTTGTCTATATTCATTCAACAGCAAGACTAACTCTAAAGTGAACAACGCACACACATAACATGAACGGAAGGTAATTAAGAGAACAATACGAACGTCACAATACATGTTGACAAACAAACACATTGCCATTAAATGGCGTTAACTGACAACATGACTCAACAGCACATGCGACTTTAACATGCAACTGAGATATTACGAAACATTACACACTAAGCCAACCGTTACACTTTTACACTACCAGAAATGACGTAGAGAATGACACAGAACTCTTAGGATTGGGGCTTCAGATTGTGCTATATACTGAACTATTTTAGGGTTGAGTATTTTGCCTCCAAGATATGACGCAACCGTAAGCACTGGTGGCTATTATGCTAAGAATGGGCTCAAAACACGAGACACGTGATATACTAATTTTAAGGCAATATCTCAGTCTGAGTAAGGTTGAAAAATGCAAAAACACTAAGATTTTGGTAAATCGAGCAATGAATCGAGTTAAAAGGTGGATGAATAAAAATATAGTAATATAAAGATTGCTATCAAAATTGATTGAGCCCCAAAACTTGTTACCAACCTTTTGAAACACCGGTTACTTTTATCTCTAAGGGCCACAAAATGGCCGACATTTGGGCAAATGTAGCATTTTCTTTTCAGTGGTGGGGAACTCGTAGGGCCCGGTGGGGCAATTCCCCCACCACTCAGTATGTTACAAAATGCCCTGCTGCAGACTGGACACAGAACAGATCAGAGAGCAAATATCAAAAGCTTTGAGCAGTTATAGATAAAGAAAACATAAATATTAGGTACAAATCCAAAGCTGATCCTCGGAGAAGTGTCTTTCACAAATATATATTTTGTTTGTATCAATTTGACGCTGGAGGTTCTGATCAATGACCCGATCTTTAGTGACAACGTTAGTCCTTCTTCGTCGATATTTTAAATAAATCAATATTTGGAGTGACTCCACCAGCCTAAACGCCTATTAGCTAACCACTCTTGAAAACTAGCGTTGGTTTTTTGCGACCCAGTAATACATTTTTCATCATGATTTTAAATGAGTCCAGTACCAGCATCAGTGGTCTAGCCATCCTGGATGCCACAATTTTACCAGTGTCTGGACGACGAAACCCAAAGGCTCATTTTCGAAGGAACCTTAATAAAATCATCTGCTGTCAACAGTCGCTTATCCTCGTTGCCATTGCAATATTTCACGAAAGGAAGTTAATGCGACTGAACTGCAAATTGTCTACTCGTGAACGGACCTTATAATAAACATATGAACACAAGGCATTGACTTATGGTTCAAAGGCCAATACAAAACGAAACAAAAATACATAAAATCTCAGAAAATTACATTTACAACAAATTTCATAAATGTTTTAAAACATGGAAGGAATACCATGAAGGCTTCTCCCAAAACAGATCTCATAACATTTTAGTTGGGCAGTGGCGAAAATATCGGGCAAAATCGTATGAACACCCCCGCAAAGAAAAATGCTAAGTTACTCCCCTGCGTTAATCAATTCACTTCTCCATTTCTTGTTGGTTTCGCTATTTGGCAAAGGAATCTTAAAAATACTAAGCCCTTTATTTCTTCTTGATGTTGAACATCCAAAGATCGAACAATTTGCTTCAGGCATTTGGAAAAACGACGAACATACTCGGAAGGCAATTAAAATCATACACCATACACCACAAAACAACGCGACGCACAAAACGTGTGCACCTTGGGAGGTCCGGGCGCTAGGAAAATCTTTATCAAAGAGCTAGAACAATAGCGCATTGTTCGCTTCCAGACTATCTCTCTCTTATGACTATGGTTTCAAGTATCCGCTCCTTCCGGGTTTCATTTTCGGAGTGGCGGTGCATTACGTCATTTTCGCTCTCAGTTCGAGGCCCTTGTCTTGCCGAAGCTAACAAGTCTAATTTGTTTATGGAGTAGTTTTAAGAGGCAACTCCATTTCCAAAGAAGGAAGTAAAGCCCACGTAGCGGGGCTTTGGGGGCTAGTCTTCTGTTTCAGCAAAATATTGGTTTACTTATAGTCGCGTTATAATTGTTTGGATAATTATAATTGTTTGTCGCCCAGTTTTAACAATCTCAGAAACTCGCAAAACTAAGAAAACCGTCATTATAGGACTCTGGGGACAGCTGTTCAAACCTGTAAGACAAACTGGCGTTTAATTTAATTTTATAACCCTGCTTGAAGATGTATGCATTATGGAAACATTTATAGAGTAGCGTGGCACTAGAAAAGGCAAAGGGGGCTTAAGTGTTTATTGGAACGCAACTCCTGGCAGGAATAATTCATGTCTGTCTGGCTATATTCAAAGACAATCACTTAAAAGTTCTGTAGTAGCAGAGCAGAGACGTGTTAGCTTTAATAATTACCTAAAAATATGAGTATCATCTTTGGCACAAAAAACGTTAGGATGCCTTTGAAGGCGTCGAATGAAGAATGTACTTGGCAATTGTTGAACATCGTCATTGTACGACGGTGACTCATTTTTTGTTTTGAGTACTTGCGAAGGACCTGGGTCTTGGGTCTCAAAGTCTGGTTTTTACGGTACGCAATGTATGATGCAAACTGGAAATTGATTCGCACTGCAATCGGAAACATAAAATTATCGTTGATCATTGCTCTTGACCACCATGATCATGCTGTCTTCATTTCAGTTTGCAGTTTACCACCAACGAAGTTAGAGCAGTTCTCTGTGGCACCTACTGTTTTCTCGCATGTGCTCGTTTTTCTGTCAAAGACTGCAAGAACGCTTTTGTTAAAAAAGTTTCCATCCAGCCAGTTTTCACCCCAATGATGACGCTCACCCGTGCCCATGATTGCAAAAACGACATAACACACCTTAAAATTTAGACACAATTGTAACTGACTGCCGAATATGCGTGTGAAAAATGAGTGTATTCCTAGAAAGTTTTACTAAGACCAAAATTTTTTCTGGTTTGTGGACACTGCCCCTTTTTTGTTCTCACGGATTAATTCCTCAAAGACCGTTATTTTGAAGAATATACGTCCCAAATTTTGTAAAATATAGACCCTTTCTCAGAAAGAATTATGTATTCTCACAAGGGCATTAGGTCTAATTATTTGCTCCTGCCGGGAATATTATGGAGAAATCAAGTGCAAATGTGTGTAGCGAGTTTAGCAAAGAGAGGACAGTGTGTCCAACGTGCTCTTTTTGTTAACCTCAAAACTTGGTAAGTGTACTCAAATAGAAGCCTAATGCTCTTACTTCCATACTTTGTATAGAATTGTGATGCCATGTGCTGAAAGAGTTAGGAACAACGCACAGGAAGGAAATTGCTTCAGGTTGCCAATGAAAAAGGTCAGAAATCAATTTCTAGCTTTTTCAGAGGTAGTAGCAATAACCTCGATACTCAAGAAGAGACTGCCAGAGAATATGTCGTCACAATGGCTGAAGATGCAGTGGAAACATTTGAATCAGACAGCACTGGTCACTTCCAGTTAGAACAAACCAAAAGTGCTGTAACTTTTAAAATTGCGAGTCATTGGATCAAAAAAGCGACCGAGCTCACTTCTCAGGAGAATAAATTAGTCTAAAACAAAGGGAGATATTTCCAGCCCGAATGATTTCAAAGTTATGAATAGCTGAGGTATCACTGTGATAAAAAGGCTGCCTTTTGCGGGATATGCACCGAAAACAAACAGCCCCGTGGTGCGTCACCATTTGTATGTACAAATCACGGCACTGGATTTCGCAACTGGAAGAAAGGAAAGGAACAAAGTTGCCTCGAAACATGCAGGTAAGACGCAGCCTACCTTTGATTGTCAGTTTGATGATTACAGAAAAGAAAAACAGTGCCTACGACGACAAGGACTTATTTGTCATCTAAACACATTGAAGACACTCCTTCGTCAAGGCATTGTGGAAAGAGGACACACCGACGAAAGTTCGAATATTTATCAATTTAATAAAGACAAGGCAAATGACAATGAAGGGTTGCGCCTCCTTTTGAAAGAAAACTTGTATCTTTCCCATGGAATTCTTTCCGAACAAGATTTTGTCCCTGGCTGATAGAAGGCGTCTGATCAACGGTGTACTTTTCCATTCGCTACTGCAACAAAATATGTAAATAATATTTTGACAAGATGTGGCTTTCCTTCTGAAAAGATGGTTGGAATGGCATTTGATGGAGCATCTGAAATGAAAAGGCTAGCAGTTTTGCTGAAAGAACAGGTCTCAAAACATGTATTGTATTCACTGCTTAGCCCATTGCAACATATTAGTATTCAAAGATGCTACCTTGCTTTCCTCTATGGTTTCAGAGTCTCAAGACCTTTGCGAGAACTTGAAAATGTTTCTGAAAGCACTAAAGGTATTTTGAAATTGAAAAACCTTTCAAGAACACACTGGACTACAAGATGAGCTGCTGCAGAAGTGATCGTTGAGAAAAACAAGATAGGCTACTATCAGTTGATGCCAGTGTAACTCCTGAATGCTGTGCTAAATCTAAAGGCATTATACACAAACTCCAGCACTTTTTAGACATGTTTAAGCTTATAGCCATGTACAAGATTGCAAGGCTTCTTGAAAAAAGTTCACGGCAGTTACAGAGTACTTCACTGACAGCTGAGCAAGCTACTGCTAGCATCGACATTTGCTTCCAAAAACTTAGATCAAATGCAGAGTTTGAACATCTGCACCAGAGAACTAATGACATAATTCAAGCCCCAACTGGCAAACTTGCAGGCACTGACCAAGAAACTCTGGCATCTACTGGAGAGCCAGTACTTGCAAATGAAGTACTATTTAAAAAAGCTGCCATCTTCCTATTATCAGCAAAGTTTTTAAATAAATAAGGAACTCGGTGAATTGGGGGCTCGCTAGTGTCTTCTGGATAGCGAAGGAAATACGCCAGCGAAAAGATGCATAATTAATGATGTCATCGTTGTTGCCATGGAACCTCACGGGTAGGAGGCACTGTAGCAAGGAGTGCTTTAGGCCAGTTCCGAAATGTTATTTTGCTAATGTAGACACTCAATGAGCTCCAATGTTTTTGGCAAGTGTCTAATAGTAACTGGATTTCAATTTTTGAAAGAACTGTTTGGTCTATAATCGTCCTCTCTTCAATGTGAAACGAACTGCTGGCAATCATCAAGAAGGTGATCGAAACAGACCTATGGTCACAGTATTTTAATGGTCAGTATTTTAATGGTCGGTTCTCGAATGATTTCACAGCTACGTACATTTTTAACGATTGTCGCAAGATGAGATAGTGCCTCGCCATAAAGTTTATATGACTTTGACAGCCGTGATAATTAGCAAACTTTGCCTCTGATTTTGCAAACAGTGGTTGTGCTTTGTTTATTTACCAATATTTGGACGTTGCTAAGATGAAGCTGTTCTAATACGACGGTGTGACATTGACTTCAGCTACTGTTGCGGACCCGTTTGATAAATCAAAATGCCAATATCGAGCAAGGCAAAGGACGTTGACAGTAGTTTCTATAAATCTAGTGCCAATGAGTATGATGATTATGGTGAAGATTTCGAGGAGTCGGCCGATAATTCTGACAATGAGATGTTTGTAAATGGGAGAAAGGACAAGTCAGACTCTGCCGGAAAGCACTCAGATCTGCTGGAAAGGGATGTGACGGAAATGACACAGGAATCATTTAGTACTAAAAAAAGAAAGGAACAAAGCTTCGCATCAAGTTTTGGATATACTCCACGGGGAAATGTGCGTAGTCAGCCCCCCGCTGCCAGGGATAAACAATCGACAGCCGGCTACGGAAGACATCGAAAAACACGGACAGTTACAGGCTCCAGCCAAGCAAAAGGTTACTTATATCTTTCAATTATATATATTCTTATTTTTATGAAAGATCTAGCAATAACTGTTTTTCAGGAGGAAGAGCAATGCTGAAAATGAAGGCGCTTTTGATAACCCCGTAGCATCTAGAAAAGAGCAGTTATGGCAGCAAATGATGATGTCGGCTCGCTTTGGCTGTTCAAAACTTTTGTTTATTATGATTTTTTCTATTCTCGCCTTCATTTTAAATTTTCTAGAGAATATTACAATATGTTAGCCAAAGAGATTTATTACAAATTTGACAGGAAAAAACAATTTTTGGTGCACAGCATCCTTAACTTTCAGCTGTACTTTCAACTAACTTTTATCATTAACTGCTTAAAATCTTATAATTAAGCCTAGTCCAGCTAAGAACCATTACAAAGATTACCTTAAAAACCAAAATGATTCTAGTTTTTTTGTCCCCAGTTGATCCACCTGAGGTCCTCAATCAAATTTCAGCTCTGAAAGAATCAAAAGCCCCGGATACTTTCTGATATACCTGTAAAACTTATCAAATATATCAGTGCTCCTCTAAAGGAGCCCTTGACAGCTTTGATAAATGAATCTTTTAGGACAGGTTTTTATCCTACCATGTTAAAACTCACCAAAGTTATACCTGTTCATAAGGGAAACTCCCAACTAGAGGTTACAAACTACCCTCCTATTTTTTACTTCCTTTTCTCAACAGAGTATTTGAAAAATTAATGCATAAATGACTAGTGAAGTTTCTTGAAAAGCACAAAATAATTTTCGAACACCAGTTTGGCTTTCAAATAAACAAAACAACTTCTCTTGCAATACTAGATGTTTTTTCTTAATTAATAAACGCAGCAGATAACAAAAATCATTCATGTTGTATTTTCTTAGATTTTGCAAAAGCGTTTGATACCATTGACCATGATACCAATTTATTGATTAGAATATTATGGTATAAGAGGCAACGCCTTAAAATGGTTTGAGTCTTATTTGAAAAAATGAACACAGAAGTATGCATAAATGGCACTTTCTCTGAATTTTGTAATGTTAAATTTGGAGTCTCCCAGTATTTTCTTTTCGCACAAAAATTGTAAGGAATTAGAATAATGAGCTTAACAATGTCTCTGACTGGCTAATAGCAAATAAATTAACCTTAAATGTTGATAAATCTAACTTACTAATTTCTCCCTCCAGACAAATACAACAAATAAAGTGAATCTATCTATTTGTAATAAAGAAATAGCTCAAAAAGACTGCATAAAATATCTTGGCATACTTCTAGATAAGAGCCTCAGCTGGAAACATCATATTAAACAAATCAATTTTAAACTATCTAAGGGTATTGGTATACTAGCATGGATGAGGCACTATGTTCCCCAAGATGTCTTAAGAAACCTTTACTATGCTTTATTGAGCCTCGTATTAAGTATGCGCTAATCGATTGGGGAAGTGCTAGCAAGTCCTGTCTTAAATCTGTGAGTCTTAAATTTTAAATCAAAATCTTAACAAAGCTGTAAGAATAATGAACTTTGATAAAAATACAGCAAGCTCCAAACCAATTTTTCGTAAATTTAGTAAATTAAACTTTGATGACAGCTACACTTTGCAATGTGCAAAATTTATGTTTGATATAAATGCCGAATCTCAAATGTAATTTGTTTGTAATATGTTTGAAAAAACTTCCTCATGGCACAGCTACAGTGCAAGACAAGCTGCAAATAAAAAAGTCCCCCAAGTAAAGCCTAGCCTGAAAAAGTGATCAATTATGTTTAATGGAATTAAGATTTGGAATGAGATTCCATTGGAACTTTGTATGATGTCAAGCTAGATATCATTTCAGAAACAGCTTTGCAACTGGCGTCTATAAAAGTATAATGAAATATGAGCATAAAAATATACATTTGATTTCTTCCTTATCAATCTAAAAAGAATTGTATGGGTCTCCCCTCCCCATTACACTTCCTTTTCTCCTTATTTTATACCCAATTTCTCATCTTGTTTTTTTGTAATTATTAACTTCATTATTTTACAATTGTTCTGTTACTGTTCGAAATGTTAAATTCGAATTTATATTACCTTGTAATGTTCTAATACCTGGATTGTTGCTATTTTTAATCTTTTTCACTGTTACTTCAATCATATTACTGTTTGCACTGAAATTTAGGGGGTTGGGCTCGAAAACTGTTTCAGTTCCTCCCAACACCCTAGGCAACGCTATTGTTAAAAAGTTTGTTCATTATTTCCATCGACATTTCATTGACTTTAATTTTGTAAAATGATTGCTGAATATTAAATGAATTTGAAATTTGAATTTGTAAAGTTGGATTAAGACTTAAGGATTACAGTGTTGTGTAAGTGTTAAAATTCTAGATAGCATAAGTGAGATTCATGGATATTTCTAATCAGAAGATACTTGATATCAAATGAGAGAATATAGCTTATTAAAAATTGAAAAACAGAATTCAAGCATGTTGGTCAGAAATAGGATTTGTTTGACGAGTTGGCTGTCTCAGAATTTTTATCACAATTTGTATAGATTTTGAAAACCTTTGCCATGAATTGGCTTCTATCAAACAATTGTGTATGGCATTGCAAGAGAGCTATGAAGAAATGGGTACTAAAAATACCCTTGTCTTTGATGGTTTCTATTTAATTTTCTTCAAAGTAGTAATATATATTTTAAAGTATTAAATGTTGAAAAAGCTTTCACTTGTAGATATGTATGTATGTATGCATGTATCATATCATTAATGTACATAACAGGTCTAAGTAAAATACTTGTTTTTCGTGTGTACCAAAAAGGCTAAATTAGTATTTGAAAGAATAATTAAAAATTTTACCAACTAAGATATGTATTTCCTCAAAATAGAAATGAAATAAAGCTTACCTGCACTTAACAATTCAATTTGCAAATATTTAATGGTTTCTTGACATCTGACAAAGCTAGAAAGAAACATTGTTATCAGCTTCACCTTCAAATTTGCTTACTTGTTGCCACAGTAACTGGATGCTAAGAAAACCATATTGTGCAAAAAAGGTTAATTGAATAAAGTAAGAAGGTACCTATGAATAAATAATGATTTTTGTGCTGCTGCATTAAAGAGATTTGCCATAAAACTCCAGATCAATTAACCACAAGCACAATTAAGGCCCAGATTGATAATAAAACATGCTATGACAAAAAAATTTTTGCCAATTTTTTACACTGTGCTTGAACAAAAAATCTGCTCAGGTCATTAGACATTTTGTTTCAGTTGATGTCGGTATTTAAATCATTTTCTATTCTTTAGAATTGCGTCAGAATTGCGTCAGAATTGCGTCAGAATCTTTCTGTGCAAGTGATCTTCTTTTAGGATGCAATTTTGGCGGATGTTTCACTGCCAATTAATGATAAGGAGTAGGAATCAGTTAATGACTTTGCATCACCACTTTTCTAGGTTTAACAAGGATGGTATATGATAAACCAAAGAGTGACAGAGTAGTTGTCAAAAGGGTATTATCAGCAAATAGGAACAAAGTTCATGCACTTCAGAACTTGATTATGGAGCTGGAGAGCGAAATTGAGCATCTGCGACAAGAGAATCGAGATTTGAAAAGAGAGTCTCGTATTCAGGAAAAGACAATTAGAAAGTATGATAATGAAGAAGCTGAAATACCATTTTTGATTCAAAAACACAACTCGGAGGTAGGCCAAATATGATTTAATTCAAAAGGTACACTGTATTTGTCTGAGAATAAGGTAGCTTGAATATTCTTGAATATTTTTCGATCATAATTTTAATCATAGCAGTTTTGACAAATCACTCACAATTGGGTTTGCTAGGGTTGAGTGAAACCATGCAACTTGTATGTCAGTTGCATTATTCTAGTTAGTAACAAGGCTACAAAGGACACTGGAATTTCAAAGAAGCCGTTCAAATGTGGCCTTCAAAAGCAAAGCAGCTATATTTCCATCTATTCATCAATTTGGTCCATTATAAACAAAGATGATTGGCAAAGAAAACTCAAGTTTGCGATCTAACTTCATACTTAACTGATTTCTTCTTTATCAAAGGTACGCGTCTTACGGGAGAAGTTGAAGAAGCAAAGAAGCATCATGGAAAAAACAGAAGAAGAAGTGCGCAAAAAGGACATAGAAATTCGAAGGTTGAGGGATAGGGTCAAGAAATGTGAGGATATCATCAGAGACAAGAATCTCAATGAAAGGGATGCTTTGCAGCAAAAAGTGTTAAATTTGGAGGAAAGACTTGCAGAGAAGGAGGCCAAAGTTATGGTAGGATTTAAAAATCAAGATTTTTATCAAAATCTGTTTGTAAACTAGTTTATTCAAAATAAGGGGCTGCACAGGCTAGCTTTATTGTATAAGCTTTTCCCTGGGATATAAGACATAACTTATATCCCAGCTCAGTAGGAAGTGTTATATTGTTCCGTAATATTTCATTGCTCTGTATTTATTTCATTCTCCTTATCTAATATTTCAATGCCTTTTTCGCACTTGCCATTCTTAGGAGCAGCCATGGAATGGTTTTTGAAGAGTAGCAGGGCTTTCTTACTCTGACATTTCTCCGTCTAGTTACTTGTTGATTTGAATATTTAGCAGGTAATTAAGTTTCTAGAATGAGATGTTAGCATGAGACATATACACATGTGTAAGAAGAAAAGCTTGTTTGCGGTTCCCTTTTTAATAAATAAACGTCAGATTTACTGTTGAAATGTGGCTTTGAGCTCCACCTTTGTTAAGTGATGTTGTTGTTTTAATGTGGTCAAGCGGTAAGCGAATCCCTCATACAGGCACATAACAAATCGCAATGGATAGCCCTAACAGTTGTTTGTGGTTCTCACCAGTAATCTCCTGCTGCTTCAAAAATGTTTTTCTTTGCTTAGGAACTTGATAAAGTCGCAAAGCTGAGTGAAAAGGCCCGCACAAGAGAATTGAGAGAGAAAAATGAAAAGTACAAGAACGCTTTGGAGGAACTGAAGCGATTAGAAAGGATGCAGAAGGATCTCCATGATCGCTTCAAGGTAACAATTCCAACTTCACTTGAGAAATTTCAACTAATTGCAAAACTCTGACTCAAGCTTAGAGTTTCTCGTAAGTATATTTGGATTATTTTGTGCGAGGCTCGGAATAGTTGTTGCGGAACAGTATGCTTCGATTTAAGTCTTCCAGACGCAAATCTTTCCGAATTCATGTTGTTGTGCCAAAGCTGTTGCACTCAGCTTCTTCCAAAACGTATTCTTCTTTCTTATATACCATTACTCATTGACTCGAAAGTATTACTTTTAGTTGAACTCATTTAAACATTTGCTAACGTTTTTTCAGTCAATACGTTGCTTGCTTAGTCGTTTCCAATTGTTGCCATGAACCCTTTTCTTCTCTCGCTTTGCCGGCTCTCTGAAGCACCTTTTGACTTTGACGAGTTTTTCTCTTGTATAGGAAAAAGAAAAGGAACTCGAATTTCAAAACATCTACTCTCAAAGGATACCGATAAAAAAAAGGATGAACAAAACAGAACCTTTGCCAAGTGCTAGAGGAAATAATGAAGTCAATTCTGTTAATAGCAGGAAATTGTCAAATACAACGTCGCATGTGGGAGGGACTGCAGCTGGCGCAGAATTGGCAAAGGATGACACGAAGAGAGCAAATCTTGCGAATGATGAAGACTCGCACATAGAGACTATGGTAAGTGCGTTAAGAAAGCAAGAGGAAGAGCTTAATGGGATTCTTGAAGAAGAACGGAACAGACGCAAATTAGAGGAAGACCGGAAAAAACTGATTGAAATGGAAGAAAAAATACGAAATAAACAAGAAGAAATAAGGAAAGTGCAGAAGGAAAGACAAAATGATTTAAAAGACATGCAGAGAAAAAGTGATACCGCAAAGCAATGGCTTAACGATGAAGAAAAGAGTCGGGAAGATAGGGAGAGGCGTGAGCTTGAAGAGATGCGCACCAGGAAAGAGAAGGATTTGGAGGTAATCAAAGGATTAGAAGAAGATGCATCTTTCAAGAAAAATGATATGAATGAATGGACAGAAGATGCAGGGATGCGTTTGATGAATGAGCTCGATGATCAACGTGCGCGTAAGGTCTTGCTTTCACAGCAAAATGATTTTGAGGGACGGACAGAGCGCGAGCAGAAAAAAGAGAGCCTGCCCGCAAACCTCAAAGCGGCAAATGACGGGAGAAGTTTGTCACGCGATCCTGCAAGCACAGGGACTGGGGACATGCGGCAAGATGAGAGCAAACAGACTGGGAAAGCGAAAGGCAAACCAATATTTCTGGAAAGCAGTCGAGGGCAGGACGAAACTGAGCCCAATCCTCTGCGGCATCCACCATTAGACTTTCGACTTCCAGATAACAGAAGAAGGGGCAGTAAGGAGTACCAATTCAAGAAGACAGATGAGAACCTTCACAAAGGGCTTCCGTCTCAATCTGAACTCGCACAAGACGTTAGTAGCATAAAAAAGGAACAGAGTGACTTAGTGTTTGGTGACTACAGTCCAACAGTGGGATCTGCTGGCAAAGAAAGGACAACAAGGCCTCGAAAAGGAGTCGCAAAGAAGAACGAAAACGACGACATTGCATTTGTTCACACCTCCACCAAAAAGCCGAATAGTGCTGAAAGTTTTCTATTTTTTGATCTTAAGAAACCAAATGAACAAAAATCTTCTTCGAAGGGGCAATCACCCGTTACACAGCCGTACGCAAAAAGTAATTCGTTTGAAGGTGGCAAGACTTCAAATGCAGGAGTAGTTAACAACGAACGAAAAAATGATGGGAAAAGTAGCACAAGTTCGCAGAGTACAGGTAAAGCAAATTTTGGTGCATATGTGCCAACATTTGGAAACCAGCCGGAGGGACCAGCAGAAGTTTTACCGTCATCAGACCCTTTTGCAGAAGATGGACCAAGATTCGGACGACGAAGAGGCCAGCAGAAAAAGTCGATTCTTGGCGATGAAGTGTCTTTTGCAAGTACTGAAAAAAAGCTGGAGTCAGTATCAAAGTCGTTGTTTACAGGAGAAGATACGAAAAAGACGAAATCAGACATTGCTGCTCCATTTAAAACAGTCAATAGCTTTGTAGACGATGATATCGAGGAAATGGTGTTGACGTAAGAGTTAGATTAATGCCTGTAGTAAAACTATTCCCAACTTCAGTAACAGTTTAAAGCTTCCTCTTTCTTGTGCAATTGAATGGTTAATAGTTCTGTTTACGTTTATTATGTTTAATTGAATCTTTTACTACCTGATGTTGTTACGGCCGTATTGTAATAATGTGATTCTCTGTCTTATCAGAACTAAATGTTTTTGCAAATTAAGAGGTATCAGGGCTAAATATACAATTTGCTTATTCAGATATTGTTTATTTGTAATACCTTGAAGTGAGGCGTTTATTGTAAATATACACATTTATTTGAGACAGTTTCAAAACAAAAGCATTATTTCAACATTCAAAGTAACATTCTTTAATGAATCATTCATAGTCTATTCACACTGGTCATAACAAAGCATCTTGTCAAAGAAAATCTCTAGGTGGTCTTCCAGCCTCCTTGTCTTGGCGATGCTGCAACAAAAAATGATGTTGAAATAAATAAGATTTATAGTTTAACAAATGATTCACACTACAAAACTTCAAAAAGCACCAAATTGCAGACCATAATGTTTGCATACTTTAAGCACTTATTCATCCTCAGCGTATGCAAACCACAAAAAATTACCATGACTGACTATGACCATGAAAATGATGCATTTTTTGTTCCTGCAAAAACATATACTGATGGCAATGTTGTACTTTTAGGCAGCGTATGTTGCCTTTTCAAGGATTTTTGGGGTCTGTCTAAATGTATATGCGAAATTTCATACTACATAGACAGAAAAAGCTCCTCCTCTCACTGGGACTCTTCTAGAAATGGGTGGATGCTAATTGATCACAACACAATCTGGTACCCATCCTTGCCACTTCTAATATGGTTTTAGACCTGCAACTGGCCACTTATTTTGTAAACATTTGGTCATTTTCTGACATTTAGGTGGTTAGACAGTCAAAAATGGCTACAGTACGAGGAGCATTAATATAT
The DNA here is from genome assembly GCA_003864495.1 of Nemopilema nomurai. Taxonomy (NCBI): domain Eukaryota; kingdom Metazoa; phylum Cnidaria; class Scyphozoa; order Rhizostomeae; family Rhizostomatidae; genus Nemopilema; species Nemopilema nomurai. The sequence continues at coordinate 2,035,583 of ML133442.1, forward strand.
AACCCTACGCTAGTTGAAGAAATCTAAAAAAACAACATATGCTTTCAACTCTCACAACATGAAGTTGATCAGCAGGATTCAAAAAAGGCACTTTTAGGATAGAATATTTCAAAACTTCATCTCAAGTTGTTTTAAACAAAATTTTGAGCCTCTTACAAAGATTGCTTGAGAATTTAGATTTACTCAATAAAGCACTGCGCCTGCAAAACATGTCTCGCATCACTATTTTCATTGTCTGTTATACAATTCACATCTCCAGAATTGCAATTAAAACTCTTGTGAAAATTTGGCACAGAAAGGAGAGCGGAATCAGATAACAATTTATATTTGATTGATTTCAAATCTTATATTTATGTTTTTACCTTGCTGGTTAAACCTGTCAAGGTACTAACTATATGAATGGCTATGTTGCCAATGAAAGCATCATTTCCTCATTGTTGACATTACAAATCATTACATCAAATGTTTTGGCTATAAACTGGGGGTAATCATGTATGAAGATAATCAAACATTAGGCAATCACTCTGAAATAATACCCTAACTTCCCCTAAGGGCCTGAAGGACTTCCTTGGATGGGAAATCACCCTTGCAAGCTGAACCATGCAACCTTACAAAAACTTGTTCACAAAGAGGCTTTTATATTGCAAACATAGAAATCATCTCCTTGGGATAGAATCTGTCAAAACTAGCTTTACAACACAGTTTCATTCTTTGCAATTAAATCTCAAGTTTACTCATTTCTAACAAACATTTCAAACTTTTTGGCACAAATACATATATTAGGGTATGATACATTTGAAACAAACAGCAAGAGGTAGCTCCATTACTACATGTAACCTATTTGCAAAGTGCATTCAAATTCTGTTCTGGGTACCTGTATTTTTGTGTACACTATCATTTACTAGAAAAGAATGCATTTACTCTACAGGATACAATACATTACACTTCAAAGCAAAGACCCACCAAATCCCACTTGAGTAAATAGTAGAATGCACCCGGCACGATTAAGCCCCAAATAACTCCATTGATGACTGTCTTTGGCCTAAGCTTGAAGTACAAATGGGTTGTTTCTCTCATCTTTGCCCACCTCTCAATAGCTGGATCTCTCTGAAGAAAAAGTAAAGAAAAAGTAAAGAAAAGATCAATTTCAAGACTTAAAATTAATTAAAGCTGCCTGGTTGGGTCACTGCATTATCATTATCACCATTCTGAAAATAATGTACCATAGAGCCCCCATTATTAAAAATGGGAATGTTCCCACACCATCTAATAACAGGGTAAATTGCATTTTTTCAAGGGTGATCTGTCATGCTACATGTTTCATATGAAAACCTGCAAATCGGCTTTTTCTATGACTACTCAAACAACTGAAACAGTTGTAAATGCTTCATTGTTCATAGAATGAAAAAAGGAATTTTTGCAGTTGGATGCAATAAAGAAAGTTCTTTTCCAAAATTGTTAATGTGACAAAATGCAACAAAGCCTTACACATTAACAGAAGCCAAAAACAAGAGATTTCATTGGATAATAACTTCCTAAAACAGAAATTAGCAAGAAGAAAGGATGAGTGCAGGCAGTGTTGTGTTGGAATGTACATATTATTGTTACTTTCATTTGATACTTTCATTACCAAGAAACTGACATTTAAACTGAAAGGGTGGATATCAAAATCAATTTTTCCTGAAGTATTGATTTGATTGGGAATGACCAACACAGCTTTGTAGGAATAAGCGTACTACTTTGTTGCAAACCAGAAATTTATAAAAACTTTGAAAAAAACCATGATTGTTTTGCCTATAATAAAGGCTATCCATTTTAATAAATGAATAGCCAAAAATTTTTAGGCTACACAATATGTGTACAGTACTTATTCAATTATCCGGCCTTCTCTACGCACCAAATTTCAGGATGCGTGCCAATAATCCAAAATTCCGGATAATCAAAAATATATACGAGACCGGATAATTGGAATCTGGATAAACAAGGGTCGGATAATTGAATAAATACTGTATATTAAGATGACTGGAAGCACAAAATGCCAGAAATAGCCTTCAGTACAGTTCATTAAGACATTGGCTATTAACATTGAACATATTATTTGTTACGATTCCTTAGAAGCCAGCCCAAAATACAAATGAGGCAAAAATTATCTCAAATTAGGGTCATTCACTAATGGGATAATACTGAGGTACCAAGAGAAATAGGTAATGGAATATTACAGAAAGTTTCGTTGGGAAGCTGATAAGTTACACCAAAATAGAGTTATCAGGAAAGGTATTCTGCAACCATTAAGTTAACTTGGAGATCATTAGGTACCAATGTAGCATCTGTTGCCCATCAAGGTTGCGAAATTTGTTAATTCATTGATAAAAGGTAGAATATGGGTTAAACTACTTTTTACTAAGCATGTGATTCCTTGAAGTCAATTAGAACATAATAAATTTATTCAGATGTCCACTAAGATGTCTCTGTAATTTAAGTTATTTGTAGGAGAATCAGATTTACTTGATTATGTAGCGCTAAGAACTTAGATACTGCAGAGTATGGCACTTTTCAAAGAGACCTCCGGTGTGCATGAGCAAAAAGCCTGGTGTGCACCACAAGAAAATTCTAATGTGCTGGTGTGTGCCAGCTATTTTCCCCTGTTGTGGTTAAAATTTTAGTAAATTTGCATTTCACCATAAAAATGCAAAGAACCTTGTGTGCCTTATTCTTTTGCCCGCCCTTTCTTCTTTTCGTCTGGGTCATTCCAATAGTAGCCCATTATCAATGTGGGAGACTCAATAAAGACTGATGTCTGGGAATTTGTCTCCAGCCTATTTTTGGTTAAGTAGGTAATCATTAAATATATTTCATAAAATAAGGACATTCGCACATTCCTGCTGACGACATTTGCTCTCCGACTGTGCACTGTGGTGACAGTGGACAGAAATTCAATTCAGGCTTACAGCCCTAAAGACTTAGTGACATCAATGGAAAACCTAAGCTGAAGTTAAAATTTATTTTAATTTGTTTTCAAGTTCGAGTCTGTAACTTGTGTGGAATCCTGAAACCACTTCTTAGACATTTAAACACAATTTAAGCAATACTCATTTTGTATAAGAAACAGCTCATGAGCAACTAAAGCCTTATTTTTCAGAAGTTACAAAACCATACTGCCTGGACTGAAAAGCTAAGAAGCATTAGCAATTTGGAGTTTCAATTTCCCCATGTTAATTGAGAATGTTTTGACTCTGTACAGTACAGTGCAAACTGTTTTGTCATTGATACAAATTTGCATTATGTTATTTATTCTTCTGAGACCTTGGTGATTTGGAAATCTTTCTGCTAACAAAAATAGACTAGCTCCAGCTCTTCACTAAAGGGATCAAAAGTAAAAGAAAAAGTCACTTAAAACCTTTGGTAGCAAGTCTTATGATTTAAGAAGCTGCCAACCTCACTAGTCCCAGATCTAGCATTATAAAATGGGTGAATATATAAAATCATAGCCCTGCTATTTTTTAAAGATGATTTAAATACATTTTTGAAGTATACTGTTGAAGATAGCGCAAGTTTTTGTTTGCCACACCCGGTGTGCAGCAGGTTTTGCACAAGAATATCTCCGGTGTGCACATGCCATACTCTGCAGACTGATGGGAGATACTCTCCAAGCTGATTTACCCGCAGAATATTGAAATTATCAATTATGAAAATAACGTAAGTTGACAATTAATCAGGTTAAAGTATTCATATTGAAATTAAATTGCTCACAAGAAGCATTCCATGTTCTTCTGGCCGTTTCTTTGGGGGCCTTGGCAAGGAGAACTTTAACATTGACCTTAACGCCATTTTAAATCCTTAAAATGCACAGGGAACCAAAAGTTAGTAACTTTCCGAGTTTTCGCACAGAATAGAGGCTACAACCTCTATTCGGTGCGCTGGCCATTCCGGCATGTTCTGGGAGCCTTCCCCCAAAAAAAGAGCAAAGACATTCTTACACCTCAAGCACGGATTTTCCAAAGGAAAAGCACTTCACAAGTTGGACTGTCACCTTTATTTTGTGCAGAGTGAAAATTTCCTGCAAATCTGCAAGTTTGCATTGCGAACAGTGGCTGCTTTTGCTAATTTGAAGGATTTGAAGGAAATCTACGATGTTGTTTACTTTTGAAGCTAAGCTTACTTTGGTTAATTCTACAACTTTGCATCTCTGCATACTACTTAGCTTTCCTTCCCATATCTGCCTCATCTTCTCGTTTGCCTTCTTCCTTTGTCTCCTGCTTCACTCTCTTAGCCAATAAAGTGACTGGTTCTTGTTGTATTCTCGTTGTGTCTGGTATATCAAACTCTGTCTGGTATGCCTGTGCCTTTGAAGTTTCTGGCGTCTTTTGCAACAGAATAAAGCTTCTTGCTGTCCATATCAGCTTTCGAATGACTCTACGGGGTTAGCAGCTTCCTTGTTTTCGTATCCAGCTTTCTTATTTCACTCATTTGCCAGTTTACGAATTTGACACTATATGTAAATACGGGTACAGCAAGAGAGTTGATTGCTTCTATCTTGTTTGATCCGTTGAGTCGACTTTTTATTACCATCTCACTTTCCTGTAGTATTCTTTTCCGATTTGTTCTTTCATGGCGGAACGTGAACACCATCACCTTCATTGATCCCAAGATACTTGTAAGCACGAAGCACCTTTCTGTTTTAGCTTCTTTATTGTGGTGCTACCGTCTACTACGATTCTCTAGTTTGTATGAGCTTGCCCCTCTTGCATGTGGCAAACTTCGCAGTGAGTGCAATTGCGCCGGTCAGTTTTTCTAATGACGGTGGTTTTTTCCTACCGGTTGTCCATAATAGAAATTAGTAATACTTGATAACTTTTTCTGGTTATTTTGTCCAACAAACATGTAGCTTTGGGCAAAATATTAAAAGAAACCGTAGCTCATTGCTCAGTCATCAATCGCAGCCCCTTCTTTGCTTGTCATTTTATGGCCGATATGACATTTTGAAGTCGCACTGTTAAGCAACAATCAGCAACAAACAGAGCCGCACAGGACAACAACCATATGGTGATAATAGCTATATGTCATATCCCAAAAGATTCAGGCTCTTTGGAGATGTTATTGCTCAACAGCATCTGGTGGTGCACTAGTATCAATCAAGAAATATTGACATTCGTTTGTTTTGAAACAAAGGCTTACGCAAAGTGCACTAGTCCCGAGCTCTCTAGTGCGCGAAAACATTCAACCTGCATCCCCCAACTAGTGCAAATCAAAGGTTATGATTGTGCAAAGATAGTCCATCGATTCCATCGATTCAAATAAATCAGAAGTAATAGCGCGAAAAGAAACAGTGATCGGTGGCAACGTAAGAACAGCAACGAGCAATGATAAAATCCAGACGGCAGTTCTATTTGGCAGAGGAGGAATTCGATTTGGACGCCGAGAACCTGATTCCATCGCACAGATTGTTTTGCTATCTGGCGAACGAATTCAAAAAAGACATTCAGCATTCGCGATAAACATTCAGACTTTGATTAACTCTTATGAAAAAGCCAGAGCAGATAACAACAACAAATTTTACTGAAGGGAACCATTAACGATAATCTGTCAATTTGTTGAATTAGCTTCAATTGGAGGTCGCTTTTTAACATTTACTTGCTTTTTACCCAGTTCTCGGTAAAGCATCTTGATGCCTTCTTTAAAGAGTTTATTTTGTCGTACAAATTTCCCCCTTTTCGAGTACCTTCTGACCCACAGTGCTTTCGCTAATATTTGTTGCTTAAGCTTTTCCCTAACTTCAGGTTTATCTCGAGCGCCTTTGGTGCACATTTCTGCTTCATTACCCTTTGGTTTACTTTTGCTCCTTTTCCCACGTCATGAAGCACGGACAAGTCACTCCTTTTGTACAGTATATCCTTCTCCAACATTTCCTTTCATCTGAGCTGTTTTCTTTTGGGTTTCTTCAGCTTGATGCCGATTGGTTCTGTGATGACTGTAGCGGTTGCGTAGGCTAACTGATTCATTGTCTGGTGTCAAGTGTCTGCATGCAGTTTTCTATGATGTCCTCTATAATTTGATTGCCTGTTCTAATAAGCTTTTTGGCATTTTTATCCTTTGAGATCTTAGGAATTGGATTCCTATCTTCCATATGTATGAGCTTCCTACTATAATATTCATTTATATCGAAGTGGAAGGCTAAGGCAAGAGAAGACAATCACACAGCAAGCTAAAGTTCCTTCTCTTACACACGTGTCTACCTTTAATCCCAAATTTGCCCTGGGGGCCTGGGACCTTCTCTACTACACCCATTTTCTTTGGGTTTCGTCTGACAGGGACTGGTACGTGTCATCTAGCTGCTGATCATGACCTGCTTGTCTCTTATCTACCTGGCTACTTTGTGTTTCGTCTGACAGGGACTGGTACGTGTCATCCAGCTGCTGATCATGACCTGCTGTCTCTATCTGCCTGGCTACTTTGGTTTCGTCTGACAGGGCTGGTACGTGTCATCTAGCTGCTGATCATGACCTGCTTGTCTCTCATCTGCCTGGCTACTTTGTGTTTCGTCTGACGGGGACTGGTACGTGTCATCTAGCTGCTGATCATGACCTGCTTGTCTCTTATCTACCTGGCTACTTTGGGTTTCGTCTGACAGGGACTGGTACGTGTCATCTAGCTGCTGATCATGACCTGCTTGTCTCTCATCTGCCTGGCTACTTTGTGTTTCGTCTGACAGGGACTGGTACGTGTCATCTAGCTGCTGATCATGGCCTGCTTGTCTCTCATCTACCTGGCTACTTTGTGTTTCGGCTGACAGGGACTGGTACGTGTCATCCAGCTGCTGATCATCACCTGCTTGTCTCTATCTCCTGGCTACTTTGTGTTTCGTCTGACAGGGACTGGTACGTGTTATCCAGCTGCTGATCATGACCTGCTTGTCTCTCATCTACCTGGCTACTTTGTGTTCGTCTGACAGGGACTGGTACGTGTCATCTAGCTGCTGATCATGACCTGCTTGTCTCTCATCTACCTGGCTACTTTGTGTTTCGTCTGACAGGGACTGGTACGTGTCATCTAGCTGCTGATCATGACCTGCTTGTTTCTCATCTGCTGGCTACTTTGTGTTTCGGCTGACAGGGACTGGTACGTGTCATCCAGCTGCTGATCATGACCTGCTTGTCTCTTATCTACCTGGCTACTTTGTGTTTCGTCTGACAGGGACTGGTACGTGTCATCTAGCTGCTGATCATGACCTGCTTGTCTCTCATCTGCCTGGCTACTTTGTGTTTCATCTGACAGGGACTGGTACGTGTCATCCAGCTGCTGATCATGACCTGCTTGTCTCTTCTACCTGGCTACTTTGTGTTTCGTCTGACAGGGACTGGTACGTGTCATCCAGCTGCTGATCATGACCTGCTTGTCTCTCATCTACCTGGCTACTTTGTGTTTCGTCTGACAGGGACTGGTACGTGTCATCTAGCTGCTGATCATGACCTGCTTGTCTCTCATCTACCTGGCTACTTTGTGTTTCGTCTGACAGGGACTGGTACGTGTCATCTAGCTGCTGATCATGACCTGCTTGTCTCTTATCTACCTGGCTACTTTGGGTTTCGTCTGACAGGGACTGGTACCTGTCATCTAGCTGCTGATCATGACCTGCTTGTCTCTCATCTGCCTTGGTACTTTGTGTTTCGTCTTCTTTTGCGATATTTTCAGATGGTGTATTCTGTTGACTAATGCCTTCTCTTTGATGATCATTCTGCTTCAATCTTTCTCTTACTTTCCTTCTGATATTTTCCAATTCAGCATCCGTTAGTCTTTCTTTCAATGATGTCCCTTCTAACAATTGCAAGTTTGCTTGCGCCGATGTTAAATCTTCTTGTGGGAATTGCTGCTCTCAATAACGCGTATGTTTGCATATGTCCTGGGGGTTTCATCTGCGTTGTAACGTATGCTTTCATCACTTGTTTATACTCCTCCCTAGTCCATGTAACTCTCTTTGCCTTTCTTTGATTTGCTGCTTCTACATTATCTGGGGGCCTAAATAAGGGGCGTCCCCCCTAAGTTGACCCGGGTGGGCGTAGTAAACTTTTCGACCTCAGCCTGGTCCATCACTGAGGAGGGACGCGCTCCCTATTTAACCGCGCAACGAGCGTTGCCGATTGAGTTTATTTGCTTATTTTCCATGCAAAAAGGATTCTTGGTTAGCCCAGTTTTCTATTCTGGGTATTTTTATCGTGACACCACCACTAAGAGGGTTGACAACCAACAATTAAAGAGTCCCCCCTACCCATGAGACAGGCTAGCCTCCGCCGACCTGGCACTTCATGGGCTCGGGGTGAGCTAACGGGGAGAGCTAACAGGTACTAGACCTGGAGGTAGTTGTGACAAAGGGTAACCCCATTGTCCCACGTCAAAACTCCACAGCCAGTTGCAGTTTTAAATCTTATCTAGGACATTTACTTCTATTATTTTTTTTATTACTATTCTCATCATTATCATTACTACTATTATTCTCATTATTATTCTCATTATCATTTTCATCATCATTAATATTATAATTATTATCATCATTACTATTATAATCATTGCTATTCACGCGGCTTCGATGCTGGCCTAACTCTCCCAACAAAAAGTGCTGATTCGAAATCTGCCTTTACTATATCGAAATTGTAGTTAACTATGAGAGCATGGAGCTTGAATTTCAAACCCTACGTGAAAACACAAAGAAGAGTATGCCATAGCACAACTTCGAGTGTGCTTAGATTTCTTGTTACCCACGAAATGGTATTTACCCAAAGCAAAGGTGCTTGTTTATTTGAAACTGCCCAACCCACTTCAGTACACACCATCCAATTGTAAACACGACTGTTCTAGCAAAATATTTGGAGATTGGATTGCATAAAAGGATTCGTGAGTATTCGATCGCATAACCAGTTCCTTTATTGAAGGCGCGAGGAGCTACAGAAATGCAAACCAAAAGCATGTCTCGAATTCCGGCGAAGAGGAGTTCGCACGATTTGAGTATGCGAGGGTTATTTGCGGAGAAAACTTCCACGGATACGAAAATAGTGCAACAACACAAAGGCAAGCAATGTTGGAAGAGCTTTTGGGGACGCTTACGACCAAATTGATCAAGGCAGGGATAATTCAGGAAATAAACCGTTTCATCGTGAATACTTCATATATACATGGTGAATACTTCATATATGGTGGGCAAGTGCATTTTTTAACGACCCGCAAGTGCCACGAAAAGGGAGATTCTAAAAACTCTTGAGAAGCAAAGGCAACACCTTGGACGTGAAGGATGAGCTTGGAAAACCCGCTGTACAGCGAGAGCTGCCATCGCACGCCGAAGAAGTATGGAGGCGGTAACACTGGCAACGTAGAGCGGCGAGTCTTCTTGACTGTGCCCTCGAGAAAAGACGCCTTCCTTAAAGGGCCGGACGTAAGAATATTGTTTCTTGGAGGCCATGGCGTCGGCAAAACAGGTATGCGCAATTGCTGTTTTATAGAGCCAACAGATATGGGAGGCAAGACGACATATTGCCAGTCTGCGCTTGGAAAAAGACCACAGTTATTGTCCTGGCTGAACTCTCACTCTTATAATTCAATGATGCGGCCTTTTTCGTAAAGTTTCTCGAAGAAAGGAAAGATACAGCACATTTCCAGATGGAATGCTCATTTCGTCATTCGTATTGATCGGCGAAAGAAGTCGATGCAATGCCGATACTACAATATTAACCTGACTAGCATTTACCAACACATGCATTTACCAACACATGCATTTATCATTAATGCATTTACTCTTGCCGTTTCAGCATTAATTGTGCGCTTTCTTACAAAGAGATTCATTGGAGATTACGACAACTCGGCAGGTAGCTTGCTTTCAACTTTATATTTCAATGAAGAATTTTGTCTCGCAGGACATGTTGTGTACCTTTCTAGTGCAATATGCAATTATGTTTAAAAAAATAAAGCAACAGAGCCTTAATTCCACATATCGAAAATACTTTTCCACTAGGCACCCTTTGTGTAAACATCGGTAACTGACAAATACTTTTTCCTGCAATTCTCCCTAGCAAGGTAGTCGGAAATGAAGGCTCTTTGCATTGACACCAGATGGAATCCAATGGCCCTAGATGGCTCCAAAGCCTGACTCCAAATATGCCATATGCCCATTCCAATCAGGGTTCTCTAAAGGTGCTCCCGTATAGCCGAATCAATTGCGCGTTGCTTGTTTTGCAATTGGAGACCCTCTCTTTCTGCGGGAGTTTTCACCGTGATGCTTGCGTAAACATGTTGTCCTATCATATATACTGAGCTTGTTGACGGCACAGAAATTATAAAGCAATCCTTTTGGAATCTTTACATCCTGTGTCTCCAATCTTCAAATTCTTGATAGGGCTGATTTCGTTTAAATCGATGGCTCCGTGATTTCTATTCCGGTTCTGAAAATTCCTTTCTTCCTCAGTCGGGTTTTGTCTTGTAGTAAAATATAGCGTGCTCTTACCTGGTACACTAAGCAACCACTAACACCAGCAAATAGTTCAACTCGTGATTATTCTCACCTCTAGATGCCAGCTACACGAGGCAGATGACCATCAATATGCAGGATGTAACCATGGAAATTCTGGACCCCAAGTCACAGGTAGAACTGCACCCTTCCTAGACTGCAATCTCGCCATATTTTGTACCTGTTTTGATACACAACAAGCGACAAATGACAGATGACGTTGAGCCTAGCTGGACGATAAGCCTAGCTGGACGTTGAGCTTTGCTTGACTGCCAAACCAAATTTTAGGGGTCCAGGTGTGTTTATAGTTTCCTCCCATCGCAGGTGATGCATTTACAAGCGGTAAAATTCAGTTATTGAAATTTCTAGCAATAGTTCTCACTTAGCTCAGGATAATAGCTCCAAATCCCTCCGAGCTCCAAATCCCTCTAATTACCAATCTTTCGTAACTCGGCAAAACAGTCTCTTTCAAATACTGTTGGCAGTAGGATCGATTTCAAGCACCATGTAAAAAAAACGTTTTACAAGTACTTTTGTGGAAAAAGTCGTTATTGTTGTTGCAGGTATAGCTCTCTTTGACGTGGTGGATATAACCATTCCAATGACGTTAACAAAGATTCGATTTTCTCCACAAATTATGAAGATAGAACAGAGGTGACCAAACAAAGATATGAAAAACGATTCACTAGCAATAATTTTTTTTGTAGGACTCACTTAAAAACATCCGTGGCAAAATAGAATGGGCAGATGGAATAGTTCTCGTTTATTCTATCACCAACAAGAATAGTTTCAAAGAAGTTCATACTCTCAAGGAGGTTATAGATACTTCATGCATCACAAAACGGAAACCAGTTGTGTTGATTGCAAACAAGACAGACATGAGGCACGCCAGAACCGTATCCAGTAGCGAAGGCCAGTCACTAGCCAAGCGCTGGGGCTGCTCCTTCCTTGAGTGCTCCGCAGCGGTATATTCAAGCGGTTACCAAACAATAAGTGAGGCAATTGATGAGCTCTGCCGAGACGTGCTGAGGGCAAATGCATTGGCCAAGGAAGCAGCCAGGCTGGGAAGACGAAGGGCCTCGCTGTCGCCTAGGCCGTTTCGTGACGCAATATTCAAGATGTTTGGTGCGACAAAGGACGACATACTGGCTTGCAAACAGTCCGATTTATAAGGGCATCGATTGCACGCACTTTCACCTGCAGTTCTCTTGATGAAATTCAGTTGTGTGTTACTGCTTTCTGTATTTGAATATAGTTAAAAAAATTATTGTTTACTGAAGAAAAGGCAAGAAAGTCACCAAGAACTTTGATCAGCAGTTCCATTCTTTTTTCTCAGAACATAATGATTACAATTCCAGTTAATTTAAGAAGTTGATTTTGAATTAAAAGATTTAGATTTCAAACTTAGTTTAGCAAAATGCTTTCCGAAATACAGATTTAATAACAACATTTCTCTTTCAAAATAAGACACTCATGCATGCATTCTCAACTATTTACATTACCGATAAAGCTTTCACTCTTCTTTAATAGCCTAAGATTTCCTTAAGGTACAAATATATATTGTCACAATTCCTATGCATCCTGTGACGGCATGTATTTCCCTACAGACGGGTACGGGAACGTCTGCGGGATGTAAGATTCATAGCGCGGGTCATACACGTTGCTCTGTATCAAAGAAGCTATATCCCGAGGCTCGGGAAGTACCGCGGCAAGCTGCTGGTCATAGGCACACTTGGCGACTCTGCAAGCGATGTTGAAGGAGACCTGCTGAATCTTGGACACGTCTGGGTAAAGTCGACCAAATTTAAGATCGTCTTCAGAAACTTGATCGGCTAGCGTCTGAAAAAGATTAACCATAGCCATTTAAAATCGACTTGAGCAATATCAAATACCAGTTGGTGATTCTTCTACACATTAACATCGCTGAATAACAATAACAATAATAACAATAATAACAATAATAATAATAACAATAATAACAATAATAATAATAACAATAATAATAATAATTATAATATTCTGGTCAAAGCAAGGTTATGCATTGAAAATGGAAAGGAACAGACCTGGGCTGCAGCAAGGAACATTTCTTCAGTAACATGTCTTGAAGCGGACGAGATGACGCCAAGGGCCAAGCCAGGGAATATATACACATTGTTGCCTTGGCCTGGAATAAGCTTCCGACCATCGGGTAAAACAACTGGGTCGAATGGACTGCCGCTAGCAAACAAACAACGACCCTGCGAAGGCACAAGAACAGCATTAAGCAATTCATCGAATATTTCAAAAAAGCATAGAGAAGGGCCTTCTTTACAAATGGGCTATGGAGTAAATAAGGAATACAAAAAATCAACCAATCAGCAAAAGCACCTTAAATAGTATATAAAGTGTTAAGTGTTCAAACCTCAGTCCAATTATATGCTTGCTCTGCAGTACATTCCGACATAGAAGTTGGGTTGCTCAAAGCGAAAATGAGAGGCTGCGTATTGAATGTAGCCATATCTTTGACAATTTCTTCTGTGAAGGCGCCTGGCACAGCAGCAACACCTTCAATGACAGAAGAACATACAGCAACCGTTCAAAGCATTACAGCTCCATCACAAAGACCAATTAAGAGAGAGTGCTTTCTGTACCAAACGAAAGAGTCAGAAGCGGGTTAGAGCAGTCTCTCAGCTAGATACATTTGAGATCAATCAATCACAAAACAGGGCGCAGTTGTCACTGATGCATTGCAATGGAGCAATGTGACATGGCGAATTCGTGTTGCAAATCATGCAACCAAGAAACGGTATCGAATACCACTTTTTAGGTCACTAGGGAATGTATCATGGGAGCAATATTTATAGCAAAGAAATGAGAACTATATATGCAGAATAAAGACAGAAAACTGTTCCACTTGTTCATCCAAAATAAGATCAAGACATTAACTTTAGACATACATTATGCATAAATTGATAATACGTTTTGGATGCTTGTCGTTCTTGATTAATACCAGATTTGGTACTAGACGATGAGCATCAAAAACCAATGTTACAGTTCAAACAAACATGGATTCTGAAACATCGCAATTGGAAAATAGATAACCAAGTTGAGAATACCTACCTATGATAGCAGTGGGCTTGATCCGCTTCACAGCCTCTCCAAAATCTTCAATGCACTCGTGTTCATGGGCAAACAGCTTTTTCTGCTCACTGATCCCACCTGTCGCTCGATCCTAGTAGATGAATTATATGCTTCACTGCAACAAATGTTACATAAACGTCAATGTGACAGGCAGATGGGTACTGCAAGTTTAGAGTCTGGCTGAAAGGTTGAAAAAGTCTAGAGTCTGGTTGATAAAGGATAATTGATATACAGGACCATTTCAGCTGAAATCTGCAAATCCATGTCAAGTCATGTCCTCATACTTTCTTATTTTTTCTCTAATCCACAGTATCAGTAAGATCAGGTCGTGTTGGGAATATGAGGGTAGGGGCACGAATGTACTAAGCAGTACAGAGAAATGTCCAGAAAACTACATTACAGGAAAAAGGGTGGCGATACTAGTCAAAATACTACATTTGTCTCAAACAAGCTTCATGAACGTAAAGTCAAACGTATTAACGAGAACCTTATACCAGATGGAATGAATTCAAAACTGTGAAGTAATTTGAATTACGGGAAACAAGTCCGGCATATCACCATAACTGTCTTTGTAAAGTTCAAGCTTGTCGCAATTAACTTGTCACAATTTGTGTTAATAATCCCCAAAACGGCAACTATCCTGCTTTTGAGAGAATTAGAATGAACAAATGTTTCGTGGTTCAAAACTTAACAATAGCAAGAAAGAGACAACAATAGCAAGAAACAAAATTTCAGCCTATTTGGCATACTTTTTTGTCCGACATTCCTCAGTGTATGCAAAAGTCGGAAAATGACCAAAAGCTGCCAAAGTTAACAGCCAGAGGCAGATTTAGGAAGAGCACAATAGGATTGTGTGAAAAGTGTATGATTGGCTATCTTATGACCAATGAACGTCCACTTTATACCTTATTTCCTAGAATAGAAAAAAGCCAACTCTTTCGGTCTACGTAGAGCGGGACTTTGCATAGAAAAGTAGACAGACTCAAAAACATCCACAATACCAGCCAAAAGTTTTTCAACCACTCCAATGCTTTCACCTTCTTTACATTTATCAGGTTGTTTGACGCGCCAATAGCTGTCAACACCATTGTCACTACACAGTATTCTTAACAAAGTACATCATCCAGTCAATCGGGAGAAAAAGGTTGAAGGCAAGCATTTTGCTTCGTTTGGCAGCAGGACAACATTGCTTCTTGAAGAGAGGAGGATAGATGAGCACGAGTCAAAGAATTGCCGTTACTGTTGCAATAATTTCTGAAGACATCGTAGATGAAAAGCGAAATAGCTTGCCTAATTATACGAAAGTATCACCGGTATATGAAAGGCGCAACCTGTGGCTTCAGAAACTTAGTTTAATTGGAGCATTATGTCTTTTACAATTTCGGTGCTGCTGTAAAAGACCTAATCCCCAAATACTCTCTGGAGTTCAGCAACTGGCTAAATATTTTGTTGGATTTTGGTCATTTTCCGACGTATCAGACAAAAAGGTACCCAAGTATGTGAATATTATGTTTCGGCAATTTCGTGCCATTGCAAATTAAAATATTCACCAAGCTTCCTAATTGTTTCAGAAAAGAAAACAGAAAGTTATCAAAGAACGTAAATGTAACGTTAGTGAAAACTATAAGCTTACCTTGACAACAAGTCCACGAGAATCCAGCATCCAGATCTTTTCTGCAGCATCAGATTGTGAGGTTCCTTCTTTTTCCATAGCAAGAATTAACAAATTGGCAATTCCTATAGCAGCCTGAAAGAGATAATCATGTTCACAAGGGAAATGATGATGACTGGCTTTCATTGAAGTGGACATTTAACTAGATACTAGCTATAGAGCAATTGAGGTAACAAGTACAAAAACCCAAATTAGAATCGCATTTTATCAGATAAAAACGACGCATAATCACAAAGTTATCATATAATTACTTATTCACTGTCCCTGATATGAGATTGGTGTGCATGTACAAATGCAGCATAAAGAGTTACAATACAGTTGGAACTCTGACAAACCTCTCCGGCACCAAGGAATAAGAACTTGTGCTCAGACAACTTTTTGTCAGATACTTGTAAGCTGGCCAGTATTCCACCCACACACACTGCAGCAGTACCTGGACAAATAAGTTAAAAATGATCACACATGGCTGCAGGCACTGCTGCAAACAGATATTAGTTTTATTAAGGAGAAACCAAGAACTTACTATTAATAATAAAACAATCCAAATAAAAATAGAAATCTTTAGATGCTCCTCCTGTCTTACAAAGTTGGTGAAAGTAGAAAGAACAGCTTAAATCATGAGGCATTCAATCAACATTTGCAAGCTTAAATAAACAGCAAGTCAAAAGCTACTTCAATTATCTGATCAGTTGCAGCATAATTAAGAACTTGACCTATTTCACAATCTGTAGGATTTCTAAAGAATCTGAAATTTATTCATTGCCTCCTTTCTTCCTGCCTTCAATTAAAGGAAAGAACAAATCGAAAGTTGTCGAAATTAGGTAGGCTTAAAAGCAGGCAAAAAGATAATTTATGAATTATTCTTTAGGCACATTACCAAATGTCAGCAATGAAGCTCAAATACTTATATAAATGCTGAGTGTTATAAAAGTCCAGAAGCAGTTGAATAGTAGTCTGTCATACTGATAGGATATCAATAGTAGAAAGAATATCAATAGTAGAACGGTGACACACAATACCTTGGATGTCATCATTAAATGTACATATCCTTCCTTGGTAATGTTCCAAAAACCTAAAGGCATTATGATTGCCAAAGTCTTCGAACTGAATTAGTGTGCTTTGCCCAAATCTGCAGAGAAAATTCAAGGTGATCTACAGAAGGAGAATACTGATCAATAGATAACACAAAATAATTTCAAAACAAGCTTAAATATCACTTGTGGCATTGTAACATAACTTTGATAGGAAAAAGCTAAAATGAGCACTACCCATTAGAAAAAATTTCAGAAAATAACCAATTTAAAAAACCAAATGAAATGGTATACTAAACCTTTCCCTCAGGGCTTCAATCAATTCATCAATCAGCTGATCATATTTCTCTGATCGCTCCCTCTTCTGTCTAAGACCAATGTACATTGGGTCTTTCAGAAGTTTCTTAAAAAAATGAATACCCTCTAGAAGTGGCAATTGCAACTGATTATGCTTGAAATAAGATCAAGAAATAAATTGGATTCACTTCATGTTAAGAAAATTAATTCCAAAATCAGCATTGGTATTCTGAACAGAGCATTTACTCACTTCATTGTTTGTACCAACATCAATCATTATTGGCAAACAGGCCCTTGGATCAATTCCAGCACAAGCAGTGTACAATGACAGTTTGCCAATTGGTATTCCCATCCCATTGCAGCCAAGATCTCCAAGGCCAAGAATCCTCTCTCCATCTGTCATAACTATAGCCTGCAACAAAAATTGCTAATCAAGACAACAAACAATATATTTCAAAAATTGAACTAGCCTCCTTTACATCCAACCAGATCAAAGACGAAAAACACATGACTAACATACCTTTACATTGCTGACTGGCCAGTTGGCAACGATGGAACGAACATTGCCAAGATCATGAATTGTGACAAACAAACCCCTAAAATAATACTGCAATATATCAATATTCTTGCTTGTGTTCTTATCCAAACATCAGTGGAAAATAAAATTATACATATAGCTGCTATACCATGGTGCTATGTTGAAATGCAACGATATGATAAAAGGAAAGATGTTAACATGATTATATAACAGATTTACAATGGCTTGAAAACAATCACACAAAGTACTTTGGTAAAAAAAAATGATCACAAAATCTGTCTTGAATAGAATGGAGTTGTAAAATTTTGAGGTGATTCATTTTCTTGCAACAAAAAGCAAAAAGCATTTTTCAAGAGCTTTTGAATCATAGAATTGTACACCAGGCTATGTTATCTTAATCTAAAACATTTATATAACAGGCAATGCTTGGAATGGCATGCGATCTGGCCTTGGCACACGCCTTCCTTTGCTCTGAAGTGCAGTTCATCACATGTCTCAAATAACCTGAACACTTCAGTCTAAAGTGATAAAAACTGCCAAATGTTGTTTCTTTACTCCAAAAATTACTCCAAATACTCTAAAAATCTACAAACAGCTATAATCACAAAATCATTTCTATTTGATGGGAGGTTTGGAGAATATTGTTAATAAGCAGGATAGTCACAGCCTTTCCTATTTTTAACGAAAATTATGACAAGCTTAAATTTCATAAAGCTAACTTTTGTGATATGCCAGTTTCTGTTTTCTGTGACACAAGGCTGAAGTACAGGGTCAGTTACAACTGATCAGTTTAGAGGGACAGTCTTTTTCAACAGTTTTGACTAATCAATGTACCCACTTACATGATCGGTCAAAACTGATGACTAATTATTATCTTCCTTCATTTGAAGATGATGGCAGCACAGACAGTGCTCTAGTTACAGATGTGGTGTCAAAACAAAAAAAGGGAACTTCAAAACATAAGGAAAAATGGGCTCAAAGACGAGCACAGATAGGTGCTATCTATTAGACTCTTCAACCTATTTAGTAGGCTCTTTAAAATTTTGTGTTATTCCATTCCAATCATTATAAATTGGCATGACAGTATAAACTGATTGCAGGAAAAAATGACAGCTTTTGGCTGTTTACACGATCGTAGTCTAGTTTACACGATCAAGATATTGCATCTTGTAAAATTACAGAGTCTAATCCAAACTGCTAACTGGTCAATTTTTAAGTTCTGAGACATTCAAAACTGGGCCCGAAATGCGGCAGCTAGATGTTCTTGATTTGCTTATTCACATGTGAAAAGTGTGTTTTACCTTGGATCCCTGAAAATCATTCCATACTCTTGGCATGCCTGACCAACTGTAGGTGTGTAAACAATAGGCATCAGCTCATGTGTATGCTCCATTAGACATCGATAAAAAAGCCGCTCATTTCTTGCCTGAAGAGCACACAACTGTATGTACCGTTGAAGGTGTGTTTTGTTTCGCCTAACTTCATCCATCACCCTCTGCATTTGTAGCTCTTGAGTATTGACTGCAGGTGGGAGTAGCCCATGAATACCTAATATCTGCCTTTCTTCTATTGTGAAGCCAGTGCTCTGTATTTAGGTAAACAAGTTCATTCAAAAGATAGCAACAGAAAGGTAAATAAAGAAAGTTATTATCTGCCAAACAAAAAAACTATGCTGCTGTCAAATGTTTTGTAGAAGAAAATAAAATTGTTAATTCTTGGGTTCAAATATTACTACTTCTTGCCCACTGTTTTTGCTCAATAATTCAGTTCATCTACACACATCCTTACAAATGTACTTCAGGACCAGCAAAACCGGGGGGTGCTAGGGTGGCCTGTCGCCTCCAGAATTTTCGTCAGTCCCTTATTTCCCCTCCCCCATTTTTCTCAGAAAATTCTTGGTTATTGGTTAGTGTTTCCGCTCATGTGCTTTGTATATAGCTTTTTGTATGAATTGCCCAGGGTTCTCTGCTATAGCCTATAATTGTTTTATCTGGCTAGAATTGCTGCAAAAGTGTTTGTGATCTCAAAATGCTGCTAGCAACATGGAAATCAAGATGTAGTTAAAGAATACATTTGCCGAAATTCAAAAGTGAAATAGAAAACGGAAGCTTGAGAAACTGAGCTATGAAAAGAAATTTTTTGCAAAGATAACTTTTCCCATTCCTTTGCAGAGGATAACTCGGTCGTTCCTAGTCAAACAAATAGTCATTTTTCTATTGCTAGCAGACTCGCTGCAAATGGGGCGGATTCGGAAACATTTGGGTGCAACATTGTCATAATTTGATAGGACGAAGTTTAATGTGAGAAACATAGAACCTAAAAATCTTTAGACTTACCTTAGTGAGCCTTGGGTCTCTCATAATGTCAGCTCCTCTAACAGTTGGAATTTTTCTCACCTTTTTGCTAAGATCACCTGGGTGATCAAGAATGTAGTGCTCCGCCATTTCTATACAAGAATTGAAACAGTAACAATGTTGCGAGATTCTCGCGCGAATAACGAGGAACACCCGAGCTGCGAAAGTGTCGGTCGGAGAAGGGGAAAAGGGGGACTTGCCGCATAGGGGTTCTTCGTATAATAAGTCATGTAGTGAGCAAGTTTCGTAGTTTCATAAGACAGACAGCTAAAACAAAAAAATTTAACCCACCATCCTTGCTGGCCTGGAGGAGGGCCGCACAAGAAGCAACCTGTCGCCCTCTTGGGCTCCCGGAGGCTGTTTGAGGTATTTTTACCGGAAAAATTGTCTTCCAAACGTGGCCATTTGTGTAGATCTGTATTCTTGCAGTCTTCAAAGTAATACTTCTGAACATGTTAGGATCAGTTTATGTACCTTTTACTGAATTTCTTGAACCAGCTGTTTCTCCCTTTAAATTCCAAAGTGAAATACAAAATGTTTTTCAGAAGTCTTGCAGATTTCCTGTTCCAATAGCTGCTGTTTGTTGGCTACGAAATTCAAGTCCAAAAACAATGAAATATTTTCGCACATGCAAGCACAGTCTCCGCCTAGCTACGGTGAAACTTAGCGATAATCTTCTCCAACGGACGTGCACACAAGCAGCTCACTGCACAGAAAATTTTTCACAACACACGGTTGTTGTTGCTTAATTATGACGTAACACAAGTGCAATTAGCATGATTGATTGAAATGCAGTCAAAATGCGTCCTATGGCTTTGTCGACGCAGACAATAACAAAGAAATGAAAAATCCCTACAAGAGAAATACAAAATGGAGTAAATACGTATTCGACAAATTAAAAGTAAAAGAAACAAATAAATGAATCATACATTTATTTTAAAAATCATTCTCTAATTTTAGGAGGTATCAAGAGTCAATCCAAACCAATTGATGACCCAAAAACTTTTACACGAAAAGGATCAAAAGGACAAACAATCGTAAATTCAATGTCAGCAGTAGCAAAATAAAAAATTCAAACTTCAACAAATTTCAATATATACCCATGTCTTACACTTTAGAATGAAAAAAGTTTTAAGAACATTTAAACCCAAAATAATGAAACAGTTGAGAACATCGAGGGTCGGAGAAAATTTCCTGGCTCTTATGAAGCAAAAATAGCGCTCCTTTGGCACTTTATAAGATTTCGATAGCTTCAATTTAAGCTTTGTTGAGAGATCCTTCAAGGCCGTGTTTTGCAAATAAAGTTGCTGCCTCCCAAAGTTCACGCTTACAGTTTTCTGCGGCGACGTTATGCTTATCGCTCGATTTATCAACTCGATTTCTGGCCTCTTTTGCTGCTACTCGTGCCCTTCTAGACGAGCATCGTAATTGTCAGCAATAGCTAGCTTCGGACAACAAAATCTTTGAGTTGCACCTGAAGTATGTGCCCTGAAACTCGACAACAACCAAAACAAAAGTGGTTTCGTTTTCCGCCATGGGTGATGCTGCGGGGACGCTTGTAGTTATATGAAATCTTTGTTTGAATTTTTCATTTATCTATAATGGTGAGTTATTGGACCGGTGTCCCAGCACTTCATACATGGGAGTATGAACTGTCGCATTGGGGAGACGGCCAAAACATGAGTTGCCAGCAGAACCGTATTTACGAATGCCGGGGCCCTAGGCCTGAATTTGATAAGAGGCCCTCAAAACATTTAATTTCATGCTACCCAATTGATCAACCCCATTATATGATGAAAGGGTACCCATAACATATGTGGGCTTTCAAAGCTTTGATCGAGGCCCCTGAAGTTAGAAATCGTAGAGAGGGGCCTGGGTTTGGGCCAAATAGGCCCATGGATAAATGCGTCATTGGTTCCCAAAATAAGATTTGGCACAACCTGAGCAAGTGCTTACTTACCACTTATCAGAACGACTTGAACAAAGGGATTCAAAAAGTGGGTCAAAGCAAATGTATCCGATATTCAACAATTAAGCTTTGACAATCATATGGCTTCGCTCCGTTCTGCTTCAGACTTTTTGGGTTGTCCTAGAGCATTTTTAGGTTGTCATAATTTCCATTTCATTTTTGAAATGACCCTCTGAGTATACAAATATGTCAAAAATAGAAGAAGACAACTAGATGGGGTGAACGATTTCGCTTCTAACTCTTTTTTTGGTCAATGACTAAGAGGGAATTAAGTCAAAGAGCAACAAAAAAGGTCAAGTAGACGTAAAAGACCTTCCGAAATCTCCCCCCCCCCCTGCCATTTGTTCACATAAAAGAGAATAGCGTCTTCACAAAATATTTTAGATATTAACTGCATCGGAAACATCATTGGCGACGCACGTATAATCGTCCGTGATGAAAAGCAACGGCGCATCGGATTCAAGTTTTCAAACGAGTTCAGAAGCGATCCGATATGGAAAGTGATCAGATAAGAAGTGCATCCGGTATAGTGTGAACTGAAGCAA
The DNA here is from genome assembly GCA_003864495.1 of Nemopilema nomurai. Lineage (NCBI taxonomy): Eukaryota > Metazoa > Cnidaria > Scyphozoa > Rhizostomeae > Rhizostomatidae > Nemopilema > Nemopilema nomurai. The sequence goes on from ML133442.1 coordinate 2,057,598, forward strand.
TTATCATATCGGATTGGGTCAGGACCCCGAAGCAAAGCGAGTTGGACCATACATTTGGTGGATGACTTTAACGCGATTGCTGCGTCGATTAGCACATTAAACACTATTTCATTTTTAATAGCGAGGTTACGAATTTTTCTCCCTTCATCTAGATATTAGCCGAATAGAAGAAGACCTGAAATGAAAGCGCAATCTGAGTGCTTATCAATTACCTACTCAACTTGCAAGTGTTACCTCAACTAAGTACAAAGTGTGAAAAATGAGCTTAAATGGGCCACTTTCTGAGTAAAGGAAGCACTCTTATGGCCTGTCCAGATTTACATCTATACTGTTTTGCATGCAACGAATCGAAAGGTAAGAAAATCAAACAAGTTTTATCTATTTCGAAACCATATACCTTGCCTAGTTAAAGCTTTACGTGAGTAATCTATGTTTTCGCCCATTTCCTGTGTTTGCAATTTTCAATTCCAATACTTCGATAATTCTGTTTTCAAAATCATCAACAAGGTTAAAGGCGTGACTATAGTTGAATTCGATGATGATTAATCGTGTGAAATGGCATTCGATTGGGCAAAGCTGATTTCGCAAAGCTTCAGCATCGTGGCTTACCTCGGAATATAAGCTTCAGGGAACTTAAAATAAACAAAAATATACAGCTTCTAATAACTAGCAGTTCAATTTATTACGAAATAATAACGCTTATCGTGAACTTCAGTTACCGTAACTAGAAAAGAAAAAACTACAAATTCAAAGCATACTAAGTTATGCAGCGAAGATACTTGATTGTGAAAGCCACAAGTTCAATTTACTGTTAAAGCATGACCAATGTGACAATATTATTAAATGATTCATTCGTCTTACGCTGTGTGTATTGCTCGTTACAGAACTGAACATGAAGAGGGCCCATATGGCATTCTTCTCGGCGATCCTTCTTGTTTTCTGGTCTGCTATTCTCTTACGTAAAACAACGGATACAGCTATTAAATATCTCCAACCGCAAAGTTACTTTCCGTCGCTTGTTGAAAGACCTAATCAAACAAAAGACATTTGGCATGATGTGCCTGAGTTTGTAATCTGAGTTTGCCAGAAGGAAGTTATGCAATGTATGTCAACATTCCCTGTCATGATAAAAACTGAACACATGAGGGAAATGAGACGTTTTCTTGCTACAAAACATGGAAGAGACTTCGACTGGATCTTTAGAAACACTGCCCCAGGGAATTCTCTTCAATGCATTTGTCAGTTTAGTATGATGTGCAACTACGTGTGGTACCATCATAGAGACACGTACTCATGGCAGCTTCAAATGGTCCCAAACGGTGGATGTATAGGAACGAGTTGAGATGGGTTTCTAGCGACTGCGTTGCTCAACCTCTATGGACGATCCGAGCCAAAGTTGTCTTATTTAACGTGCAGAGAACACGGAGCCAGGCCGAGAGAGAGAGAGAGAGACGACGCGTTGTCTGTTGTTTTCTGTAGCTCTGTTCCTGACTGACTCTGGCTTATTTTACAATTATATTTATACTGATAAATCTAAGAATAAATTTGCTGACGAGGGATGAGAGAGGAAGATGAAATGGTGATGTAATGAGGATGGAAAAATCTAGGCTGATGTGTCAGCATGACTTGGTGTGACAATGGAAAGTAGACAAAGGAGTCACTACAGATGGAAGGGGGACAATCTGTTGGCCCACCAGGTCTCACCAGCTTATTATCAATCAAACGTGCCACCAGAGATGTTGGTGCCAATCCCAAGATCATCCATCCATCTAAGATATACGATCATAAATGGTGTGACTTACATGGGAAAAGAGCCTCCAAGGGATCTTGTAGAAGAGATCATTAAGGAAGGACTTTGTTATTCTGCTGGGTTCGACGTCTGTCCGGAAAACTGCAAAAGATGGAATAGATGCGCAATACATTACCACCTCTTTTCCTTTGAGTTTTATCAATGGTTTTGGGACAAGAGATGCATGCAGGAGCAGGAAAATCATTACAGAAACGTAAAGAAATTGGTTGACCACTACAAAGTTATAAATAAGGAAATATTTGGACTTAGCTCTATTGATCAACTATGCAGTTTAATATGAAAATTGCAACTTAACTGCGAAGAATCCTGGATGATTTTACTCCAAGGTTTCTGAAGCCCTAGAGTTATTAAAACGACTAGGTTTCTTGCCATTGTGTAAAGTTTCAAACTGCATTCACTGTTTGCGCGAAGACCAGCACTATGAAACGTACCATTAATAAAGTTTCGCTTTTGATATCTAACAAATTTTTCATGCCTCATAATATCAATTTTTTTTTCATTTTACGATAAGATCCACAGCTACTTTTGTTTCCAAGATGGTATAAACTTGCCCAATTACTCTGTTGACAAGACTGATAGTTTCCTTGCAAATCTTTTATTATTTTAAAGTCTTCTGATAACATTTTATGCGGTTTAGTTATCCATGTCAAGATGCAAGTTAGAAGGACTCGCAGGAACGAACTGTAGCTTTGCCGGCCAAGAGCCATAACCGGCTTCAAAGTAGGAATTGTGAAATTCACTAAAATTGCCTTTTCACAAAAAATGTTTCAAATTCTTTTTAGAGTGTTTCCGATCCATTGCGCGCCTTAATACGTCGACCAAACATTGAACTTCGCAATCTTGTTTTTCAACTTTATGGGCAAGATATGTTCGATGGCGATGAACTGTTATTACTTCAAGATATGCGTAGGCAACGACAAATCGACATTTTAGCGCTTCGAGCATTTCAATCAAGTGATGGACGACATTGAATGTGAATTGGAGTTTAAAAAAAGAAGAGCATATTTACACGCAAATGGGAATATTTCATCAGCCAGAAGTGATTAGAGGGTACAATGGTACTCTTGTGGATCCGGTGGAAGCACTTTGTATATGCTTGATGCGCGGAGCTTCAAAGACATCATGCTATCTACGATTTACGGAAAATTACAGTGGGAATTCTTCAATATGAATGCTTCTTTTCATGCTTCCCGTCGCTTAAAACGATTTGCGTATGAAACTTCATGACAGTTTGGCCAACCTAAGTTCAACAAATCAAAGTACCACAAAAATACTTTGGATTCATTCTGAATGAACTATTAGGGGCAGCCAGGATCGGCTCAATCAATCAAATCAGAAATGAATTTTTATTGCACATAGATGCTTCCTTCTCTCTTTGCGAAGAAGATTCTTGAAGTATGTCATACTTCATGATTTAATCATCGCTTCAAGAATTAAAAAATGGAGGATGTGAACAATTTTTACATATTCAAGCTACGGGCATTCAATATTTTTACCTAATAAATCACAAACAAGAGCAAGGCCGAGGATTCATATTTGGAAATGGGGAAAGGGCAAAATGTGAAGATGATGAAAGGGTTTAGTCAAAGCAGCCACCGTGTTTGGCAGTGAGAAAAGTTCTTTAACACGTGTCTTTTTAGGGATATGAAACTCAATGAAACCACCCAAAATAGTTTTAAACACGTGGAAATATATTCTCGCTTTCTTTTGCCACCAAGTCCTATAGCTTGAAAATTGATATAGTTAGCTTGCAAGTTTGGTGAATTGAATTTTTGTTAGTATGATTCTGTAATAGCAGAAATCAACCAGCTATTCACCCTCTTTGCATTATACAAGTTGAAAAACAGATCGCAAACAATTTCTGATCAATGATTGACCACTGGACATAATGTCAAATGGTCACACTAAAAGAAAGTTCACCTAATCCTACCTTTACTTCTAGAGTATTAAATTAAACAGTAGTGCGGGCAGTAGTGGACTTACTTACTCTTGGTATTGTCACTTCATAACCACAGAAATTACACTGCTTAGTTTCAGACTCTTTCTTTTGATAATATTGAAAGGCAATAACTTGGAAGCTAGAGGAGAGAGGTGAATCAATAATTGCAACATCGTCTCAGCGCAAATTACGATATTATCCACTTCATTCATCGCTATTACGTACTGCATTATATGCCATATTGCTACGGCCATATGTCCAGCACCGATCGAGTAAAGCAGCATTTGAAAGCTTGAAAAGTTTGAAAGCATGACTAGCAAGAATTACAATATTCAATGTGGTTGATGACTCCACGAGCAAAATACAAGTTACTACTGTTTGGGCTTAAAGCTACTACTGTTAAGGGTTTCGGGTTTTCAAACATTTTGCAATGGGTAGGTCAACTTGAACTACCAAGCAGTTTCAAGTGCTACTTTCTTTGGAGTGCAATGAACATGCATATCATTCCTTAATTGGGAATGTGTATGAGTCAAACACACAAAAGAAGGAGACACACATTACGGGTGAAGTTGCAAAACAAGGCTTTTTCAAAGCACAATCGAGAAAAGAGACAAGACGTCAAATTTGACGAAGTTATGATTATGAAGTCTTCATTCTTAGTATTAGACCCTTTGTAATTTTTCAATTTATTAAGGTATAGAAAAAGCGGAACTAGTTTTCGCATACTTAAAGTACTTTTTCGTGCGACACTCGTCAGAGTATGCAAACGTCGGAAAATAACCAAAAACTGACCGATTAAATAGCTCCACCCAAAAGGATTGCGTTCCTGCCCTCAAAAAAAGTTTAGTCGCTTACGAATTTTGTTGCCGATGTGAAGCTCGGTATGTAGGACGCAGTACTCAAAGATTGGAGGATAGAATAAAGCAGCATGTTCCCACGAGCACAAGGACCAAAACGTCTGCAGAAAGAGAGCAGCCGCGTCGAAATTGTAAAAGACGCAATGCCCAAATCAATTGCGATTTGGCTATAGGACAACATCTTTTAGAGAATCCAGATTGCGCCAAAACATACAGTGACGACAATTTTCGTATAATTGGGCAAGCTAGGTCGTCCTTTCACCTAGGTGTTCTGGAGTCTGTCTATATTTCAATGGAAAATCCCATTCTTTGTAGACAGAAAGAGTTCGTCTTTTCCCTTGGGCTCTTCTAAAGTGAGGTGTTAAGTAACGCAGATTGGTCAATTATAACCAATCACGCGCTCTGCTTATCACCCTCTAGTGTTTTCGATCCGCATGTGGCTATTTATTCGGTCAGTTTTTGGTTATCTTCCGACGTTTGCATACTCTGAGGAGTGTCGGACGAAAAAGTACTTTAAGTATGCGAAAACTAGTTCCGCTTTTCCTAGCAATTGTAAAGTTTTGTACCACAAAGCACTTGTTCACTTTATTAATTTATACTTAAACCCTTGTCAAACTGTTTTCATATTTAAAAACTTTCATGCCTTTAAATATTTAGATAAGAAAATCATAGTCAGGGTCTATCAAAAAAAATTACAAAATATAGACCTTTTCTTTTTACTTATCACCTTTTTCTATTTCTTTTTACATGGCCCGGTTTTGCTCCGAAAAATTAACGGCAATGCCTCCCTCGGGCTACCCCAGTTTCGCCAGCTCTGAAAAATGACTTTCGCACTTCGGTTATCAGTGCTGTGGGTCCATTGTCTCAATTATAAAAAGAGCCAAAATAGTGTTTGTCAATCATCAAGAAGCAATCAAAAAGGAATTTCAATTTGATCAATTCATTCGTTGGATCCATCTCCCTGCTCAGCATTTCTCCTTCCTAGAACATAAAGCGAATTACATTATTATCAATAAATGGGAAGGTTCATCTGTATAACGCTTGAGTGCTAAACGATGTGGCAGTAACGAGTCCTTGAAATATCGATTTAACCTTCAGCACTAAAAGTTAGCAGTCACCTTGTCGACGACTCAGTGACGCAAACATTCGCAGCATGAACGAGGCAGGCACAGTTATAGTATCACGACTTTCTTCAAGCATCTTCTCATTTCGACTTATGATCTACAAAGAAAATTAGTCTCACAATATCTTATGCACAAAGCTTGACACATTGAATGAGCAATTGTATTACACAGGTTTACAACAAACAACAAAGTGGACAAAAATTTTGCAGCTATGTTCACAAGAGGTCTGTTTGAAGACAAACCGAGCTTGTAAAGTTAATCTGACGTGATAATTTTGCAACAAAAATGCCCGCTAAAGTTTATATTTCTTAGTACTCCGTAAAGTCAGGTACTTTCTTACGACAAAACATGACAAGACACGACACGACAAGACAAAACACAGCATTCTCTCTAAACATGGAATCAAGTTTTGCATTAAAAAGCTAATGGAAAGTTGGTAACAGGAATCTTCGGATGGGCGGAAAGCGGTACAAGCCGAAAAGCACACAGCCAAGGCACGCCATATTTCCAGAAAATTTTGACCAGAAGATTTCTGTCATTTTTCTGGCTGCATTAGGCGTTATGTACAATCATCCTATCCAATCAATGAAATATATTCTCGATAAAAATGGGAGGAGATTTACTTTCAAGAAAGACAGTGCATGGTCAGGGGCATCGAAAAATGTTTTCAGTAGCTTGCCGAGTCTTTGAAAATATCTGGCTTTACACCAAAAGCAAATAAATAGCATTCAAAGTGATCTCTGAACGACAAAGGATGAACTGATTACGCGTGTATTGGAAGGATGGAGCAAGATTCTGTAAAACCTTCTCATGAAACCTTGCAGATCAAGTCCTAAAGCATTTTTGGCTTTGATTGGTGTGGTCGTTGTTTCACGCAGCCTCCCTTGTTATTGATGGTTCAACAAAGAAACTAACTTGCATAAAGAAGAATCATGCCACGAAATGTCTGCCATTTTGTTTGTTTGAAATCTCTGCAATAATTTTGCTCAACACGTGTAAATATGACGGGCGAAATCCAACTTGAAGGCTCTTCTAAAACAGTACTCAGTGTACTCACTGTGGAATGGTTTGATAGGGGAGGATAAAAATTTACAAATTCGTATGCCACCATTTTGGTGTCTGGTATCAAAACATCCGTAAAATCTACATGAAATCTTACAACTATCCTACATATTGGCCTTACAGAGACCTTATTCGGAGTTAGTAGAAAGTTACTTAGCTGACTGTAGTAATGGCGGGTGTCATGAACACAAAGGTTAAAAGGAGTAATTAAAAATAAGCAAGCATGCGAGGACGTGAAACGTACACCAAAAATTAAACAAATGGGTTTGCTACTTTCATTTCAGTGGAAAGTATAATCAAACATGGATCACCAAAGCAGTATGCGCCGAGTGAAGACATAATTTTAGAACTTCATCAACAGCAAGTGTCGACGTTAAAAAAATGAAAACTGTATGAGAGCGATATTTCGTGCAATAGCTTGGAGCTTTGTAGAATTTCCCACAAACCTCATCAATGTCTTTCATAAGGATTGGCTCCTCTGCTAATGGAGCCCATACTTTGACGTCGTAGTCAATACCACTGGTAGCTAAAACTAAATTTTGAAATCAAGCCATAATTTGGAGATTTGTTTTCTTAAACATTGAAAAAGCTATTATTCCAAGTCTGAGAATAAAAATTAGAAGAAATCTGTGGAGTGTATCAACTTGAAAGTGCTCTGCTAACCAACTAAAACACAAAACCAGTCTTATGAAGCGATCTTTAAAATAATATTGATGATTGTTGGTATACTATTCATTAATCTCTCAAAGAAGAGAAAATAGAATAGATAAATTTTCTAAATTATGATTAGGCCAAAATTGACAAGAATTTGCGAGAAGGCATCGAACTGGGGGTAAAACAACCTACCTGGATCAAATGGATGAGGTTGTACACAATTGACCACGTGCCGATCTCCTTCCAAAAGAGAAACAAGATCACCAGTGTTCCTGTCCCAAATGAAGATTCTCCCGCAATCACTTCCACTCAATACAAAGCTGTTGCCCCAGAAGCTGGCCTGCTTGATCTGCAAGGAGCGCTAAACAGCTTTGATGTGAGCACAGAATTGTCTGTGGTAGGAGCATGTTTATGTAGTCAATGTAGAGCATGTTACTACCGAGTAAGTTCAAGCCCTCAATTGTCGACATTACATTGAAAACCAGGGCGCCATTCAGACTGTGCCAGAAAAGTTTTATCCGCATCAAAACTAGTTTCGATTGGCGTCGCGTTGACACTAGACCTACTCAGTCCACACGAGTTTGAGAGGGGCTATCAGAGAAAGGGAGGTTGATTTAATTTGTTCTGACAGCTATGTCGTGCATATTGTAAACGTTTTATCCGGATAAAACATTCACTACGAGGTTGACATTGATTCAGAGCGAGGCTCTTTCAATAAGGGATTTTGCTGCTGTTTTCATTAGCTAGAAGTGATCTGGATTGAGCGTTCTCTGCGTCATTAGGATCACGCAAATTTATTTATCCGGCACAGCGCACCAGAAGGGCAAAGTGAGAATTGAATTGATCAGACATTGTGTTAACAGGGCCCATAAACTTGACAAGAATTTTTGAGCATCGTTCATTTGAATATAAAGAGGTGCTACTTCAGGCTTTACCATAACACTGGATACCAAATTCAGAAACAATGAATGTTGCTGCTATGAATATTCCATAAAGGCAGCAGTGCATGCAAGTTTATGTAGAAACAAGGTATCAATTATTGATTAGAAAAATTTGGATTGCAAAAAAGCTAATTATTAAAACGATGGCGTTCATAACTGGAGCCGCATTTTGCAACAAAGAGACAGACAGCCTCCACAGCAAGAAGGCATCCACTTAAAGGCTCAATAACATTACCAATATCTCCTTTCTTCAATTTCATGCAGATGAAAAGAAAACTTTGAGCAATTTTAATCTACAATTTCACTGACTATCTTCTTTAACAGGGCAGCGAGCCATTATACAGTAAAGGCAGAATTGAGTACATCAAGATTGGAGAACACCTTTAGACGAGGAAGATATAATCGGAAACGTACCATTGTTCGCACGTTTCTGTGGCCTCTGAAGCGCATTAATAAAATCGCCTTTAAAGAGCTGTCGTTTCCATCATCAATACCTGCACAAAAATCTGCCTTCGTCTTTGACGCTCGGAAATATCTCTGGATTCTAGTGGCCGCATCTATTTTGGCCTGTTCAGGACCGTCGCCGTCCGTTTCTCTAATTGTTTCACCACTAGTATAAGGTGGACCAATGCCTAAGGCATTGCGAGAACCACCATGCAAAGAAACATTCTGGCTGCAATCAAGTTCACCTGGGCTTCTTCTGCTATCATGGCGTGCTTGCTCGTTTGAGTTCCCATTGGACCGCAACCTGAAATGGTCTGAATTATCAGGTGCAAAAACGCCGCAGTTATGCTCAAGCCCTGTCGCATTTTCTTCCAAGCACAGACAGGCTGCGTCCGCCACTGACGGCCTCGGCTTGGTGTCTGCAATCGAATTGGTACAAGCCTCAAAGTGAGCCGCTGGTGAACTGCTAAACGGCGTTTTCCCAAAATTTGCACCGTCAGTTGGAGATATTTGGTTATCGTTCTTCTTCTTACCATCAAAACCTGCTTCCTTTTCTTTATTCAAACTGGATTCGGCGCACGCCTTGGCTTCGCATTCAAAACATCTTCTCAATTTGCCCCCTTCAATAGGAGCAAAGCACAAGGAGCACCTGGGGTAATGCAGGGGGCATGGCGATTGATCGTCTCTAGCCTGGCGATCCAAGCTACTGGCCGACAGCGACCCACACGAACGTCTTGATTCGCCTTCCCTGCTTTCTTCATCTAGCTCTTCTTTGCTCAGATTAGCTTTCACTGTCTTTGACTGAGTGTCGTTTCGTGGTTGTTTATTATCCGATTCAGAACTTTGTGCCTGAGTGGCCCTTGCTTGAAGAGCGTCATCAAGCCAACGACTAAATACATCCGAAATTCTTCGCATAAGCAAATCTGAAGGAACGAAATTTTCAGGATGCAGTGACTTTAATTCGCCATGTTAATTTAATAAGTTACGACCCTGCCTGATGTTCATCTTCTTTTATCATGTTACAGAATACTTCCTATTTCTAAAGCAAAATTCATTGTAGCTTTTCCTTGCATTACAACAATGATTACAAGCCTTACAAATATATCCGTGAAGCCTAAGAAAGTGCACATCTACAGCAAAATATCATAAATATTAAAGATGAAATCATTGAAAATACATATTTACAACACTGTCAATTGTACCTTCTAAAGACACAAGATCCTAGCAGAAATCTTTCTAAGGGACATATTCAAAGGATCACAAAGAACAGCTGCGAGAAAACAAAAGGAAAGAGAAGCCATAAACACTAGGGTGGAGGGACATAAAGTACGATCAAGAAGCTAAATAAAAAAACGTGATAAAGGTAAAAAAATAAAATGATTAAACATGGGGAAAATGAAAAGGAATGGTAGGGTAAAATATAGACACAAAGAATAAAGATAGCAGAATGAAAAGAAAATTTAAAAAAAAGGAAGAAAAAAGGAGAAGAAATAAGAAGTAGTAATGCAAGTAAAAAGACATTTGAGGAGAATAAAGAAAACGAAGAGGAATAAGGTCAAAAGTTAATAGTTTATATAGACAGGTTTGTAGATGGAAAAAGAAAAAACTATAGATATACGCAAAGATAAACGGAAAGGTAAAAGAAAAAGAGCAAATAAGTAATAGCATAAATTACAAAAAGGTAAAGAAGGAGTAAAATGGAAAATAGGAGTAACCTTGAAAAGAAAACGCCAAAAGAGAAAAACAGAAAATATGTAAAAAATATAAGTAAAGGAAAATATACTAAATGATGATTTCTTGAAAAAGTAAAAACTTGAAAACCTGTTTGAAACCGAGTTGACCTTACTTGAATTTTGGGCTTGAAGTTGCTGCTCGTTCTCTGGTCTTGACGACGGACCAGTGTCAGACCAGTCACCCCTCAGGCGCAACTTCTTAATGGTGGGCCGGCGCCAGCCAAGGTCAGTCTCGGAAAAGTCACTAATGGCGGACGAGTTGCAGGCGGAATTATCCGACCTCTCGCACGGCTGCTTTTTACGGCGATCAAATGAGAACAAGTAGACGTAATCACTGCAGTAGCTGACTAACATATTTTCTCCGCTTTCACTTGAAAGAAGAAATAAACAAATTGCTAAAAAAAGTTCCTAAAGATGTTGCTCTTCATTGAGCGTCAAAAGGCGAGTCTTCCTTGCCGAAACGTGAAAAAATCGTAAAAGTAGGAAACAAGGTGGCTATCCCAGAGATTACCAAAACGCTTAGTCATCCGTAGCCGCTTAGTTAAAAGCCACCCGAATAAAGGAAAACAATTAGCATCGTGATATGTACAGAGATGTGGCGAGGAAACATTCAAAGGATACTGAAATGATAGCTGCCTCAACCAGATAAAGAAATAGAACTATGTCCGCCTAACATTGAAAAAGAAATTCATTTTCAACTTTACCAAACAAAAAGCAACATGCAGGCATGTAAATTATAAGCAAAAAGTATAAATACAATAACAATTTATTAGGTTATCGAAACAAAAAGAGGGAACGTACAAACAGCGTAATGATGAGGCTTACTCGAATTGCAACGACGTTATGCGACAAGACGACTTTTGCAGGGATTTGGGTTTGAAGCACCCAAGGGGCTTCGTGTTGGATGGCTTGCCTTGGCTTGAGTGGAAGTTCTCTTCCCTTGCTGATATGAAACGCGCATCATAAACCCTCACATAGCTATCCTCGCATCCAGCTCCAAACTGGTACGGATTCGTGGGATTAACGGCGAGTGCGGTTATTGCAGTTAGCCGCTCCACCAGCACGTTCTGAAATAAAAACCCTCTAAAATAGTACTATCTCTTTATACTCTTACTAGAAATATATTTATACTCAAACTCTACATATGAATGTCTCGTTCTGTTTAGGTGAAAGTTCTATAAATTAGAACTATATTAAGCTCGCAGTTTAGTATAAAAGATAAAATAGCATAACATAAAGAAGCCAAAATTTCAAATTAGCAATGGAGCCGCCTTCTAAAAGCATGTCAACATTTGAAGATTGCTGCTGACTTAGCAACGAAGCTGGACATGGCAAGAAAAGCCGTATGAAGACTGAATATTTTGGCAAAAGTGTTGTTTTTGTCTAGCGTCGTCTTGAACAGCGCCCATGCTCCTCAAAAACATAGTTGAAAGTGGCAATTAGATCATACATCTACTGCAGGGGGAAAGTGTTTGTGCTTCACTTAGGCAAATGGATTCACTGAGTTCACGTATCAAAATGCAATAGTCGTTCGCTTAAATGTACTCAAGAGTAATGTAAGTATAAATGTACTTATAGAACACGAACCTACCTCTTTACACTCTTGGCAATAGCAGTTAGACTTTACGCGCAGGTCAAAATGCCTCACAGTACCGTCTTCTCCACATGACAGGAAACAATGCGGATCGCCAGGTATAACAGACACCTAGGAGACAGATTCGCTTTCACCAGCAAAGGATTCGTTCGCTTTGCATTTCCATCAACTTCCCTTCGTAGAAGTACCAGGGTCCGAAGAAGAACTTCCCCGCGAAATACTATAATCCGTCACAACGTTGCATGCCACCCAATTGGAAAAGGTCAAATGCAAAATTGTTGAAATTTGTAATGTAAAACACAAGTAGAGCGACGAAAGGCTGTAGACCATAGGTATTTAAAGACGCAAAATAACTATTGGCATAAGACTTCTTCACAAACACGTTACGTTCCATGTAGGGATGTTACAAATAGGGAATGTAGGGACGGTACATTTAGGGATGTTACATATAGGGATGAATTTCCGCACCCATCCCTAAATGTGACATGTAGCGTTACCACCGTGAATGTTAAGTTTAAATGAAAGGAATACACACAGTCGGGTATCGCAAGTGAAAAACACTTTACGCCGTTGTCCGCAAAATAAAATATTGCAAATGGGAAAACAGCACAACAAGTACAGGCAAGTAAAATTACTTTTTATACATAGACATTGTTACATATATGACTCTTTATTTACATATATATATATAAATATAAATATATATCTTGTGGGTAGCTGATAGTGAGTGACATGATTTTTGGGATTGGCCAGGTAGCTCACGACACGGCTACGATAAAGAAGGGCTAAAATATCACATTTATAGCACCTGTCTTGCTGTAATAAGAATAGGCAAATGCCATCAGATCTAGAAAAGACAAGTCTATGTTTCAGTTTACAAATATTAAATGGAATAACTCAAGCGTTACCTCGTATGTAGTGCCAGCATGGCAATTAAAGTAATTTTGCCCATAGAAAGTATCAATGCCTAGCTCGTTGTAATATATCTTTCCACCACCACAACACGACAGTATCTATAAATTAAAACAACATTTCCTTCTGTTGGTACTTGGTATTGAAAAAATCAAAACCAAAATATGGTGAACTATTATAGAAGCCTATAACGCTAAATTTATGCTTCCATCTGTTCAAAGGATTGCATCCAACCTACTAATGAACTTTAGTTGTCTAAGAGCTTCATTGCATCTGTGAAAATAGATATGTAGTATAAACTGTTTAAAGGAAAGAATAACAAGCATGATTGTATGACCATAAGGAAGAAAATTCACAATTACAAAATTTTATACTGCTTATAGTCTGGTCGAATTGTGGCTTGACCTAGAATTAAATGCTACATTAGCAAACTTTATACCATTCGAATCGAAATTTAATGAAGAATAACATATTGAGAGCCTCATACTGAGGTCTTTGGGCAAAAAAAGTTATAACCGCTAGTTTGGATGGGGTTTTGTCAACAATTTGTGCGACTTTCGATATTTAGCTGCGAACCCTTCTGTTGAAAAGACATTGTATACCTTAAACTGCATATTGTAAACGGTTCGAACTTTGCACCAATACGTTGAAATATGTTACGCTTAATCAGATAAGGTTTAAAAATAACACGATGACGTCATCAGTGACGTCACCACCATCGAATATATCGGGGCTAGTACTAATAAAAAGTAGAAATCGTAAAGCTAAGGCTTTCAACGCTGGAAATGTAGCCTTATAAGTAGCTACTGATAAGAATATTATAAAATTTCAAAGATGTCTGTGGCATCATCATTGTCATGACCATCTAACTCGGATATGGGTTTTGCTGAATTTTCAAAAGCATCACCGTGACATCAATATGCAACGATTCCCAACCCTCTCAAAGCTTATGTTCAATCTCGAAGAGTACAAGAAGTACCTCGCTAAAACGTCTCGGACATCAAAGTTATGGTTGCAATATTTGGATTACATCGCTGTGGTAAAAATGTTTATTCGTGCGGAGAGAACTGGCGACTGGAACTTGCATCGCTGCTACAGCCCATGTTAACTATGCTAAATGTGCAAGATTGCATCTACAAAACATGCTTGATTTGGAAAGCTCTCATCCTTGGGTCTATGATCAGTTTGCAAGAGGCAATCTGCACACTGTCAGGCGCAGTGAGCGATTTTGGTCAGGCTTATGGACGGATTTGGTCATTGAACAGGTGATGATGAGAGCATTGAAGAGCAACGGTGGTCTGACGCGAGGAAAAGGTATTTCGGAATCTACTCGCCAGTTATGGATCGGAAGTATGCATAGATGTGCAGATATACACAATGCAATGAGTGAATTGACTGGCGCATATAGGAAAACAAGTGAACAGCATGTTCAGTTAGGCCTAAGCAGAGTGTCTCGAGACAATAAAGATCTTACGTTAATCAAAGAATGGTTTGATCTCCACAACCCTTTTGGTAAAGACGGGCAACATCTTAAAAGTCTTTCAACTGGCTTGATTGCTGATGATCGAGTAAACTGTGATGAAGCAGAGAATGTTGGACGAAATATTCAAAACCAACTTGGTAACAGGAGCATGGAAGATGCGAGCATCAAGAGAAAAGAAAGAGTTCAAACATTTGAAGATCTCTTACCTTAGACGAAAATTGGGAACAATGCCGTGACCATCAATCCAACTACACTGTTTAGCCGTTTGACTGCCTTGGCTAACTTCCAAAGTAACGCTCTGAAAACTTTTGCTATGAGCTAACTCAAGAGCCGACGTCTCTCTTTAAACAAGGTATGATGAGAAAATCGACTAAAGCTGTTCTTAGAAATCACTTACTGGGTACAGAGAATGCCACTATCCCGACTACAAATGACGTTTGCGTAGTTGATGGTGGTGCATTGCCCCACAAAGTCCAATGGCCAATATCAACGTATTCTGAAGTGCTTGAACAGTACATTGCATTTGTAAAGCAAAGATTTGGGAAGTACACCTGCGTAGACGTTGTTTTTGATGGATACTCAGACAGAATGTCAACAAAAGGTCAGGAGCATCTTCGTCGAATGAGCAAAACGTCAGCTAGCATTGAAATCACTGAAAGCTCAAAAGTTACTGGTAGCAGGGAAGCATTTCTGGCGAACATCGATAACAAGGATAGGCTGATTAAGTTGCTTTGTACTCGGTTAGAGAGGGAAAGGTTTGTCGCAGTTCAAAGTAATGGAGACGCAGATATCTCAATTGTGAAGACTGCCCTTGAGTACGCAGAAACTGGTAGGTGTGTTGTTGTGATGGCAGAAGATACGGATATATTGGTGCTCATGATGAGCCACTGGAGAGATGGATTGGGAGAATTGTTCTTTGGAACAGAGAAAAAGGAAAAGAAAAGGCGACATTTAAAATTGTTATACTGGAGCATGCGGGACCTTTTATCAACACAACAGTACCAAGAAGCACTTCTTTTTGCTCATGCTTGGAGTGGCTGTGACACAATTTCAGCTATGCACCAAAAAGGTATAAAACTGAAATAATAATAGCATAATAGCTTTGTACTGCATTACCTATAATGACATACCTTGCAGTTGATATTAGGTACTAGGATAACTACAATGATATGCCACTTTTCATCATTTAGAAAACTGTTATTGGTGCACTCTGTTTGTTATAGGGAAGCTGAAAATCCTGAAGCAGTTAGAATCGAGAGAAACACTTGAGATATCAAAACAATTTGGGAATTTGTCAATGACTCAGCAAGAGATCGGGAGGCAGGTGTTCAACTGGTGGTTAAAATGTAGATACATTTCTACTCAAAATATTTAATAAGCTTCTGAAATAAAATATCAAGCAATAGTATCACCAATTTAAATCAACTAACTGAATATTGCATACTTTATTTTCCAGCTACGGTGGCAAGAAATTCGACGCGTTGGCTAGTATACGATATACCAAATACATTGAAATGGTTACTGGTTACAACGAGCAATGTAGTAGAACCAGATAATCTTCCTCCAATTGAAAGAGCGACATACTACCATGCTTTACGAGTGCATCTTCAGGTTTATGACGTTTTTTATCTATTTAATTAAATTATGACCATTCATATAACTGATGTGGACGATATAACCAACACTGTTTTTATTCCTTTTCTAATTTATAGTTAGTTTAAGTAGGAAAATGACATTAGCTTCTGTATTTTATTCACAATATGAAATCAATTCCCAAAACTTTTTTGAACTTCCAGGTAGCACAGTGGAAGCATTTAGATCTTTGCTGTCTAAACCCGCAAGACTGGGGATGGAAAATGGAAGACGGTATTATGACACCAATCAAAACCGACCTTGATCCTGCTCCAGAATGGCTGCTTCAGGTTGTTCGTTGCAAATGCAAAATGAATACGAAGCATCCATGTGGAACCCTTTCTTGCTCTTGCCAGAAGAACGGGCTGACTTGTGTAACAGCATGCGGAAGCTGCCACGGTGATGCTTTTGAAAATTCAGCAAAACCCATATCCGAGTTAGATGATCATGACAATGATGATGCCACAGACATCTTTGAAATTTTATAATATTCTTATCAGTAGCTACTTATAAGGCTACATTTCCAGCGTTGAAAGCCTTAGCTTTACGATTTCTACT
This sequence comes from Nemopilema nomurai, assembly GCA_003864495.1. Lineage (NCBI taxonomy): Eukaryota > Metazoa > Cnidaria > Scyphozoa > Rhizostomeae > Rhizostomatidae > Nemopilema > Nemopilema nomurai. The sequence continues at coordinate 2,074,341 of ML133442.1, forward strand.
TTTTATTAGTACTAGCCCCGATATATTCGATAGTGGTGACGTCACTGATGACGTCATCGTGTTATTTTTAAACCTTATCGGATTAAGCGTAACATATTTCAACGTATTGGTGCAAAGTTCGAACCGTTTACAATATGCAGTTTAAGGTATACAATGTCTTTTCAACAGAAGGGTTCGCAGCTAAATATCGAAAGTCGCACAAATTGTTGACAAAACCTCCATCCAAACTAGCGGTTATAACTTTTTTTGCCCAAAGACCTCAGTATGAGGCTCTCAATATGTTATTCTTCATTAAATTTCGATTCGAATGGTATAAAGTTTGCTAATGTAGCATTTAATTCTAAGTTAACCATAATTTTCATTTAATTCAGCCAGACTATTAGACAAGTCTTTGGAAATGAGAAAACTAGAACTGGACATTGGAAAGAAAGGCAATGAGTAGAAGACTATTGACAAATTATCTGTCCATCACAACATGCTCCAAAGAATAAAGAGCAATGCAATAACATCCCATCACAGCAACAGTGCACCTTTGAACTCCCTAAATGATTTCTTATGAGATTATGAAAAAATCACTTATTTGACAATGAGACATTCATCAAGACATTGCATAATACTAAAGTTGTGATTAAAGTCTTTTAGGAATAAAATCAGAGGAATAGCTAGAGATGATCCAAGCTTCATAAATATAACACTTGAATAACATTCTCATCATTCCAAAGCAGTAGAAATAGATATGAAGGAAAATATAGGCTGACAAGGAATTTAAACAATATTGAAACTAACATTTATTGCAAACTTACTTTCTGGTCAGAGGTATTTGGTAAAAACTTGGCACTGAAAATATTTGCTTGGTGTCCAGACCTGATTGACTCTATGAGCTACAGTGGAAACAAGCAAAGAGTTTGGAGACACAGTATGGAAATACATTAGGAAATATATATCTAGGCTAAATCAAGGGGATTTTCTCAATCATCTCTACAATTACAAGCAATTACAAACAATGTACACAATACTGATAGCTCTGATAGCTGTACAGGCAAGATAAGTTTCTTTCCACTCACCTTGTTTGTTCCAACATGGTACAACTTCAAATAACAATCATCAGACCCAGATAAAATTTTATCACCACTATCATTCCAACTGATTGTATTTACCTGCAAAATGGAGCTTTTTTATGATGCTATCAATTCAACTGTTTATTTCTGGGTTGTGACAAATACTTTACACAATAGAATCTTACATGCCAAATAACTGGGCAGGACAACTACATGCTTTAGATGTTTATTAAATAGAACTGATGCATTGAAGTTTTGTTGATGTGTGGTATTGATAATAGCCATTTAAAATCAAAGATGTCCATTTAGAAAATCCCATTGATAAAAAAGCTTTAGAAAAGCAAATGTTGTAAAAAGTTGAGACATTTGAAAACTAGAAACATCCATTCATATGAAAATCTTGGATACAAAATCCACTTGAGATACGTACACATCCATTATGTCCTGTCAAAACTCGCCACTTTGCAAGCCTCTGAATTAATTTCCTGCTCCCTTTAAATCGATAATGCATATGTTTATAAAAGAATAGACTGATGATCATTCTGTAAGAACATAACTGAGTTAACTGCTTATAGACAACTAAATCACCTTATTTGTTTGTAATTATACACAAAAAGGTTGTACAACTAATTGGACTTCATAATATGCACTCTTTGGCTGGTCTGCAGAGTATGGCACTTTTCGACGAGATCTTCGGAGTGCACAGACAAAAAGCCTGGTGTGCTGGTGTGCACCACCAAAAATCTCTGGTGTGCACCAGCTACATTCCCCTGTTGTGGTAAAAATTTGCATGCCTTTCTCTTTTGCCCACCCTTTTCTTCTTTATGTCTGGGTCATTCAATCATGAAACCACTCTTTAGTCATCTAAATACAATTTAAGCAACACTCATTTTATATAAGAAATAGCTCATGAGCAACTAAGCCTTATTTTACAGAAGTTACAAAACCATACTGCCTGGACTGAAAGCTAAGAAGCAATTTGGAGTTTCAATTTCCCCATGCTAATGAAGAATGTTTTGACTCTGTACAATACAGTATAGCAAACTGTTTTGACATTGATGCAAGTGTGCATTATGTTGTTTCTTCTACTGAGACCTTAGCAATTTGGAAGTCCTTCTTCTAACAAAAATAGACTAGCTCCAGCTCTACACTAACGGGATAAAAAGTGTAGGAAAAATCACTTTAAGCCTTTAATAGCAAGTCTTATGATCTAAGAAGCTGCAAACCTAACCAGTTCAAGATCTAGCGTTATAAAATGAGTGAATATATTAAATCATCCACGCCCATCTTAGTTGCCACACCCAAAATTCCCGATGTGCAACAGATTTTGTACAAAAATATCTCCGGTGTGCACATGCCATACTCTGCAGACTGGATCTTTGGGATTACTTAAAAAGTTAGTTAAAATCTAGCATGCCTATATAAGAAAACTCATTAGTTATCAGCTACAGTCATTTTTACTAGTATTGATTCGTAATAATTTTAACAAATTATAACTAATTAGTATTACGATTTCTGAACAACCGATTTAATCTTGAAATCATCATCATGTTAAACTTGTGGGCACATGTAACTCAAATACAACCTCTAGCAGCGTTAATGATCGAACTCGGTGCTTTCCCACCAAGCTCTCGCTCTTGAATTCGGGAATACATTGCAGCAACATCAGTCTTCGGCATTTAAAGCAAAGTTTTTGGAATAATGTTTGCGTAAAAACTACATTTTGGTGGCCATTTACGCTTGAGTGCTCTCGGCCAAAACAAAGTTGAGTCAAAAAGAGGCTCCTGCCAAAATCTGGGGTTGATCCGGTTTTCATCACAGTTAATTCAAATGAACCAAATTATCAAAACTTATCTTATTATGAGACATGAGTAGCATCAGCACATTAGAAAAATCAGTTTGGCAAGAAATCGTGGAAAATCGTTAAAATCTTTGGATAAATATAGCCCTTGTAAAGTTTTTAAAGAAGGGGGCTGCATTTAAAAGATACCTGCTGGCTAAAGAAGGGAAATATAATGCTGAATATGCAAAATTCAGAAATCAAACTAAATGGAAAATAAGAAAGGCTAAAAGAGACTTTGAAATGGATATAGCAAGATAAGCCAAAAATACCCCCCGAAAGCATTTCAGAACAATTCTAAGTCAAAGCTCAAAACGAGGGCAGGGGTTATTGCCTTAGAAAAATCAGATGGAACAGTTGGCCCACGCCAGTCTGGAAAAGCAAAAGTGTTAAATGAATACTTGACAAGTGTTTTCATACAGGTAGATATTAACAACATATCTGAAGCAGAAAAATGGAGCGCGGATTTTTCTTCCTGATTTAGTCATTACAGAGGGTCAGGTGAAAAAGATGCCCAAAGCCTGAGGATTGACAAAATGCCAGGTCCTGATGGCATGCGCCCAAGGATATTGAAGGATACCATTGCAATTCGCCTATGCATTCTGCTCAATAAGTCTGTCTTAGAAAGAAGACTTCTGTAAGAATGGAATGGAAGCAGGGCCGTCGTTATGGAGGGTGACACCCCTCCCCCCAGGACCGTAAATCTATCTTAAGCACTCAAGCGTAAATAGCCACCAAAATGCCGTTTTAACGCAAACATCATTCCAAATACCTTGCTTGAAATGCCGAAGACTTATGTTGCTGGCATGTATTCCCGAATAAAAGAGCGTTACCGTAATTCCCCACGATTTTCCACCTGCGCTGCTTCTCCACACACCCCCAGTGCTTGTCCCCAGGCTCAAGCATCACCTTCGACTTCCAGCCTGAATCATGGGCTGCAGCTTTTTTCACTTTCTGCCTACCTAGTGCTGCACTATCTACTGGACTATCACTACATTCTGGTTGTGCTACCTCTGCTCCTTCTTCCAGGGGATACAATCTCTATATCTATCAGATCTCTGAACAGGACTATCAACACAAACCGGCTTTCCCTTAGCTACAAGCTTCACTCACGCACCTCCTTTCTTATAACCAATTTCTCCGTCACTCCAACTTTCCTATTTTGGCTATTATATCCCTAAAGTCTGCCAGATACTCTCTACGCCCTCTTATCCAAAAATGTTCTTTCTTGCTTGACAAATATCTTAACTGGGTAAAAACTTCGTGTCAGTGACATCTTCATCTGATGTCCCTTCAGGGAGAATAGTAAGCTGTTTACCATAAGTGAGGTGTGCAGGGGTTATAACTTCATACCCTACTTCGTCATATTCGTATGCGATGGGTCTGCAATTTAGAGTTGCCTATTTCTACAAAAATTATTTGCAGTTCATCAAAAACTAACCTGGCACGGCCTAAAACCTTCCTTTAACACCTTTAATTGTTCCTCATAAAATCCCCCAACCCATGGACTATTGGCTAGAATTTACCCTCCATTGAATTCTATTCCTTGAAATATATTCTCTGGCTTTTTAATTTTCATACAACTTTCCTTTTAACTTATTTGCTGCTTTATAAGTCTTGAAATGCAACATGTGAAGGCCAACAAAGTCTATACCGATCGTAGAGGATGGCTTTTAGTGACTCATTTGTATACTTTTCATTGTCACACCATGTCATGCCGACACATCTTTTCTCGCTCCTCAGCCTAGACTTTTCAATCCTCATTACATCATCACCATTTCATTATCCTCTCATCCTTCGTCAGAAAATTTATTCTTAGAGCATCGGTATAAATATGATGGTATAGTTGAGTTAAACCAGTCAGAAACAGAGTCACATTCATCGATTACAACAGGCAACGCGTCGTCTCTCTCTCTCGGCTTGGCTGAGCACCAAGTCGGTAGAATCCCATCACAACTCGTTTCTACAGGCTCATCTTGTTTCACTCTAATTTCTGGCAAATCTGCAAGAGGGTGAGCAGCAAATGACTTCCCTCAAATGATTTTCGTATCACCTCCAGAGCGGATCAGCTAATAACCTAATCAGAGCCTAGTGTAATAGATTCGTGTGGCGTAGTGTAACTGAAACCCCTATCCGATATGAAAATAACTCCGCTCAGATGGCAATCCGGTTTAGAGTGTAAATGGCACCTTCCTTCACCTTCTTAAGCTCACTTATACAACCTTCTCATATAGTTAACCATTCTCCAGAAAGTTCTTGATCCGAAGACAATGCTCATATCACTGCTCATTTGAGCACAAAGCTCCTGGAATAATACCTTCCAACTCACAACAATAGGGCTTACCACTCCTAATGGATCATACAAGCTTGCTAGTGTGCCGAGAATGTTACTTTTGGTAGGATCAGCCAGTTCTACGATCTTTTCAAATGAGGATATAAATTCATCATACTTTCTCTATGGTTGTGTCTCGTGTGTGGCCTGGCGTTGCTTTGGCACGTGATTGGTCACCCTCAACACTCGCACTTCATGCCCCTTCCTTTTTAACTTTCTCCATTACTGCTCTCGGGGTTGTGTCATTTATTGACCATTTCCTTAGCCTAAATCCTTGACCTTGCTGCATCAAAAATCTTAAATGCACCTCACAATTGCTATCGCCCTCACCCAGTCATTTACATATAGGCTACGCTTCATTGATCCTACAAACTGGAGGTCTTCTCCTACAAATGTGTCCAAATGATACTGTTCATTGGCATTCAAAAACAATGGAGAGCAATAAGCCCAAAATACCACTCTGCAAAACCTATATTCAACCGGTTTAATTTATTTCGAGTTTATATCGTCCACCCATAGATATATTAAACCGCCCCTGTCTTTCTTTGCAATGTCCACATTCAGGAAAGAGATATCTCTGTCTCCTATATTAGCTCTATTCCCTAAGCCTTACCAGAACATCATACAAATAAGGGTTGAAGGTTGTCCTACATGGGAACAGTCATTTAAGGAAACTCCTTCCTACACAAAAACTAAATAGACACAAAGATACCCAATTTAGGCATTGATGTAGCGAATTTGCATTTGATGAAGCAAATTTGCATTTGATGTGACACTTGTGGACCACCGTCGTAAAGCTTAACAATCACCTAGATATGCACAAGGGCAATTTCCGCAACTGATGAAACTGCAAAGACAGGATTCAAGACACGAACAACATGCAGCAAAAACACATCTTTGACATGTTTAGTTATTTTTGGTTAAAATAGTGAGTTTTCTAAAGAAGATTGGGAACAAACCATGCACTTTTTCAACAAATGTTTCCTTCTTTATCAGACACATCAAACTACCAGTCCCCTTCAAACTAAATCCATCAAAAAGTAATCCTGCATTTTCAAAGCCTGATTGCCAATTTTTCTAAGGTTGAGTCATTCTTTGTTTGTAAAAGCAGAAAACTGTCCTGGTCATATGTGAGTATTTAGAGTGCTCACAAAATAGTTGAAAGCAAACGATGGCGGAGACACGTGCAACGATTTAGATGACTGAGGCCCTTGTCAGGTGAGTTTGTTCTTCTGCCTTCTTTTAACGTCCCAGTTGTACACCCTGGCCATATCTTTGCTAAGTTAAGGCTACAAAAAGAAGCCAGTTTATGAATTTTCAGAAATTGTAAAATGCTTCACTGCATCAGTGTCTTCCGCGAGCATGTCAACTGTCTTCGACATATGTGAACAAATAAAGCAGAAGAAGATGTGCGAAAAGGATACTGACTTCAGTCGTTGTTATTTGATCTCTCAAGAAGTTGATATCATTTTCTATGTCACTGAGGTTATCTTTGGCGGTTTTTATATTCTTTGCCAGCAAAGCGTCAGCTTCATCAATATCGTATTCAAGCATCACATTGGCCTGAAGGATAAAATAAAGCTAGCATAAGTAGAATGGGAAGTAAAACAACTCATGTTCTTTTCTCCATAAGTTCTAACTAACTGTCCGATTCATATTACACTATGACGTGAATATGTTTTGACAGTTTTTTGAGCAGCCACTCTCCTTAAAAAAGTAAACTTCAAAAGCTCTCTTGGAATTGAATACTTTCTCAGCGTACATCTACCGGCAAAAAATGTTCCCAATAAGCAAAAAAATCCTTTGCAATGTTGACTTTGGTTATTTTCCTTTCTCCGTCGAATAAATATGGATTGCTGAATTGCCCGCTATGGATTATATGGTTAATGTAGATGTTGTGGTTAATGAATTATGTGGTTAATGTAGATGTTGTGGTTAATGAAAACATTGTGTAGAAATGCACTTACCCCTAGCCACAAACAAACGGTTTTTGTTGCAGGCAACGCAGCATTGACGTAAAGCTGATCTGACAGAAGAAACTGGGTATTAACTGGCTCTAGCTCTTCCTAAAAAAGATAATGTTCTCAAATGAAGCAAACACGAGCTTAGATGCATATAATCAAAACATACATAAAATTTTCAAAAAAAAACACAAGTTCAAAAACTCTCTCCTTTAGCATCTTTAGGTGGGTCTTAACAAAGCTTCGTCCCGATACAGCAGCCTACTTTTATAGCCGCTTTTGCTGGAAAACCAAGAGCTAGAAGTTGCGTCTTATTTCGGAAAAAATATTTTTGATGAAGTCTTAAAACGTAAAAATTATATGTAAATAGATGGGGCATCTTTATCCTCAAATTGATATCAAAGATTTTGAGAAAGTGAAAACCATTTGATACCTTATTCTTACCAACCCAAAGCAGTGAGGAATATTCCTTTCTACGTGGGAACTTCTAGACACGAGAAACATAACGGCTGAAACTTTCGTTATCAACCAAGCCATTTGGGTTTGCGACAAAGCTACCATCGCAAAATACCATTTCAAGAATTTAATTAGGGCTGAATGCAAAACTAGAACAATGTTTGGCAATACCGCTCTTGTCTTCAGGTATTCTATGGCATCTAGCGTCGTTTTTATATCCGGTATTTGTGCCTTCAATCTGCAAAAAATAAGCCCTTATGAATGAGAAGAGGGAGATCAACATATAAGACGATTGAGATAACAGTCCAGATTGGAAAAAGGCAGGGAAGATCAAATGAGATGTCAAGCAAGGTGGGAATGGTGAGCAAAAACTATGCAAAAGGGATCAGAATAGAGCTATACTGACTAAGATCATCATAGAAATGATACCAGTCAAAGAAGACCTTAAAGGGTCAATTTGGCAAGAACTGAATGAAGAGCCTGAGTCTGCCAAAGAGTACGGAAGATTAGTGAGTGGGGAAAAATTAACACGAAAGCATAGGAGAAACCTTGGACACTATGTTAGCAAAAGCAAATGATTTGCAAACTGTGCTATTGCAGATGGTCAGATGTAGAAAATGAGCATGGAATCAGCATGGTATCTATAAACTGCAGACAGGATTCGTCTTTAATGGCAAGCTGCAAAAGAAAAAAGAAAAAAAAGCTAACAGGTATGGATGAAAGTGATGGATGAAGGTGGTAGGTGAAAGTGGTGAGTGAAGGTACTGGGTGAAAACGATGGATGAAAGTGGTGGATGGAAGTGGTGGATGAAAGTACTTAGTGAAAGAACTGGGTGGAAGTGGTAAGTGAAAGTAGTGGGTGGAAGTGGTAAGTGAAAGTGTGGGTGGAAGTGGTAAGTGAAAGTAGTGGGTGGAAGTGGTAAGTGAAAGTAGTGGGTGAAAGTAGTGAGTGAAAGTAGTGTGTGAAAACGATGGATGAAAGTGGTGGATGGAAGTAGTGGATGAAAGTACTTAGTGAAAGTACTGGGTGGAAGTGGTAAGTGAAAGTAGTGGGTGGAAGTGGTAAGTGAAAGTAGTGGGTGGAAGTGGTAAGTGAAAGTAGTGGGTGAAAGTGGTGAGTGAAGGTACTGGGTGAAAACGATGGATGAAAGTGGTGGATGGAAGTGGTGGATGAAAGTACTTAGTGAAAGTACTGGGTGGAAGTGGTAAGTGAAAGTAGTGGGTGAACTGGTAAGTGAAAGTAGTGGGTGGAAGTGGTAAGTGAAAGTAGTGGGTGGAAGTGGTAAGTGAAAGTAGTGGGTGAAAGTAGTGAGTGAAAGTAGTGTGTGAAAACGATGGATGAAAGTGGTGGATGGAAGTAGTGGATGAAAGTACTTAGTGAAAGTACTGGGTGGAAGTGGTAAGTGAAAGTAGTGGGTGGAAGTGGTAAGTGAAAGTAGTGGGTGGAAGTGGTAAGTGAAAGTAGTGGGTGGAAGTGGTAAGTGAAAGTAGTGGGTGGAAGTGGTAAGTGAAAGTAGTGGGTGAAAGTGGTGAGTGAAGGTACTGGGTGAAAACGATGGATGAAAGTGGTGGATGGAAGTAGTGGATGAAAGTACTTAGTGACAGTACTGGGTGGAAGTGGTAAGTGAAAGTAGTGGGTGGAACTGGTAAGTGAAAGTAGTGGTGGAAGTGGTAAGTGAAAGTAGTGGGTGGAAGTGGTAAGTGAAAGTAGTGGGTGAAAGTAGTGAGTGAAAGTAGTGTGTGAAAACGATGGATGAAAGTGGTGGATGGAAGTGGTGGATGAAAGTACTTAGTGAAAGTACTGGGTGGAAGTGGTAAGTGAAAGTAGTGGCTGAAGGTAGTGGGTGAAAGTGGTAGATGGAAGTGGTAAGTGAAAGTACTGGGTGGAAGTAATGGGTGGAAGTGGTAAGTGAAAGTAGTGGGTGGAAGTGGTAAGTGAAAGTAGTGGGTGGAAGTGGTAAGTGAAAGTAGTGGGTGAAAGTAGTGAGTGAAAGTAGTGTGTGAAAACGATGGATGAAAGTGGTGGATGGAAGTGGTGGATGAAAGTACTTAGTGAAAGTACTGGGTGGAAGTGGTAAGTGAAAGTACTGGGTGGAAGTGGTAAGTGAAAGTAGTGGGTGGAAGTGGTAAGTGAAAGTAGTGGGTGAAAGTGGTGAGTGAAGGTACTGGGTGAAAACGATGGATGAAAGTGGTGGATGGAAGTGGTGGATGAAAGTACTTAGTGAAAGTACTGGGTGGAAGTGGTAAGTGAAAGTAGTGGGTGGAACTGGTAAGTGAAAGTAGTGGGTGGAAGTGGTAAGTGAAAGTAGTGGGTGGAAGTGGTAAGTGAAAGTAGTGGGTGAAAGTAGTGAGTGAAAGTAGTGTGTGAAAACGATGGATGAAAGTGGTGGATGGAAGTAGTGGATGAAAGTACTTAGTGAAAGTACTGGGTGGAAGTGGTAAGTGAAAGTAGTGGGTGGAAGTGGTAAGTGAAAGTAGTGGGTGGAAGTGGTAAGTGAAAGTAGTGGGTGGAAGTGGTAAGTGAAGTAGTGGGTGGAAGTGGTAAGTGAAAGTAGTGGGTGAAAGTGGTGAGTGAAGGTACTGGGTGAAAACGATGGATGAAAGTGGTGGATGGAAGTGGTGGATGAAAGTACTTAGTGAAAGTACTGGGTGGAAGTGGTAAGTGAAAGTAGTGGGTGGAAGTGGTAAGTGAAAGTAGTGGGTGAAAGTAGTGAGTGAAAGTAGTGTGTGAAAACGATGGATGAAAGTGGTGGATGGAAGTGGTGGATGAAAGTACTTAGTGAAAGTACTGGGTGGAAGTGGTAAGTGAAAGTAGTGGGTGGAAGTGGTAAGTGAAAGTAGTGGGTGGAAGTGGTAAGTGAAAGTAGTGGGTGAAAGTGGTGAGTGAAAGTACTGGGTGGAAGTGGTAAGTGAAAGTAGTGGGTGGAAGTGGTAAGTGAAAGTAGTGGGTGAAAGTAGTGGGTGAAAGTGGTAGATGGAAGTGGTAAGTGAAAGTACTAGGTGGAAGTAATGGGTGGAAGTAATGAGTGAAAGTAGTGTGTGAAACCGATGGATGAAAGTGGTGGATGGAAGTGGTGGATGAAAGTACTTAGTGAAAGTAGTGGGTGGAAGTGGTAAGTGAAAGTAGTGGCTGAAGGTAGTGGGTGAAAGTACTAGGTGGAAGTAATGGGTGGAAGTAATGAGTGAAAGTAGTGGGTGAAAACGATGGATGAAAGTGGTGGATGGAAGTGGTGGATGAAAGTACTTAGTGAAAGTAGTGGGTGGAAGTGGTAAGTGAAAGTAGTGGGTGGAAGTGGTAAGTGAAAGTAGTGGGTGGAAGTGGTAAGTGAAAGTAGTGGGTGAAAGTAGTGGGTGAAAGTGGTAGATGGAAGTGGTAAGTGAAAGTACTAGGTGGAAGTAATGGGTGGAAGTAATGAGTGAAAGTAGTGGGTGAAAACGATGGATGAAAGTGGTGAATGGAAGTGGTGGATGAAAGTACTTAGTGAAAGTAGTGGGTGGAAGTGGTAAGTGAAAGTAGTGGTGGAAGTGTAAGTGAAAGTAGTGGGTGGAAGTGGTAAGTGAAAGTAGTGGGTGAAAGTAGTGGGTGAAAGTGGTAGATGGAAGTGGTAAGTGAAAGTACTAGGTGGAAGTAATGGGTGGAAGTAATGAGTGAAAGTAGTGGGTGAAAACGATGGATGAAAGTGGTGAATGGAAGTGGTGGATGAAAGTACTTAGTGAAAGTAGTGGGTGGAAGTGGTAAGTGAAAGTAGTGGGTGGAAGTGGTAAGTGAAAGTAGTGGGTGAAAGTAGTGGGTGAAAGTGGTAGATGGAAGTGGTAAGTGAAAGTACTAGGTGGAAGTAATGGGTGGAAGTAATGAGTGAAAGTAGTGGTGAAACGATGGATGAAAGTGGTGAATGGAAGTGTTGGATGAAAGTACTTAGTGAAAGTAGTGGGTGGAAGTGGTAAGTGAAAGTAGTGGGTGAAGTGGTAAGTGAAAGTAGTGGGTGGAAGTGGTAAGTGAAAGTAGTGGGTGGAAGTGGTAAGTGAAAGTAGTGGGTGGAAGTGGTAAGTGAAAGTAGTGGGTGAAAGTAGTGGGTGAAAGTGGTAGATGGAAGTGGTAAGTGAAAGTACTAGGTGGAAGTAATGGGTGGAAGTAATGAGTGAAAGTAGTGTGTGAAAACGATGGATGAAAGTGGTGGATGGAAGTGGTGGATGAAAGTACTTAGTGAAAGTAGTGGGTGGAAGTGGTAAGTGAAAGTAGTGGGTGGAAGTGGTAAGTGAAAGTAGTGGCTGAAGGTAGTGGGTGAAAGTGGTAGATGGAAGTGGTAAGTGAAAGTACTAGGTGGAAGTAATGGGTGGAAGTAATGAGTGAAAGTAGTGGGTGAAAACGATGGATGAAAGTGGTGAATGGAAGTGGTGGATGAAAGTACTTAGTGAAAGTAGTGGGTGGAAGTGGTAAGTGAAAGTAGTGGGTGGAAGTACTTAGTGAAAGTAGTGGGTGGAAGTGGTAAGTGAAAGTAGTGGGTGGAAGTGGTAAGTGAAAGTAGTGGGTGGAAGTGGTAAGTGAAAGTAGTGGGTGAAAGTAATGGGTGGAAGTAATGAGTGAAAGTAGTGTGTGAAAACGATGGATGAAAGTGGTGGATGGAAGTGGTGGATGAAAGTACTTAGTGAAAGTAGTGGGTGGAAGTGGTAAGTGAAAGTAGTGGGTGGAAGTGGTAAGTGAAAGTAGTGGCTGAAGGTAGTGGGTGAAAGTGGTAGATGGAAGTGGTAAGTGAAAGTACTGGGTGGAAGTAATGGGTGGAAGTAATGAGTGAAAGTAGTGTGTGAAAACGATGGATGAAAGTGGTGGATGGAAGTGGTGGATGAAAGTACTTAGTGAAAGTAGTGGGTGGAAGTGGTAAGTGAAAGTAGTGGGTGGAAGTGGTAAGTGAAAGTAGTGGCTGAAGGTAGTGGGTGAAAGTGGTAGATGGAAGTGGTAAGTGAAAGTACTAGGTGGAAGTAATGGGTGGAAGTAATGAGTGAAAGTAGTGGGTGAAAACGATGGATGAAAGTGGTGAATGGAAGTGGTGGATGAAAGTACTTAGTGAAAGTATGGTGGAAGTGGTAAGTGAAAGTAGTGGGTGGAAGTGGTAAGTGAAAGTAGTGGGTGGAAGTGGTAAGTGAAAGTAGTGGCTGAAGGTAGTGGGTGAAAGTGGTAGATGGAAGTGGTAAGTGAAAGTACTGGGTGGAAGTAATGGGTGGAAGTAATGAGTGAAAGTAGTGGTGAAAACGATGGATGAAAGTGGTGGATGGAAGTGGTGGATGAAAGTACTTAGTGAAAGTAGTGGGTGGAAGTGGTAAGTGAAAGTAGTGGGTGGAAGTGGTAAGTGAAAGTAGTGGCTGAAGGTAGTGGGTGAAAGTGGTAGATGGAAGTGGTAAGTGAAAGTACTGGGTGGAAGTAATGGGTGGAAGTAATGAGTGAAAGTAGTGGGTGAAAACGATGGATGAAAGTGGTGAATGGAAGTGGTGGATGAAAGTACTTAGTGAAAGTAGTGGGTGGAAGTGGTAAGTGAAAGTAGTGGGTGGAAGTGGTAAGTGAAAGTAGTGGGTGGAAGTGGTAAGTGAAAGTAGTGGGTGAAAGTAGTGGGTGAAAGTGGTAGATGGAAGTGGTAAGTGAAAGTACTAGGTGGAAGTAATGGGTGGAAGTAATGAGTGAAAGTAGTGGGTGAAAACGATGGATGAAAGTGGTGGATGGAAGTGGTGGATGAAAGTACTTAGTGAAAGTAGTGGGTGGAAGTGGTAAGTGAAAGTAGTGGGTGGAAGTGGTAAGTGAAAGTAGTGGCTGAAGGTAGTGGGTGAAAGTGGTAGATGGAAGTGGTAAGTGAAAGTACTGGGTGGAAGTAATGGGTGGAAGTAATGAGTGAAAGTAGTGGGTGAAAACGATGGATGAAAGTGGTGAATGGAAGTACTTAGTTAAAGTACTGGGTGAAGTGGTAAGTGAAAGTAGTGGCTGAAGGTAGTTGGTGAAAGTGGTAGATGGAAGTCGTAAGTGAAAGTAGTGGGTGGAAGTAATGAGTGAAAGTAGTGTGTGAAAACGATGGATGAAAGTGGTGGACGGAAGTAGTGGATGAAAGTGGTAAGTGAAAGTAGTGGCTGAAGGTAGTGGGTGAAAATGTGGAGCCAAGGGGCGACGATGGCCTAACCGACTCAGGCTTGAAGAGGAGAATGCATAAAATTGAAATATGGCCTGTCAAACGAGGATGTACCTGGTGTCAATATGTGGCTGAACTGGGGCAAGAGCCAGATAGGGAAAAGCAGAATAGTTCTGCGATAAAGGAGCGCAAAAGAATTGCTTGCAAAAGCAAGAAACCTTGTTGGTAAAACAAGACAACACGTGGTGAACATACAGCGCACAAATATATTGCAAAACTGAAGGCGGTTATCAAACGCGATTACGCACCTTAGCCTTTTCTGGACTAGGTTTACTTCCATAAACTTGTACTTCTGGTACTGCTCATCAAGCTTCCCGAGCACGACCTCTGTGCTAACGTTTTCTTCTGAGATCATATATGCATCTACATCATCCTGAAAAAATATTATTAAAAACTTCGGTCAGGATCTAAATTTCCACAGAAAACTGTTAATTTTCATTTAAACCTCAGCACCAACTTACTAGGTGAAGCCTTCGAAGTATCATATTGATTTACAGGAGTAGTTGGAGTAAGGTACACGATCGGCCTCTTGTGGCAAAGCCCTAAAAAGTTTTAAGATACCAAGCCTACAGACTCTGGAGATTTAAAGTAATAACTTATTTCTAAGGGTTGACATGTTTACGGGCCTCTCGAGCCCCCGCACCCTTTTTATGCTCCTGCTTGTAGTTGCAACAGCCATCTGCTATCCTATCAGCCAAACAATTAATAAGTTTCCTATCAAAGATCGTTTGGCAAATGTTTGGAGCATGATACACATCCAGAAGACTTCCCCTGAAGTGACTACATTAACCAGATACATATGATTTACTAGTAACTATCTTTTGATTTACTCCAAGGGCCAACCTCAAAAGGGGATCCCTATCTTTAATTTCAAGTCTTTTCGCTAGCTCCTACAGTTAGTCAAAGCCAACGGTTCTAAGTTTGTTCCTTCACATGCAAGAGAGCACTTTCAGAAAACCTTCTCAACTAAAATGCCTCCAGTTAGAGCAGAGATTCTAATGAAGCATTACAATTGGTGCATTTGAGAACAGAAACATATTATAAACCATCAGTTATTTTAGATGAAAAAGGAATAAAGGATGTTAAAAGATGAGCAGTAGTTCTCAAGTTGTTTACCTTCAATGAAACTCACATCAATTTTAAAAGTTGTCACAAAGCGTGCAAGCCACCACAGAAAAATATGCTAACTAATACCAACTATTTCAGTTAACTGAGAAGTTTTTTGTCAAAATGCTGTAAATAGATTCAGGACAAATAACAATTAGGCACTACCAAAATGTCTAGGCACATAATCAATGGCGATAACCACTGCTAGTATAACTAAATTACATGAAACTTCCAGGAGCTGTAGGTATATATTCTAGTAATTTTGGGGAGGGAAACGGCCTGATAAGTCTAATGCTGTTGGTGTTGTTACAACCAACTGATGTTTTGTGCGCCAAAAGTGTTAACGGGGTTTGTATCCCGCGACAGCCTTTGCCCATTTTACTCGTCGACGACGATTGGTTATTGTTATTAAGGAACATTTTTTTACCTTTATAACTTTCCTTACGGTGTTTTACGCAAATGTATCAAAACTTAGCCTTTTTTGCACGTCAACACAATGTTTTGTAAAGGCTCAAACCTATTGCATAGCAGCACGCTCAATAAAGACCTTTCATGTCTTGGCGTCTGGAACTTCTTCGGTCTGCCAACTCTTGGCAAATCTTTCACGATTCTAAATTTAAAGAACTTTTTGCATACAGCGAAAGCTGCATTCTTTGAGTAGCCCACAATAAATGTAATTTCTTGGTAGCTTCAACCATTATTTTTAAAAAAGATAATTCTCAAAACGCTTTTCGTATGATATTTCACGACGTTTGATAACCTCCATGTTCATGTTTCTGGCCTAGAAAATTTTTACGGTTAATCTTCTCGAATAATGTGGCGAAATTGAAATACTTCGAAACATGAACAATGTCTTATGAAAGTTTCATGGAAATAGCCGATTGTCGTACTTAATAAGAGAGGATCAAATGCATGTTTTTTAAAGCTTTTATCATAAACGTCTTTCGAAACTTCGAATCATGCCAAGACTTTTTGAACGGTAGTGTATTTAGCTTCAACTTGGTTAAAGTGGTAAATCCAAAGGCTGCTGTTTTGAGTAGACCCTTTATCAATGCACAATTCCAGAACCCAAACTCAGATCTTTAATGCACAAATTTTTGGCAGTTTCCAAGCATTTACAGGCTCTGATAATGTTATAATTGGGTAATATTTTTGAAAGGACAGAAGCAACTGACCTGAAAAATGGCTATTTATCAACTACAAGCACCATCCAATAGCGAAAAAAGGAAAATTGCAAGACATGAAATGACATGCATTTGGTTAATTATGGCTAACAGACTCAGAAATTGAGGTCATTTTGGTATTTTTTGGAAATATATCTACAGTTAAGTCTTTTGGGATAATGCTTGAGAAAGAATATGTCTGGTTTGTTTATAATGCCAGTATGCCAGTTTTTTATTATACAGTGCATGCTGTGGTACGTAGATGACTGCTCAAGTTTTAACAGAAATAAGAACTGCAATTCTTCAAACAAAAGCAAAGGATATTTAATCAAAAATCCTGACAAGGTATCGAGCCTCTTTGAAGTGCCAGACAATTAGAATACACAAACCCAAAAACCCACAGAACCAATCAGCAAAACTTTTGCTTTCAAAACAAATGAAAGCCTGCGATATTTTGCAACCTAGAAAACTCCATCCGTGTACCAGGGCCTGCATGTGGATCACACACATTTCCCATGAAAGCCTGGAACATTAAGCAGATCTGTGTCATCCCTTTCACTGGCCATTTTCCACATTTGTAAAGGACTTTTAAGGCGTCCAAGAGCTCCACGATAGATATATTCATGACAGCAACAGACATTGCACCAATTGTTTGGTTCAATAACAATTTTGCCAAATGTGAATTTCTTAATCCTTAGTTCTACAAGCCCACTTTAATCGAATAAAGATGACGAAGTATGTAATTTATTTTTCATAAAAACCAAGCTCATTTATTGTGTAGCATACTTCAATGTTTTACAAGAACGTATCAAAATTATGAAAAAGACATCAGTGGTGATTCATAACAGGCTTACAGGTTCAGTCTGTTGGGATCTTGGAACTTGGAAAGTAGGGAATTTCTAGTTCTCCATGACAATAACCTCTCACAGAAATGAACTCACAGAATTAATCTATTTATGATAAATTCGCTATAATAGATTACTATACTCGCGCTAGTTGAATACTTGATGCATTGAATACTGTATACTACTCGCAATATTGCATATATGTCTTCTCATACTTTCCTACAGAATGTTCTAGTTTAGAATTGCTGACTTATTCTAAAGAATATTACTAAGTTACTCAATTCCCGAAGTTCTAGAATGGCTTTCTACGATATTATGATTTCAGGGACTACAATTATAGGGATTACATGATAAGCTACTCCATGTTACGGACATTACACTTTGAAGCAAAATGGTCCTCCTTTTGTCAATTATAAATACCAGAAATGAAGAAAAGAAGACATTGAACTAGATTTATAACAAAATAAGTAACATTATCTCATTGTATAAACTAGATTTCTAATAATCATCACTGTTTAAGAGTATTTCAAAAACTCTGTGTTGTTATGGACATAACAGGGAAGAGGACACACTTATTGAAACCATTAGGAAAGCATCAATTTGTCTGATTAAGAATCATTATTTAATAAAAACAGTTGCAAAATAAGCATGGCAGAGCTGAAAGATATGGTGACGTCTTAAATAAGTAATTTTATATCTCACATTTCAATATAACTGTAAAACGCTGTGTTACGGACATAACAAGCGATTTGTTGTGGACATTACAATTTTGTCTAACAGCTCAAATTTTTCATATTTTATTACTATCAAGATTTTTCAAGTGCAAATAGATATACACAATCTTAACTTAACAACATATTCTTAACCATATTTTTTAAAATTGTTGGTGCTCCATTTAGGGTTTATGCTCATAAAATCTGAAAATACTCATAAAACTACCATAAGTTCTATAACTTTTAATTTATACTGCAAAAAGTGTGCCACATCTGAATATTATTAGTGATCACACCTTACTCTATGTAAAAGGTTCAACCAAAAAATTTCCCATGTGGGACCTTATTGAGGAACTTGACATTTGGTATGTCATACTCATATGGTTGGATGTTAATTTTGGTCAAATATGAAGATGGCTACTTTCTCCAGTTTTGCAATATTTTCTCACAATTTCAGGTGAGGATTTTCGTTATATGCTCAGGTCGCATTTCTCAACTTTTTCATGTAAGTGGAGGTATATACCTTACCTTTGACAAGACTGGCCTGAAAAATGAACTACAAAATAACAACATTTGAAATAAAAAACAGGGAACCAATGGATCTTTTAATGCCTTTGGATCTTTTAATGCCTTTTTCACATATCAGCTCACTTGTTTCTTTACATGAGAAACATAGTTTATGATTGGCTATTTCTGATACTTGTCACCTCCAAACATACTAAAGGTCAATTGGGTTGAGAATTATTTGATTATATATTATAAGATTTGGAAACAGAGCATGTTCTACTGATATCTTTCAGAGCAGGGATGACAGTTGGTGAATGTGAAACAATTTGTAACCATCACCAACAAACTACTTTACATTGATATAGCCAGCTCCAAAAGAAATGCTGTGATCCTTTTAAACAGCACAGATCCTTCACAAAGCTGCTTTGAGAAATGTAAGTATGGAAATGGCCAACATGTTCAAGAATAAGTGGGGTTTAGATGTCAAGCCTGAATGAAATTGTGTCCAACACATCCGATAACATTCAACCAGGAACCAAAGGAACAAAGCCAAGAAGATGCCAGCTCAGGTGATGATTGTTTTCAAATTCCATCAACTGTAGAGATTAAGGGGAAAAATCTTGACACTTCCTTATCTGCGATGGATCAATTAAAGTCCAATTAAATTGCATTCACTTGCTTCATATTCACGTGTACCATATGGGAAAAGAAAGATTGCTGAAGTAAAGCAAACAATTCAAGCACACCAAGAGGTTATTGAGCAGCAGTTGGCTACAGTTATAAATGTACCAGCTTGTGTCAAAGGCAGGGAAGGAGGATGAAAATAGTTCAGAATTAAGGCAAAAATCACAGGATTTCAACACTTTAATTGACTCTTTGAAAAAAAAGTACAAAGAAGTCAACAGACAGAAAAAGATTCAGATCTCAACTCTGGCACTACCATCATAGTCATTTTCAAAAGTGAGGGACATTTTCAAGCTACAGACTACATGGTAAGAGTAGCAAAAAGAATAGTGTCAGAGAGAGGAACTTTGGAACTTCCAGCAGAAAGGGAAAAAGGCAGTTACCAGGGAATGTTCTAGACTTGGTAAAGCAATGTAATTGTGATGATGAGCATAGCAGGATAATGCCAGGAAAGAAAGATGTGGTCAGCATCACATGTAGGGTTCAGGAGCAAAAACGGCTTTTGATGTGCAATCTGAACTTTATACATCATTATAAGAAAAATTGAACTTTCAAAATTTTGTGAATTAGGCCCAAAGCATTGTGTAACTGTCAACTCTTCTGGAACACACACTTTTTGTGTCTGTACTTCACACCAGAATGTTGTTTTGATGCTAAATGCGTTAAAAATTGAAAAATATTATCACAATTTTTTTCAATTAATAGTTTGTGATGAAAACAGCAAATAGTGCATGGTGCACAGATGCAGCAAATGCCCAGGTTTGATTGCAGCAAAAGTTTATTTAGAGAAACAGCTTGGCCTGCTAGCAAGGAGTGAGGGACAATAAAGTCAAAATTCTTTGGAGCAAAACACTCAACAAAATGCAATATCTGACTTGGATTGTGATGAGGTAGAGAATGAGATGCTTGATGATCTTGTGTCATTCAAACAGTGGACAACAACTTACAGGACAGAACTTGTTACACAGATGTTACCCTTTGGAGACTTTCTCTTACTTTTATTAAAAAAAGTTGATCCTTTGACACTGCATTCCTTTATAGATAAAGCGCAATCACAGTATTTAATAATGCACAATCACAGTATAGAGCTTTGTAATGATGTCCATGAGATCAGGACCGTCGAGAGGGGGGGGTAGCCAGGGTAGTTACCAGGGGGCCCGGGGCCTTGAGGGGCCCGTAGAAAATAAGGTATTTATTTTTGGCTATGAGTTTTCAATTAGCAGCATTGGCAGAGTGGGCCCATGACCCGATTGATATTCGAAATTTAATCTTTCAACAAGCGATCAACAAGCTGGTCTATGATGAGGGCCTTTTCCTGTTATGGTTTATAATTAAAACACTGACGATCATAATATACTTCTCCGGAAGCCGAAAAATTCGATTGCACTTACATACATCTACTTTTAGGTCAAATGTTTTAGTTATTGCTTGTGTGGACTTCCTATAAACGTAAAAGTAAATCTTCCATTCACGGCGTACACCAGAGAAAAAGCACATGCGAAGAACCAAGACAAATCCAAACGCTATAAAAGTCTTCATCAAAATCACTAAGCGGGATCACGATCCAACCAACCCCTGCGATGTCATCTTACAGGCACAAGTCTGGTGCTCAGAAAAGGCAGGAAAAAAAGATACGAGAAAAAGAAACAAAGAAAGCCTCTCGCACATTGTTTGAGGTTGGTGCTTACAAAAGAGACAATGAAGGTGATTCAATTTTAAATAAACCTGGCGAAAGCTCTGTTCAAAGCACTGCTGAAGAAGAAGAGGACACAGACGGCTTGGCTGCTTCGGTAGACCATGACACCACAGAAAGTAGAGAAAGCACTACTGATTCGTCATTAAATCAAGATACTGTCCATAGTGGATCATTTAGTTTTGATGTCGGCACATTGACCGGATTTCCAACGATAAAGGAGTTAGAAAAGGTTGTTAGAACTGGTAATTTGCCTCATCCTCCAGAGTTTCCCAAAGATTGCGACGGCCACAAATTTCCAACAACGGTCCTAAATGTGAAGCAGCAAAATGGGGAGTTAGTAAGAAGAAGCTGGCTTGTTTTCAGTCCTACAAAGGCTGCACTCTATTGTTTGCCATGCAGGTTGTTTGGCCACACTATTGATAATGGTTCAAAATCAAAATTGGCTTCTCCTTGTGGTTGGGGAGCGAACGACAGCTGGAAAAGATTGTGGGAAAGACTCCCAGAACATGAGAGAGGCAATGCCCACATCAAGTGTTACTTGGCATGGCGTGAGCTTCAACGACGCTTAGAAGCAGATGCTGATGTAGATTTGTTATTGGAGAAAAGTGTTTTGTCTGAAGCAGAAAGATGGAAAATGTTACTGCAACGAATCCTTGACGTAGTCATGTTTCTTGGAGAGCGAGGGCTTGCGTTTCGTGGGGATTCAGAGAAGATTGGTGATACGCACAACGGCAACTTTCTTGGGATTTTAGAGTTGCTTGCACGTTACGATCCTCTTCTTCAAGAGCACATTGGTAAAGTGAAATCCGCACAAGAGAAAGGGACTAGACTCCAGGCTCACTATTTGTCACCAGAATCTCAAAATGAGTTTATAATATTTGTGCTGCACAAGTGAGAAATCATATTTTAGAGCGCGCAAAGTCTCAAGTACTTTGCGTTATTATGGTTGATGCACACCAGATGCAAAGTCACACAGAGCAAACTACCTTCATTCTTAGTACCTTACCAATGACGGTGAGATTTTCACATTCAAGAAAGATTTCTAGCCTTTGTTGACTGTTTTAAGAAGTCGGTCTCGAGATCGCTAACTTAATTTTGAAGACTTTGGAGAAGTACGGAATACCTATTGCTGACTGTCGAGGCCAAGGCTATGATAATGCTGCCAACATGTCAGGGAGATATAATGGTGCTCAGCAGCATGTGAATTCGGTCAATCCTTTGTGCCTGTACTCACCCTGTGCCTGCCACTCGTTGAATCTCTGTGGTACCAATTCCGCCGTATGCTGTCCTGAAGCTGTTACATTTTTTGGTATGGTACAAACTATATACAACCTTTTCTCGTGCAGTCCACAGAGATGGAACATTTTACTAAGCCATGTTGGGTCGTCACTACATGGATTATCATGTACAAGATGGACTGATCGCGTTGCTAGCGTCCGACCATTTGCAGCCCATTTGCCAGGAATCAAGAACGCCCTTGAAGATCTCCTGTTGCTGAATCTTACCCCGAAAACAACCATTGAAGTCAACGGCGCGATTAAGTATGTGTCATCATTTACATGCATAGTGATGTCTGCCTTGTGGTCGAAGGTTCTTGTCCCAATCGACCAAAGAAACCAAGTAATTCAGGCAAGGGAAGCAACGATCGATGTTGAGGTCTCAAACTTAAGAAGCCTGATTGACGAGCTTAAGGAACTGCGCAGCCAATGGCCTATGATTTTGAATGAATCGAAGCTAGTTGCAAATTCACTAAACATTTTGGCTGAATTTCCGAAAACGCGCAAGAGCAAAAGAGATGTCGAAGAAGGTGGAGATGAGGCTGATGAAATCGAAAGCAGAGAAGCGAGGGCATTCAAGCGTGATGTATTCCATACAATTGTTGATTCCGTGATTTCAGGTTTGACAACACGCTTTGATGCTGCAAATCGCATTTACCACACGTTCAGCTTTCTTTGGGAGTACTTGATTATGTCTGAAGAGGAAATTTTGCAGGCCTTGTGCATCTTTGCCAGTAAATATGAAGTGGATATTTGCCTCGATGGACTGAGAGAAAAATGGTCCACATCAAGGTCAATCCACAAGGCAAATTTTGGAGAGAAATCGTTGAATCCGTTGCAGTTATTAAACAGCATAAGCCAATTTAAACTTGATGAGATTTTTTTCAACGTGTGTACAGCATTGAGAATTTTTTGCACACTGCCCGTGACCGTTGCTTCGGCTGAGCGATCATTTAGCAAACTCAAGCAAATAAAGAACTTTTTGAGGAGCACAATGACTCAGCAACGACTTTCAGATTTGGCCGTCTTAAGCATCGAGAGTGAAACAGCAAGAAAAATGGATTTTACAAATGTAATTAAGGATTTCGCCATGAGGAAAGCAAGAAAAGCAGTTTTTTAAACATTAAATTAACTCTGATTTGTTTTAATGATTTATTTTATATAGTCACTAATTATATGTTCTGTTAAAGACCTTAAAATACAAATTCAAGTGTTTCTGGGGGCCTTGATTTCAAAATTAATGCCTTTTACAGTCCATCTAACTGCATTGCTAAGGGCGTAACCCAAAAAAGGTTTTTGCAGCCTTCGACGGTGGGGCCCCATGACAGTCCCAGCCCTGGGGCCCGGCCCGTCTCTCGACGGCCCTGCATGAGATACACTACTTTAGTGATGGATACACTGGACAATACAAAAACTGTAAGAATTTTTTAAATCTCTGCCTCCATTACAAAGTTTATGGTAAATGAACCTTCTTTGCAACCAGTCACGGCAAATCACCTTGTGATGGTGTTGGTGGCACTGTGAAGCATTTGGCCTCAAGAGCCAGTGTGCAGAGAGACCATTGGATAATCAAATACTATCTGCAAAATACATTTATAGTTTCTGCACAAATGAAATAAGCAATGTCAAGGCAATTTTCTAGGACAAGAACGATGTTGAGGCTACGTGCAGGGAGCTTAGTGATCGCAGGGCTTGTGTATTTACTCTCCCTAATACACAAGGCTATCACCACTTCGACCCTAAATCAATCCGCATCATTGCTGAAAAAAGATTGTGCACAGATATGAACTTCGATATTGAGTTGACCTTCTTCTTGGAAAAGAAAAAAGCCAGACTTATTTGCTATCAATCGTAAAAAAACATATTTCCTGTGTTGCTTAAATGGTGGACAATGCTGGATTGGTATTGCTGATAAAGTAGGTGAAGAATGCCAAAACATCAAAGTAAAACTTATGCACCCAAAGTATCTTGCTTTTTTTCAAATGGCCTTATAAGGAAGATATCTGTTTTGTCCCAGATACACATATCCTTTGCCAAATTCATCCTCCAAGGGCAACTAATGGTAGAACATACTTTATTGAAAAGGCAGACTCTAAGATTCTGTGTGATGCAACAAACATGAGATCAACTCTCAACAAAGTGTTATAAACTGTAAGTGCAATTATTTTACATATGCTTTTCCCACACTAAAGTAATGAAATTAAGGGGAATCTTTAACGCTACCATCAATTTTGAAAGCTTTTTTCATTCACTGTGACTCAATATCTCTATAGTTGAAGGCAAATCAGTTTAGTCTTTTTACACATTTATGATCTATTTATCTTTTTCCGATTCCGTCTGATGATACCCTTTTTCTTCTCATTTCTGACAGGTTTAAAAGCAAACTTTCACACTGTTTTTGATGTAACGATTTCTCCAAGGAACTTTGCTTGTAACCATCTTCATATTTGACCAAAATTAACATCAAACCATGTGGGTATGATTTGAAAATGTAACATCAAAACATACCAAATATCAACTTCCTCCATAAGGTCCTACATGGGAAAGTTTTTGGTTGAACTTTTTACATAGAGTAAGGTGTGATCACTAATAATATTTAGGTGTGGCACACTAATTGCAGTATAAATTAAAATTTAATAGAATTTATGGTAGTTTTATTAATATTTTCAGTTTTTCAGACCTTAACTCCACCAGAATACACATTTTCACCATGAATGCATTGTTAGATAAAATGAAATGACAAATTCAAATACATGACAAAAAATTTTGAAAATCGATAATGGCAGACTATTATCACTATTGCCTAATATGGTCATATGTTTAAATGGTCATATATTTTGCATGAGAGACAACTTTTTGCTCAAATCACAAAAAATTGTCTAATCTCTTTCTATGGGTGTCATGCCTATGTTGATTTTAAATGAAATGACCCTGCTATGAAAGGCAAAAATAACAAACTGCTAAAGATAGTTTACTTAAAATATCAATCAAACAGACATACTGAAGATAAAACTTTGTAAACAACCTTAATGATTAAACTTAATCTCCCCCAATTTTCTATAAGTTCATCTACTTTGAAGGTGCCTTTGTTATTAACAGGAACAGGAAAGCCAATAACATTGATAATTTATAAATGAAATTATAATCAATCTTGTCATCACTATGAGGCCATCTCTAACCCCCAGCACATATCTCCATAGATTTGATCCTAGCTCTATTTTCCTTTGGATGCATAAATGTAACCATCCCTGGAAATGTTCACCCTCATGTGCAAATATGACATAATTTCCTTCCTTGAGAGATACATCTGGAACTAATTGTGGGCACCAGTCTTCATACCAATCATCTGCCTTCTCCATCTCAACTAAACTTCAAGAACATTCCAGGTCCTCCTGTTCAGGCTGTCAAGAGTATTGTTTACACATAACCTTTCCATCAAACACTACTGTCACGTGATGTTGCTTCTTTTATGGCACTTGATTTAGCAAAAAATTCGGCAAGGCTTAACTTGTCTGCTTCTGTAGCAATTTCAGCAGCAGTCATCTTTATACTCTCCACTTTATGACTTAGCTCCCTTGCCACAGCACAGAAGTCATGAAGTGATGGTACAATAACTTTTCTGGCTAAAGTTGCTATCCAAACATCATGTTTCAGTCCCCCAATTCCATCCACTGCATCCTTCCCATGGGAAGTTGCAAAAAAGTGCCATACCAATCTGCCAATGCTATTTCTTCACATAGGTGTGGTAGATAATTAAAAATATATTGATTTTTTAATCCGGATGATGGCCCTTCTCTGAAAATATAAAAGTTTATGACTCCATGATCTATTGACAGCATTGATAGGAACTTGTTCATGAAGACGATAACTGATGTTTTGTAATGATCAAGGTCATTGCCGACAAACACAAATTATTTCTGTTTATGGTGCATCCAAACGCATTCCAATATGCAGATTGCACTTCTCCTTGGTCTTGAAGGTAGTAAGTAGTTCTCGCTAAAATCTACTTGAATATCTTCGCTTGAGGGTGGAATACTGAGGATCTTGAACTGGAAGTGATTGCTTTGTGCTTGCTTTATGAAAATGTGAAAGTTCATCTATGTCATCACTATAGTTCCATTTATACATCTTTTCTCGATCCTCTTTTTGCAACTTTGGCCAAACTGGTAATTTTTCTTTGACTTTCCTTTGGAATGAACTTCAGTAGAATCTAAATCTATTCGTTTTCACTGGTTCCAGGAAATCTGGTTGTTTAAAACCTCACTTGTATAATTCTGAAACCAAGCATCACCCTTATCTTGCACTCTATGCATAAGCCAAACATGCAACACTCTGATGAAGAGGAGCAATAAAAGTTGTCAACAAAATTACTTAAAAACAATGGAAAATCTTGCAATGCCTTGCGTAAAGCTTCACACAACAATACTATGTTCTCAAGGTAAACATATAAGCATACTTCTATTGGTATACCTTTTGGAAGAAGAACATTTGAAGGTCAAAGTTCAGCAAACTTTGATTTTCCTATTGGTAATGATGGGTACTTTTTATGGCATGAGGCACATGTCTCTTTGATTGAAAAAGGTGCCTCTTCTAGAGTCTTTCTTTGCCATCATTTGTCCAAATTGTGGCAGTTTCTCTTTCCAGGGGCTCCTCTAGAGATGTCATAACAGCAGTAAAATTCAATAACTCTTCTTTCTGCCTCCTTTGCAATGGAAGTTATTTTATTGAGAAGTTGCAATGGAGGCAACACCACACTTTCCACCAATTTTGTTATGACTGCTATCTTTCTTCTTGGGCTTTAGGAAGCAAATTTGAAGCTCTTGTTACAGCCTAGGCGCCTTGCCAAGTGACTGTTTGCATGCACCTATTAAAATTTTCAATACTACGTCTTTGCTTTTTGCCTCCTTCTTTATTCAGCCACAGGTTTTTGATAACTTTCTGATGGTTTGTATAATTTCCATGCAATCGGTATTTGATTAAGTAAGAAAAACGGCATAACATGAAAAGACTTCCAGCCCGTAACAGCTGTGAGTATGGCTTGTCTTATGACTCCCCTCCCCCGGCTCTGTACATAGACGCTACGCACTGCTATAGACATCTGTCTAGATAGATAATTCAGTTAGGCTATCGATGACTTTTTGAAGCAGAAAAAGTCATTAATGCCAATACCATGATAAACAACGAAAAAAGTGTAAAAAAAATTATAAAATACCAAGAAAACTGCTTCGGGGATGCCTCTGTGTCTCTTCTTCGCGGGGAGACTTGTAGTGCCAATTGTTCGTTCTTCTTGACTCTCCGCCATTTTGTTGCCTCTTATATCCTTTCCACCCTTTTCAGAAAATGCCTCGTTTTTCTCACTGATTTCCCCTCAATCTGAAAGCGAGGATAGTCATAAATAAGCATGATTAATAGTTATAAATTAGTATGACTAATTATTTCAAGTAAAGGGTAAGGGTAAGGGTAAGGATAAGGGTTAGGTTTAGGGTTAAGGGTAGGGCTAGGTTTAGGGTAAACTAATTACATTATCAGGTCGAGAGGGTCTCTAACGTCCCCCTCACCTTTTACGATTTCTACATTCTTCAAATTGATTACAATTCTTTCCCGTTCGATCTTGAAAAGCCAGACCGGGCTGGAATTTCAGCCCTCCAATTGGAGAATAAAGCGCTGAATTGGAGAAAATAGAGGGACAACATCTTCCGCGCCTTTTCTTGCGAAACGATTTCGGCGCGAAAACAGTAGCTAATTGAAGTCCGGGCTGAAAACTCTCATAATCGGCCCCTTAGCCTTCAGAAACTTCATGAGTTTTCATATAATACGTTAATGTGAAAGAACCATCTTGTCTGTGTGTCGTCTAATAGGGTTCTTATTTAACGAGCAGAGAACTCTTAGCCAGAGGATTGTCGGAAAGGAGGCGGGTTGACTTTTACTGAGCGTGAACTAAAATGAGGGGACGCCACAAAGGAGTTGTTCATAGAGTTACTATGGATACGTAGACAATGGAAGCTGTTAAATGGCAATGATACCCACATCTGAACATTAAACAATCACATTAACTACTAAGCTAGCATTACACAAGGATGTGGAATACATTCACAATTGATGTTAGATGAACTGTACAATTACATACCACCTTATGCTTACTTTTTGTCAGGAGCGCTGTAAAGCATTGAAGGTTATATCAGTGTTTTTGTGACTATCCTAAAATGTAATTTCATGATTTTCAGAAACACTTTGTAAAAATAACTCAGTAAAAATTTTACATTTGGACTTATTTAGGCATCTTGTCATTCTGCCTTTAAAATATGTGACCAAAATCTTTGGAGCTCTTAAGAAAGTAATTTTTCAAAATGACTGTTTTTGTGTATTTGATCTTAGAAATCATCAAATGCTCAGTTAGGTTCATTTTGTGAGCTACTGATAATTTTAAATCAATTGATTATCGAAATTCATTCCCAGGAGCACCTTAGCTATACAGAATATGATGTTAAGATAAATGCAGTCATACAATTTGAAGAATATCAATAACACAGAGAATAAACTTAAACATGAAATCATTCATATGCAAAAATATGAAAACATCTACTTGTGTAAATGAAAGAAATATTGGTTTGAAAAATCTTTCAACGAAAAATCAATTTAGCCCTATTCAAACGCTCTTGACTTTTCACTCGACTTCTCTAGATTTTTGTCGAGATTAAAATCGAGAGCGTTTGAACACCTTGTTGAGAGCAGTCTAGCGAAGTTTGAACACGTTTAAAAAAGTCGAGCGGAGTCGCAGAACATTTGTTTTTTTCAAGGTGTTGTTCGGCGTTGTCTAGGGCGTTTCAACACCTTGCTCAACAAAGTCGAGCGTGCGCATGCGCTCTTCTGATTTTCAGATTTTGTCCGCCAAAACACAAAACAGCTAAGTTCGTAGTGTTGCAATCGAAATGGAGGACGAATCATTCCCAGTTTACAGCATTTCCTATCTGCCTTTTCAAGAATATGACACCTGTCGGGGAGGTTGGGGGTATGACACCAGTCAAAAAAAGCACTTGTCGGCAGAAGAAACCTTAAACCTGCACTTCTTTAGTAATATTTAACTTTCTCCCATCTTCTATCTATTTAGAATCGCAGGCAATTTTTTCTAGTGAAAACGCTTTGTCCGATTCCCATGTCACGTGTTTGAAATACCCTTCAACATATCCCCGTCCCTTACAGTAGTTTCTCAGTTTTCCAGCAGTACTTGACACGCTTGTCTGCAGGGGCGAAACTTCACTGTTTTCATTAGGGGGGTGAGAGGCTTAGATGCCCGACGAAAGGGCGTGTCTTGCTTGCAAAGGGGCGTGTCCTGCCTGAACATCATCTTTAGGGAACATCGCCTCAAGGGTTGAAGACATCGGGGAGCCCGACAAAGGGTCACTATGTAGTTAGGCCCGCAGACTCGAGCTTTTATCAAAGTCAAAAAATATGCCTCTTGTTTTTCTGGTGTTGGCATGTTCGAAAAACCAAGAATTTGTAAGGACTGCCTTTTCTATAAAAGAAAATAGTTGTCGCTTTCTAAATCTCCTGGCTATTAAGAGAACAATTTAAAAAGAGATTGAAGTAGGGTCTCAATTTTATCACAGTAAAACAACAAAACAAAACAATATTGGAAATCAGAAACGGCTACGCAGTCTACAATGTTTCAGCAAAAATAATAATCCCATATCAAAATCAATAAAAATCAATTTTCTTTTCTGAGTTTGATTTTTAACTTTCGGTTTTTTTCATCACTCCAAACCTTCAATGCCATATTCAAGTCAACTTTATCGGCCAGATCTTTCTCGCATGCCAATATAATCAAATTGTCGAACTTAAATAGTCTGTACATCATTGAGAATATACATTTATTTGCAAAAGCATATTGGCAAACCTGATGTACACTTTCATAAGGTACCTTCTGGCTATTCACGTGATTGACAAATACATCCTACTCCATTTCGAGACAAGCGATATCTATCGACAGAGACGAAGGAACAAGCTGACCTACGGCATTCATATCTTCAATACGGGGCTTTGCAAACGGTGGTTGAAGCAGCTTTGCTAATGGCAAAATTTTTTCTAAACATTGCTTCACGTTTTCGGTGTATGAGTGAATCAAAAACCTCTCTGATAGCCTTTCGATAATATACATTAATTGCCAGCGATGCTTCTGTGTCTTGCTTCTCGTCATACCTCCTTGGCATTTTTCGTGGTCTGTGAATTCGAGCGTATTCATCTTCTGGGTCTGTTTTTAAAGTATTTTTGCAAAACTTAATGCAAGCACAGACCTCATTGTCAATGTCGTACGTTCATTCCATCATCGATTCCAGAATTATAACAGTTTATTTTACCAATAAAAGCGCATCCAAGATATTCAGCTCTTCTTTTTGCATTGCCAACGTCAAGAGCTTTGTCTTCTTCATGACTAATCGCATAAACATTAATGCAAAGACAAAATCAAACTTCCGCATACAGGGCTTCTGTTTTGTTTTCCCAACTGGGTGGAGACCATAAATTAAAAAAATCAAGCTGGAGCGAAAAAACAGCAATAAAAGTGCGACCTATTCAAAATTTCGAAATTTGCCCGACAAATATACTAGCAGCGAAATATTTGCCCGACATAATCCGCTTTTTGAAAATTGGGGGGGTGCAGCACCCCCCCATAGCCCCCAGCAGTTTCGCCCCTGCTTGTCTGCAGCACCGTAGGAGAACGCTTCAGTTAGAAAATAATTTCTAGCGATGCCAAACGATGTAACCAATTGTTTCTCCCTTGGAAATTCACTGTATATCAAATTTCGATAGCAAAATATCATTTTAAAAACTACGCAAAGCATGACGTAATAATCGAGTTAAGAGAATCAATAAGTAGACACACTTGTCAGACATGGCATGTTCTAATGACCACGCCCAAAACCATGCCCTTTGTCGGCAAATCTAAAAAAATTAAACCCTCTCTGCAATATTTCCTTCCCTAACAAACAGATTCTTCAATCTTTCGCCTGTAAACTAAATTTACTAGATTTACGTAAAGATTATTTCTAAATTTATGACATTGAAATTAATGATGATAAACTAGCAATTTGGTACAGTCTAAAGAAAACACTGACTTATAGTCTGAATTATAAAACTTCCCTGTCAAGAACTAACATATTTTTCAAAATGTTTACTTTCATTGGAACTGTTTAAAAAGAAAGATTGTAGTTGGTCAACCAGTTTAAATTTAAACTGGTGCCTTTAGGGCCGAATGGCGCAGTAGGTGAAGAACAATGTATGTATATAATGTATTGATAAAGATGCTTCCGCATCTAGTTACATTAATGGCTACTGTGGGACGCAAGTTTGTAAAAGAATTTCCCTTAAAAGGAGATCTGGCTAGCATCGGCCCTATTTGGAAAGACTTTTCCACGACCTGTTTTCCTGCTTCACATTAACGCCCTTCTGGTTTCCGTGCTTCATTTACAACTCTGATTGCTCATGTTTTATCTAACTTAATTCATTGAAACTCTTGACTGTTTTAATAATAAGCTTTATTTTTCGTACTAAAAATTGGTACATGCATTGCTTTTGGCCTAAAATTTCCCTCTGTGATGACGTCATTGAGCAAATAATTTTGTGCTGTCGTGTCGAAAATCAATACGCATGTGCAGCGTTTCTTCGAACTGCTCACAGCGAGTCGAGTCTGCGTCCTCGCTGAACCTCGGAGATGTTGGCATGGCAAGTAGGTTATTTAGAATAAACCCATTAACATCCAGGTTGAGCATGAGGAAAAAGGAAAAATGTCTACTCTGTATGGTATTTCTTGTGTTTATGACGATCTGTTGTGGAGCTTTATTTTTTGTACCAGAGCTGCGTGATAGCTACTTAGCGAATTATGTGCTTGTTTGGAGTCCACCTACAGCGGCTACGATAAACAAACAAGGACCTGAAGACATCTTAGGTCAGCTTCCAAGGCCTTCAGAGGAATTAGAAGGTACGTTTTAAGCTTTTCAAACATATTTTCTTTACTGGGGCCTTAATGCTTCGAGCTAGGCGGGTAACTTTTGCACTCTATTATAAGTAATTTTCGTGATGATAGGCCATAATTAAGAATTATCTGTACCTGTATGTATGTCTGTATGCATGTGTGTATGTATATTTGTATGTATGTATCTCTGAATGTATGTATGTTTGTATGTTTGTGTGTTTGTATGTTTGTATGTATGTGTATGTTTTTATGTATATATTGAGAATGTATGGAATTAAACTTAAACTGAGAAAAGACAGACTACATATCTACAAGCCTGTTACCTGGTATTCACTAGCCTGGAGATTCCTGATAGTAAGGACAAATGTTTGAGAACTGTCTAAAGGTAAATATGTATGTATGTATGAATTTACTTAATAAATACACAAGTCCCAATAACTAGGTTTTTCATAATGTAATGACACTTAACCCTTTAATGGGGGCAAAAAATTGATGCTGGACTATAAACGTTGTGTCACCTTGAACAATTCTATGAAGAGGATCAGGGTTTATATGTACTTATAATGAGAGAAAGATATGGCCTTTTGCCACAACTTATTAGTGTGGTACAGCAGCTTTTGTTCCAACTTATTCTTTTTTCAGGAAAGTAGAGAGTAGGATGTTTATATTTGTTGCAGTCTTTATTGATATTCTAATTCACCTTGCCAATACTACCAGTCATCATTTTTTGTCTCAATACATGTAAGCAAATATTTTCACACCTGATAATGTCTACTTTTTCTCCACCTTAAAGAAGAATGGATAACTTCAAAAGTGAGAATAACCTCATGGATTAAAGCATGCTTCATTTCCAGTGGAATTGAGAATTCCCAGTGATAAATTTTCATTTTTAACCTGAGGATGAGAATGACATAGCTTATGATTGCCTAGCATAAAACTGGCACGGTTTGATCTCCAACCAGTTTTTACTTTGTTACCCAAATGTTTAAAATAAAGGAGACTCATTTACAAATGTATTTTTCTTTCTATTTGAAGGGACCAGCTAGGTACCATCTTTGTGAATGCTTGATTATTTTATGTTTCCATTTTATAGTGACAGAAAATGTGCCATATGAAGATCCAAGCACCGACCCTCCTTTGAAAACAAATGATCCTCATGAGGAAATTAGAAAACAAATTGCAGAAGAAAAAAAACAGTTTATTGAGAGGAAGAAGGCAGAAAAAGAAGCTCAACAAAAAGAAATAAAAGACAAGTTGTTGAAACAGGTACCACATGAAAAAGATGTCCCGCTACAGCCTGGAGGAGGAGAACCAGATGATCTTGAAAGTATCAAGAGAAGATCATTTATCAAACAGGTTACTGCATTGCCTTTGTGTGTTTCAGGTTCACAAGTGTCTAGAAAGCTATCGCATCTAGCCTGGAACGAAAATAAAACTTCTTATTCTAACTCTTGGATTTTTTCAGTGATAATCTTAAGTAATAAAGACTAGTTACAAACCAAGGCTTTGCAAGTCAAGTACAAATCAAGCCAACCATAAATCCAATTAAATTTTGGAGTTTTTATTTAGGAGCATAACTGAAGCAGAGGTTGATTGCAGAATTTTACCTCAGACGGCAGTAGTACAAAAATGAGAGTTTCTATGCAGGATTCAATGATATATAGCGTTTTGTATTTGTAATAGGAAGTGACCAAATATGGAAGTTTCAGCATAGCACCTCATTTGTTATCTTATGGCTTGGTTGACGCTGAATTGGTCAAACTGTCTCACATTTCCGCTGTCAAATAAGTAATCATTAACCAAGAGATGTCTGCACATTGTTCAAGATAATGTTTTGAAAAGGTTTAAGAAAATTTTGAGCAGCTATCTAAGCTCATTTTGCTTGTAGATGATGAAAAAAGCTTGGGATGGTTATGTTCAGTATGCCTTTGGACAGAATGAGCTTAAGCCAATCAGTAAAACAGGGCACTCTGCTGGGATCTTTGGTGGTTCCTCCTCAATGGGTGCTTCAATTGTTGATGCATTGGATACCTTATACATTATGGGTCTTACTGAAGAATACAAAAAAGGAAGAGATTGGGTTGCATTGAGCTTGGATTTTAATGCTGTAAGTCATTTCATTTATCATTTATATGGTTGATTTTCAATGGTAAGAATATATTTATGCCTTATAGCTTTAGATTTAATTGAAAGTCTTTTTTTGCAGGGTGGTTATGTTTCTGTATTTGAAATTGTCATTCGATTTCTTGGTGGATTGCTAAGCATGTATGCATTTACCAAGGATGAGGTAATTTTATTTACTCTTTGTTAAGTGATCTTCATGTTAAGAAACTTTGATATTCTAATATTGATATTCTAAACCCACAATTTCATCATCAATGTAACATTGATATGTTTTACATACAAAATACAAAATCCTTACATACAAAATTTCACCAAAATCAATATCCCCAGCAGCCCTTCTAAAGACAGCCTTTACTCAGCCTCCTTTCTAGTCACAAGAGAACTAGTCTTGATACTTTTGTACTTCCTGGTACCCCCTTTGTACCTCCTGATTTTTATAAAGTTCTGGGCATCTTGTACTTGGACGATGAATTTCTTTTTCATCATTCAATAGATTCCAGTTGAAAGGTGCATTTTGAAAATTAAGTGTTTGAGTATCTTCCAACATTTTGGTCAAACTGTCTCACATTTCGAAGATTGTAGCTTACTTGACGCTTGAAGAGAATTTCAGAAAACAGATAGTTCGGGGAAAGGTATTTTTTCAAATAATAGAAATGGCACAGTCGTCTGTACCATCTTCTATGATACAAGTCCTCCCACCCAAGTTCCTTGTAAAGATGTTCTCCGTGCTTGTTCCTCTCCATGCACCAGTTACTGCTAGGGCTGCATGGCTCAGTATTAAATTTCATCTTCCATTGCCAGGCTCATAGTCACAAACTCTCTAAATCCCTCTCTAGTTCTTCTGCAATTTTAGCCTCATTATAGACAACTGAAAAAGTGATGTGTCGTCGGCAAATAACTTAATTTTGCATCCTACACTCTCAACAATGTCATTGATATATACCAAGAAAAGCGGTCCCATTGTAGATATATGATACTGTTACATTGAAGTTTACAGATTAATCCCTTGTGCCATACCTTGTTGAATGCCTTAGAGAAGTTGAGAAAGACAGCACATATTTCCATGCCAGGAGTTTCTTCAAAGCCAGTGTAAATTCTATGGGTTATCATGTGTAGTAACTGATTAATTGTTGAATCACCAGGTCGAAAACCCGATTGTTGAGCCGATGTTGTAGTACTGACATATTGACAGATTAGACATTTGTTGTATTCGGAACATAAACATTTTTTGTTACTAGAAATTCCCCAATCAAGGCAACTGACCTGATTTCCTGTAGGAATTGAAATTGGTATATCTAAATATTGAAAGATGCTGCCTCTAAGGTGGGTAGTGGGTATTAAACTTGTTATAAATATGCACAAACCCAATGGAAAAAATGGCAATTTTCAAGAAACTATGATGCTCATTGTTCTCTTGACTAATCAATAACTCTTGACTAACAAATAGTAGTTGATAGAGGCTAACTTATGTTTTCAAGTTTCTACAAAAATCACTTGCGCAATGAGAATAATAAATCAATTTTCTCTTCCAAATTTATTTATGATTTAGAGCATATTTGAAGAATATTGTCAGTAGCATTTATGAACAATATAATGTCTAGCCAATATTCTGAGGGGCATGGCAAAACTAGTACAATTTGAAAATATTTTCTGTGGATGTTAATTACTATGATGTGTGATGTTAATTACTTGTAGAGGGGCGTGTATTCGAAACACACAGGCATTGAACTTTTGATAAAACTAATAGAAAGTGCACTGAAAGAAAGGTGGAGTGCTACTTTTTCAAAAAGATTTTAAAGAAAGGTTTACAAGTGTACATGTCATTTATTTGTATAATTTGGGTGTTTATTTTTTTCATGGGGATATGCTTTCAAACAAAAAAGGATTCGAATGAAGCTTATGTCATTTTTCTTTCTAGGTTTATAAAGTTAAAGCCCGAGACCTCGGAAATAAGCTTTTACCAGCATTTAACACACCATCAGGTATTCCTTGGGGCCTTCTTAACCTCCAAAGGTATGTTCCTTGCTTCTTTCGTTAGATTATGCTATCTGAACGAGAATGTCGCATCAATGTATACCGGACTTCTTTACAGTGCATCAACAGTGACGTACGTTTTTCACTCTTCATCGCAAGTGATGCATGCGTACGTTCTTCACGCTTCATCGCAAGTGATACATGTGTAAGCTCTTTACTCTGCATCACAAATTATTTTTATGTAATTTATGGTTTTTTCAGCGGTGGAGGAATGAACTACGGATGGGCCTCTGGTGGCCAATCTATTCTGGCTGAATTTGGTACATTGCATTTGGAGTTCAGTTATCTCTCACGGATAACTGGTGATCCTGTGTATGCAACGAAGGTGAGTAAGTAGTCGATAATAACAGCTATGGGTCTGAATCGTTCTAAAAACGGAAAAGGTTTTATACCCCTGCACGCTACTTTTGAAAGATTTAAGGCTAAAATTATTTTGCAAATACCTTTCAGAATCCAGACTCTAGCACTACTAGTGGTCAAACGTTTTTAAAAATACTTCTATTGCAACAAGCGAACGAAAGCCTCCAAGTTGCACTCATATGGTTTCATTTCGGTCATGTTCGAAATTAGTTTCAATTGAATATGAACAGAAGCGAGTAAGAACATTGCAACCCATCTTACTAGAGTTTGAACTTTCAAAACATCAGAAGAAAAAAGAATTTAGGGCAAACTTTTTTCCGTGACTGTATGTTTTGTTCTAATCTCCCAAGTAGAA
This sequence comes from Nemopilema nomurai, assembly GCA_003864495.1. Lineage (NCBI taxonomy): Eukaryota > Metazoa > Cnidaria > Scyphozoa > Rhizostomeae > Rhizostomatidae > Nemopilema > Nemopilema nomurai. The sequence goes on from ML133442.1 coordinate 2,110,990, forward strand.
TTATGCGTTAGACATAGAAGATTGTGCTCCAAGGAGTGCTATAATGCTATGAAAATTTCAATTGACAACTGTTAAAAGCTCGCCAACGAAAACCATATATGCAATATTTCACTCATTTGAGAAAATCTGTACTTTCACAAGTTTCGTTCCAAACTTGACCCTCCACTCCTGGTGTTAAGGAATAGTAGTCACTTCTAATGGAAACGCAACCTCCAGTCGCTGAACATCTCCGATATCAGTAACCGATCCATTTACAAGCATTTTTGAAAACTGAATTGAATTGGCGCAAGTCCTTCAGACTCTGCTGGCTCGTTTAACCGTCGTTCTGCAGTATCACCATTGAGATTTTCTGTACAACGACATCGATTTTCAGTTGTATGGCATAAATGCTGTACTTGACTTTCTGTTATTTCTTTTGTTGAAAAGCTGCCAACATACCCCTTTGTTGAATCTCTGTACGAAGTTGATTTTTTGTTTTTGCCTGTCCATTTAACCCACCAGCGGTGCCCTTTTTGTGTACGAAGAATTGAGTACACTATGTAGTGGGTCGAGGGGAACGCATACAATTATATATATATATTATATATATTATATATATATATATATAGAGACGCTCTTCCGTAACTTTTTTGGTATGCAAGGCATGCTCATTTTCCTGTAATTACGGTACCGATTTCTATTGCTTGCGGCCACGAAATGATGTTGACTCAACGTCATTACGAAGTCAACGATGCAAAGAAGTATTGTATTATTGCCAGAAGGGAGTTGGCACAGCTTTTCGCAAAAACAATCAATCCTTTATAAGAGAAGATACGGATATTGTGGCAATAAAAGTTTTAATTAGTGGAATACAGGTGGTATTGTTCTGTGAAATCTATAAGCGAAATCGTGTTTAACTGGAAATTTATGATTCTACGCACTGGGAGAAGCCTCTAGAAAAATTATCTAGAACAGCTTGTAATGCGTACGCGTAGAATAGCATTTGGAACGCCCTGTGTTCAATGGGCGTAGCGGATGCTATGAAACTACCGATAAAGCATCAACAAAGTAACGGCATTCTTCATACACAGCGACAGGATACCTATGTTCATACTTCAGTTGCGTTGGGAGTCATCGTCAGTGATTACCGCCACTGAGTTGCTGCCCATCTCCTATGTGAACATTAATACAGCAGTGACAAAAAGTTCTTGCTCCTTTGTGGTGAGCGATTCAAAAGGTTAATTATAGAGGAGTTAAGTCAAAGAACTTGATGCGAAACAAGTTGGATGTGTGTTGCTTCAGATGGAATCCATTTAACACGTGTCTGTAGCAGCTGCAACGGGCATTATAAACCAGGCCAATGAAAACTGGCTATTGCCGACACTCGAAAGTCCTTGCTCGCCATCGAATCCAAATAATCAGAGAAGGAATTTGGACATGCCAGAAGGTGCCTACAGAGCCAAAAACACGTGAATGGTACCAAATAACATGGCCCGAAGAAGTTGCCCAAGTTGCCTTTGCAAGATATGCACGTCCTAAATGTGAAAAATGTGCAACTGAGAATCTCCAGTGACATGTTGACCAGTCCGAAAACGTCCTGTTTTGAACAAGTAAACAGAATGATGAGAGGATGGTGAAAATAAGAGATTTGATGCTGTGCGTTTCCATTCTGAAGAACAGGGTTGAATAACATACTTCAGTCGCCTGAAATTATGGGAAAGGAGGAAAAGAAGGGGACAATCAATGAGCGCGAGAAGCTGGTAGAAACCCTAAGACAAAGCGCTTGCTTGCATGATGTGTCGAAATAGCCAAGATAGATTCACCTGCTGATTTCGCCCTTCTTGGGTGTGTTCAAACTACACAAAAAGTTTTAACTTCTAAATAAGTGTTGCAGATTCCTGCGCTAGGGCACTTCATTCCTGATGTTTTTATTGGCAATGTAGGTCAACTTTGCCGCAAGGAAGACGAGCGGGCAAAAATCACTTCGACTGAACAAAAGAGGAGTGCTTGACAGGCAAATGTTCAAAGAATGTTTACTTTTTAGACAGCTGATGAATTACTTATTGAGCAAACTTTGCAAGTCTGCAAACTTCTTCAAGAAAACTGTTAGATTATAAACTGAAATCTATCGGTGACAGACACGCTCCTGTCTCAGCAAAAGTTTATGACAACTTTTTGTCCCTACTCGGAGGCATTCTGCCAAAAGCAATGCCAAAATGTTTTTTTGTGTCGAGTGATACCAATAATGTAAGGTGCGCGGAATGAACGCGTAGTCAAATGGCCAATCTCATCTCATTTGTCGAAAAATCGACTGTTCACAGCAGTGAAAGGGCTAGTACCTCTAAATTGTTTTCTATGTGTTTGTTTTGCAAGTTCCATATGCATCCTTGCTTCCATTGTGAAAAAAGATTGTGTGAGCAGTAGTCTTTTTACAGCCTTAGCTCAGGGTACAACTAATAGAAAAAGTTCCTTAGCTCAGGTTAATTACTTATTTTGACACTTTTCTCATACCATTGATTTTCTTCACATATGAAAGTTATAAATGCTTCTATTGATTTTTCATAGATATTTTGTAACAATCTTCTCATTTGTATCCTATCTTAAAGTAGAAATTTTTTAGCGCATTATATTGTAATTTTTTGTTAGGTAGCACTCCGAAAAACCATGTAAATGGATAGTGTGTTATTATCATATCCTACTACGTGGGCTTAACAGCAGACCTGATTGGCGGCCAACACCAAAAGCACTTGTGGCGAACGTCCATTTTTATTTGTAGGTCAACAAAATTCGTGAGGTTTTGCGCTCTTCCGACAAGCCAAGCGGGCTCTATCCCAATTATATGGATCCGCGATCAGGAACATGGGGACAACGTGAGTTTTACTAATGATTTGTTTGCCATCCATTGAACTGTAGAAATGTTGCAATGAATTAATGTATCTCTCTCTAGCCAGTGAAGTCATACCTGATAGATAATCGTTAGCACTTTCTCTCTTCGGTACAGAGCATGTGTCCCTCGGAGCCCTTGGAGACAGTTTTTACGAGTACCTTTTAAAGTCCTGGATCATGTCTGGTAAGACGGATATGACAGGGAGGAGAATGTATGATGAAGCCATGAAGGTACCTTCTGCGTAAACTACTTTCAATTGTTAATTTGTAACAGACCCATTTTCGACCAATGTACAAATATGGGCATCCCGGTCAAAATACCTCTTAACAAACTGAGATTTGAATTATATTTGACGAAAGTTTTCTCTAGTTATAACAACCAACTTCCCCTAATAAAGGAGATTATTCAAGGCATCTTACTCAAACTATCCCACAACATTTTGGTGACTTTGATGTCACAATTTTCACGCCTTTTAGAAACCTAAAGCGATTTATTTTTACAAAAGGAAAGCCAAAAATGCATCATGTTTATATTGTAAAATGCATCAGTTGGATTTTGTATATGTGATTTGAGCAGGTTTTCAATGCCATATTTTATATTTTGTCTATCGTGAATTATGCATCCATTTAGTTTATCATTTTGTTGCAATGCATAATCTATCGATAAAAGCCATGAAGGATTATAGACGAGATTTTGTGCAGTGTTTTTAATCGGTTATGAATGCATGCTTTCGGCTCTTATTCGTTTGTGATGTGCACTTTGCAAGAGCGGGTGCCACCATTTTCGTATTGAGAACTTGTGTTTGGCTCAGAACAAGGCACCAGACTGAGAATGCGTTGGCTAGATACCCCTTTTGCTCTATGACGTCTCAATTTTCAGGTTGTAGCTCCATGTCAAGCTGCAATGCTGTACCCGCGCATCATAAGATTTCTTTTTGATACTTTTTACTGTCACTAATACCGTTGCGCCCCATATCTCTATGCTGACAAAGCTGGAGGACAATTTCAAGCTCACTTTTTTTAGATCACGTGGTTTGAAGTATTTGCTGCAGCTCTTTGTGCCTTATTTTAAAAGCCCTAGATAGAACATAAAGCTTTATTTCAAGTCAGTAACTCATAGGAACACTTGTTTGTCGGTCTATTTGTTAAACGTCACTGAAATCTGTCCTATTGATTGCGACAGGCCATCGAACCAGCTTTGATTCGGAAATCAAACTCTGGGCTGACCTATATTGGCATATACAATTATGGCTCACTGGAGCAGAAGATGGAGCATCTGGTATTTTTTGAAGTGTTCTTTTAATTATAGCAGAATATTTTGACCATTTGTTTGTGTTGTTCACTTCATCTCAGATTAGTGTAAGGCGGGCTTTTGTACTGCTGCCGATGTAACTGCGAAATTTGACACATTCACTTTTCTGATTTAAGCCATGTCCCTATAACTCAATTTTAAAACGTCTCCGTTTCCAAATCTACCCGTTTTGGGTCGATCTTCGTCTGTTTTTGTTACCCTCCTTGCACAACTTGACCCAAAAGGATAACAAAAGCGTTTCGAATTACTCCATTTTCACATCCTTTGTTTGATCTCATTTTGATTATGTTGGCGCTAGGCTAGGCATACCACATTAGCGAAGGTACAAACGAAGTACATAGAAAAAAGCGGATTGAATGATGCCTTCGAAAAAAAGTGAAGATTTTTTGGCGGTCTGATGAAGTTGAACTTTCGCTGAGTACCGTAAAAGCTCTATGAATGATTCTGGTCACCTATTCCAGTCATTAATTGTAATGGAAAAGGTTAATTCTAAGGATTAAAAAAAGAAGATTTGAATCAGTAATTTAAATCAACGTGATTTAAGTGGCCAACCATGGCAACTGTTTCCAAAGGGCACCATGTTTACAAGAAGGTTTGGAAACCTTATGCTGGAGAAACATTATTTTGCCACCACGAATAAAAGGAGGAAGCAAAATCTTATGATGGCTACGCTATCGGCACATATCTCCATGGTGATCGAGAGTGTCACGAACAGCTAGTTGGTCATTCATCAATAGAACTGTCATTCTGTTTGGTAAACTTCTCGATCGCCAAGGCTGCAATCTCAGGCTGTCACCAACTGGAGCAATAATGCTTGAAGATGGATTGGTTGTCCCAAGAACTTACACTGCGATAAGTGATTTTCAAAGGCTGCTAGAGTCGTTGAAGACAGAAATGGACAAGAATATTTTGACTCTTAAACATGTCCAAATAGATACTAACAATATTACGACGAATACGTGAACAGTTATCACTGAATCATTGCACTTTTCCCTGTAGAGTTTCTTATATGAAAATAGGGGGTGAGGGTTAATAGAGAGGGGGGCTGATTTCAAATTTCTGTGGGAGGGGGCATATTAGAGAGGGGAACTTAATAGCGAGAGGGTGCCAAATAGAGCTTTTACGGTATTACATTAGATTACAAGGCACAGGGAATGAGCCAGGCCACTTACTGGGAAAGCATTTAATCAAAGGAGGTCTAACTGCTAAGAATAGCTTTTTTGGTTTATTCTATGCTGTTTTGGCAGTACAGAAGCTACAAAGAACTTTAGAAGCGCAGTGGAAACTCTGTGAGACGGGGGTAATGAAAACAGATGAAGATCAAACTAAAAAGGGGAGACTTGAAAACGGAAGCACTTGAAAACGGAAGCACTTGAAAACGGAAGCATTTTAAAACGGAGTGATGGAAATATAGCCTTATATGATGGAAACTCGAATCTATCTAATTATGAAATGACGATAGCTGCATCGTTTTGAAGAGCAAGAATATAAATTATTTGCCAGATATGAATCAGGTCTTTAATTCTGCAAATTGGGTTTCAACATTTAATAGTTTTGCAGTTTTCTCTTGTACGCACATTTTGGTTATGATTCTCTTCTTTAATTTTTGATTGTTATCGAATACTATTTCCTGTCCTAGGCTTGTTTTTCTGGAGGAATGTTTGCACTTGGGTCTAAAGGTGCCCCGCAAGAGTTGGTAGACCATTATCTTGAGCTTGGAAAAGAAATAACGCGGACTTGTCATGAGTCGTATGCCCGAACAGGTAAAGTTCTTTTTTATTAATAGCACTTGTCCCATAGAAACTAGTGGATACGTGAGGTTTACCGAGTCAGTTTTTGTTTATTCTGACGGGCCGTAATTCATTTTAGTGACCAAATAGTGACAATACTTGCGCCTTGTTTTATGCCACCATATGTGCAGCTCTTTTGTCTTTGGTCTTATCTTTCTAAACCAGCGCATGCTTTGATGAACCAGTCAATCGCATTTCTTTTAAATAGCAACAAAGATCGGACCTGAATCATTTAGATTTGAAGGGCCACACGAAGCAATCCCGCTGCGCATGAACGAAAAGTACTACATTCTGAGGCCTGAGGTTGTCGAGTCTTACTTTGTGTTGTGGAGAATAACGAAGGACCCCAAGTACCGGCAGTGGGGCTGGGATGCCGCCCAGGTAAGACTGCAGTTCTCCGCGTTCATTGTAGTTCCTGTCAGCAAAAAAGCGTTTTTTGTCTAATTTTTTAGATCTGACACAAACTTAATGTTAGAATTGTTTAAGTAAATGACATTTTGATTCTTGTTTCTCAGGCAATTCATAAGCATTGTCAAGTAGGCGCTGGATATAGCGGCATACGAGATGTGACTGACCCAAATGTCAGTCACGATGATGTGCAGCAGAGTTTCTTCCTGGCTGAGACTTTGAAATACCTGTACTTGCTCTTCTCTGATGACAACTTTATTTCTTTGGATGAATGGGTCTTTAACACTGAAGCGCACCCATTGCCTGTTTTTGGAACGACAAGTAAGCAGAATTAGTGTCATAGTTCTAGAGTGTTCGTGATACATATCTGCTAGTGACGAATTATCAACAGCATTTAAAAGCTACTCAATGTCTTAGAGGCTTCTACTTTTATGGCGGTCAGTCGTCTGTACATTTAGTTTGTAAATGCAAAGTTCAAGTGTACAAATTGAAAAAGCACTCTCTTTCTCTAGAATGGTACGTATTTACACACTGCCTGCAATTTTATCTACATTAATTAAAGAAGATAAAAATAGATATCCTATTATCATGCCATTCCGTAAGATATTATGTCAATGATCATGATATTTAATAAGATTCATAATTATTTAGTTTTTGAAATAGCCCCCGCATTGAAGCGTACTCTTTGATTAACGTGTCAAATTTCTTTTTCAAGCAATTGTGCATCTATTTCTTTCTCTTCAAGTTAGTAGCAAAGTGTACTATTTTATTTCGGCTTTATGCCCACATGACGTCATAAAGCCGAGAAAGTTAATCTAACGTGTATTTAGATTTGATATATCATGCAGTTGTATTTGTCTAAATCAATGCACAATTTTGCTATTGTAAATGAAAATATTTGTTGTTAGTAATTGTCAATTTTGAAGAGTCACACAGAAACTACCAATTTTTATTTATGAAGCAGCAAGTCTATCAATCAGCTCAAAGATTCTCCAACATTAACAGTTCGAAATTCTAACGTATAAGTCAACAAGATTTGCATAATGCAGGGTTCACATGATATCAACACAAAAACAGCACTAAGAGAAGAAATTACTAATATTTGCTAAAATGACCACTGCGTTAATAGTTTAGCTCCCCAAAATTGTCTCCCTTTAATGGAGTGTAAAGATCTTTTAATGGAATTCGTTGTGAACATTTACTAAGCATAATTGTGTGTTACAATGAAAGTTGTACCGGTATAAGCGATGTTCAATGTGCTAAACTAAAAATACACGCTGTAAGGGTCGAAAGGGAAATATATATCAAGTCGCTTTATTGAGTTGAGCATCGCGAACACTGTCAATATATTTCATGCCTGACTATAGGCAGGTGTTCATGTGCCGCGAGAACCGTGGAGTTCGCAGTAAGCAGAGTTAATTTCAACGAATTTGGAGTATAGCCTACACGGCAGGTTATCAGCAACTAGAGGTGGAAAAACTGAATCCCCACCGCTTGCCCCATTTGCAATGATATCAATCACAGGATTTCTTGAAATTTTGAGCAGAACCATTCGAAAAGCTAGGTTCAGAAGTTTGGCAATTCCTTGCATGAGGCCAACTCTGCTGCCAGTGCCATAACGGCATTGAGTAGGACGCGTTTAGAGAATACAATACAATACGAGACGCGAGCCCCGCTCCACAATACTCTCAATTGCCGTACGGCGAATCTGCAGTGGTAGAGACAAACGTTTTTTCACAGACGGAAAGAAGACAAAAGCTTTCAAATTGTTTTTGGTTAATAAGTGTGAGTGCAGCTATCCAAAAAACAGTAGTTCCAATGCATCTTGGCTTTTGCGTGGGATCCCAGCTGCCTGAGGGCTACAGAAGAATGGTATTGAAACCAGAGTTGCTCAAAATATCCCAAGGACGATTCTAGCCGGAGAAAGCTGCGGTGGCATCACAGAAAATTCTGGGATATTAGTTTACGAGCGATATCAATAATAACAACATGAAAATAACTTCAACAAGACAAAATGGTAACGGAATTTTTTTTGAACAGCAGGCTTACTATTTCAACAGACACCACTTTGAGATGACCAAAATATTCTTGTTATAAAAACATTTGCGAAGTCATTAGAAATACTCAAAAGGGCTGGAACAGGTAGACCATGTAACAACAGACAATAGGAGTAACCAAGAGTCTTTATAGGTATTGTAATGAATAATCAAATGCCATATCCAAGGGTGAACTTGGCTGTCGGCTCCCAAGTTGCATTGCAGATGTTGAGAGCCTTCAGAGAAACTTAAAGAGTGTCTTTCAAACACTTCTTACGGCCTCTTTGGGAGCGTTTGCAGTTCTGTAGTTCAACCCAATGGAAGTTTTTTTCGTAGCCGATTGTCTGGCATAAGAAGAAGTCCTTGAAACACCTATTATTCAAATATTTTCTATCATCAGTCAGTACGGCCGAAAACATCAGGCTAAACAGGGTTGGAGCTAAAGAGCTGCCCAGTTTTACAGGGGTGGAAAATTTTTCTTTCCTTTCTGGGACCGCAGTTCAGAAAGCAACTATTTTCTGCACCGTAAACAAACAGCACAGAAAAGTGCCATGTAAAGTTGTGCCGTTTGAGCATTCAGAAGTACAGTGACTCAACCAGTTTGGAACTAGACATAATCATATCACATCTTCTTTGAAGAATAGAAAACAACTTGCACTAATATTTTCAACCGTTAATAGCTGTATGACAATTGATAGCTTAGTTCCAAACAAATTTCTATGGTTTGATATCACATAGTTTGCTCTGTTTTCTGTTCATTCAATCATAGATTCAGTTAAGAACTTACCTGTCTTACATGGTGCTTTTTCTTAACTACCTCATGTTATCATTGTAAATATGGGTTTACTCAATAAAATGTCATTAAAACTGGTCAAAGGTTGTTGCCAACCGCAGATCTTTAACAGAAGAGCTAATAGTGCATAAGCAAACTGAAACAATTTGATTCTTGAATCCTTTATCTGTCACACAAGTTCTCTCCATGTTTGCCGAATAGCTGACTTTTTCATGTTTTTCTTTCTGCTTTTGTTGATTCTAACTGAAATTATAGTATCTTTCTATAGAAATTCGGATTTCTGTTTTTTTTATTTCTGGGAGCCAAAATATTTTCTGGGACCAATGGTCTCGTGGTCCGATACTTTTTCCACACCTGCAGTTTACTCCGTTTGTGACTGGAAACGGTTCAGAAGTCTCCCGTTGTTTTCGGCTCTAGCTAACATTCCGTTGTGAAATTGGCGTACGATTTAGATGAATTTCCTGGCAGTATCAAATTCTCCAAAGACCTTTTCTGCTAGCAATATCAAAATCCTTGGTTAGGTCTACACGAGTTGAAAACAAGTCAAATTTCTGGTTCCGACAATTCTCCTGGAGCTGTCTAGTAGCAAACAAATATCACGTTCCGAACGGTAGGCTCATTGGCTTTCAGGTAGGAGTCCTTGCTGAAGGGTTTCTGGAAGAAGGCCTTGCTCAAGGTATGCGGTGAGGCAATTGAGCAGGATTCTAGCAAGAATGTTCCCAGCAATTGAGAGCAGAGAGATTCTGCCATGATTGTCACAGACCTGATGGTTTCCTTTTCGCTTGAGAAGGTGCACAATGGAAGCACCTCCTGTGAAACGTCCTCGTACTGCCATATCGTACTGCAAATGACAACTGTACCATGTGTTGGTAGTCAGCAGTCAATTTTGAGCATAAGATTATTCTTAGATTGTTTCTTGCTCAACACAAAGTAAATTCGCCTTAAGATCATAGAAAAATGTTAAATCTCTTTTGATATGTCGCTTAATCATCAAGAACAAGAACAAACAAAACAATAAATTCAATATCAAAATGCAAGACCTTATGATACAATGGCATTATTTCAATCCTGTGAAAAATATTTTGCATTGGAAAGTAACATGGATTAAAGAAGAATTTTAGTCTTGATGAAGGTTGAGCGTGACATCATTCTTAAATTCTGTTTTAGCAATTTTGAACCTGAGTTGATCTAAGGTTGAACCTGAGTAAAGTTGTCTAGGTCGACAGTCGATAATACTATCTTAGCCACATGCATAACTTTTATAGGTCACTCCATTCCAATTCTTTATCATTCTTGCAAAGTTTTTAGGGACTTTCCTCAGATTCAAAAGCTGCATGCAAACTAACCCAAATTTTTGTTCAAAGGGATCTTATACTGTTTGATCCAAAGTCGTCGGATTTAGTCAAAGATGAATTGATTTCCCTTCAAAAAGACTGCAAAAGTGTACTGACATTATTTTGCTTTCCCTGGAATGATGTTTGGCACCAAAAAGCTGCAAGGGTGTAACGTGTTAGGGTTTTGTTAATTAGTTGTGTTGCGTGCATTGTCTGTGATTGATCTTGCTAACAAGCATGTGTTGTCTTTTCCCTATGTGTCGTTTCCGTTATTGTGATCATGTTCATTGTTGTAGAATGACGTATTACTGTTGATTGTCATCTCCAATTATATTCAGTGATATATTCAGTGTGTTTCATGACCATTAAGTCAGTCTTATTTGGAACAGATTGGGAATACATTGATCTATCGACTACGCTGTTGTCTCTTTTTGGCTTAGGCCTTCGGGCCCAAGCATGCCATCTCCTTCCACGATACCAAAGAAACCCCAGAATCGTTACAAGGGGGATGGTGTGGGTTTTGACTGAAGTCTTCTGAATGAAATCAAAATCAAAAGGGCAAGGGCGCAAATTGTCAAAAAATCTGTCCCATTTCGAGGTTTTCTGAAAAATAATGCAATTTCACTGCTAGTTTTTCCTTTTTTGAAGCAATTTGAAAAGCGACAGTAAAAATCAATTTTTTAAACAATTGACGGAAGAAATTGTTTTATCGCTTTGTTGATATTAGTCTGCTTCTAGCAAAATTGCATTCTTTTTAGATCAAATTTTTTGTGCAAAGAGTTAGGCTCTCATCGAAAAATCCCTTTTCTTTGAAAGTTCAGCCCAATTAAAGAAAAAATTGATTTGCGTCCCTGCTAGAGGGGCTCCAGCCCCATGTCCCACGTATTCCGCGCTAATGGTTTGAACGCTTCCATTTAGCTTCTCATTTCCAGAGCAAAATCCCCAATAAAATTTTTAGGTAAATTTTGAAGGTAAAATTGTCTGGGCAAAACTGAGTAACTCTGATTGTCTGATGAAATATATGATTTTCGGGCTAGACATAGCTAGAATTTTTGCTCTGATTTGTTTCTTTTCGAAAAACTTCTTTTCGGACAGATTAGACATCAGGTGAGATCTCTGATTTCCGAAAAATAATTGAATCAAAGCACTCATATGTTTTTTAGTGTCACTTTGCAAGTGTAATATTCGGGAGATATTGCCTTGTTAGTTTGATATACAAGTTGAAGTATTTCTGATCACAGCGTTTGGGGGGGGGGGGGCATGGCCCCCCGGCCCCGCCGTAGATCCGCCACTGGCCATGGTCAGGACTTGTGAGAATCACGACTCAACCATGGTAACCATGAACCATGGTTGGGCTCCGGGGCGTAAATATTGGGGGGGGGGGGGTGTAGGGTGTAATCGAATAATCGAAAACCCGAAAGCCAGACAAGATGTTCGCAAATCCGCAACTATCGGGCAAAATAAAACAGTAATCGAGAAATTATTTGTTGATTTCCCGCTTTGTCAAACAGCTTTGCCCGAAAAAAGGTGATGCTTTGCTTGACTAAAGGTGATGTTTTTCCAACAAAAAGTGATTTATTCTCCTAATAGCAGAGCTTTTTTAACATACTGAGTGGAGGGGAAATTGCGAGTTCCACCTCCACTGAAGAGGAAAATGCTACATTTGCCCCAAATGTCGGCCATTTTGTGGCCCTTAGAGATAAAAGTAACCAGTGTTTCAAAAGGCTGGTAACAATTTTGGGGGCTCAATCGATGCTGATAGCAATCTTTATATCACTATATTTCTCATTCATCCACCTTGTAAGTCGATTCATTGCTCAATTTGCCAAGATCATAGTGTTTCCTTGCATTTTTCAACCATACTCAGGCTGGGAGCCTTGAAATTAATATATCCCGTCTTTCTCGTGTTTTGAGCCCATTTTTAGCATAATAGCCATCAGTGCTGGTAGTGTTTCTTACTGTCGACAAATAAGTCCCCACTCTCGAGTAAGCCCCCACCCTCGAAAAAGCCCCCACCCTCGAAGAAGCCCCCACCCGAAAATATTTTCTGCGAAAGAAGTCTCCGGGGCTTATTCGAGGACATACGGTTGTGTCATATCTTGGAGGCAAAAGTCTCAACCCTAAAATAGTTCAGTATATATCACAATCTGAAGCGCCAATCCGAAGATTTATGTGTCGCTTCCTATGTCATTTCTGGTAGTGTATAAGTGTGGGCCCTTTAGAAAAATGCCCCACCACTCAAAAATTCTTAAAAAATGCCCTGCCTAATAGGTTCTGTTTTCAGCAAATTTGTAGGTTTTCTCTATTTCATGCCGTTTTGTTGTGCAAATACTGTTATATTTTGGGTCTTTCTTCGTCAATATTTTGAGTAAATCAATATTTGGAGTGACTCCATCAGCCTAAACGCCTATTAGCTAACCACTCTTTAAAACTAGTGTCGGATTTTTGCGACCCAATAATACATTTTTCATCATCCATCAGCCATCCTGGATGCCAAGATTTTACCAGTGTCTGGATGGCGAAACCCAATGGCTTATTTTCAAAGGAACTTTGATAAAATCATCTGCTGTTAATGGTCGCTAATCCTCGTTGCCATTACAATATTTTACGAAATGAATTTAACACGACTGAACTGCATCTTGTCTAGTCGTGAATTGATCTGATAATAAACACTGATTGACATATGAACAGCAAGGCATTGACTTATGGTTGAAAGGACAATAGAAAAACGAGACGAAAATACATAAAAATATCAGAAAATTACAAATACAACAAATTTCATAACGGTTTTAAAATATGGAAGGAATACCACGAAGGCTTCTCCCAAAACAGATCTCATAACATTTTAGTCAGACAGTGGCGAGAATGTCGGGCAAAATCTTATATACACCCCCCCCCCCCAAAGAAAAATGCTAGTTACGCCCCTGGTTGGGCTTTCCCAGGGGAAGCTTTTTGTGATCAGCGGTTGTCTACCACTTAACGCCTCGCTTCCATGACGAGATAATCTAGGCCTCTTGTTTTTTAAATGGAGGACACTTTGCCTATTGAATTTTGGAGTTTGTGATCGGTAACATTTTGGAGTTCAAGTTGAAATGAGTGGATTTGAAAGTGAGCATGATACCAGTTCAAGTGACGATGAAGCCCCAGCGATAAAGATAAGAAAACATAGTGATTGTGATTCTGCCAGGAAAAAAGAAATGGGCCCCAGAACCTTTCATGGTACCGAGCAAAGGAACGCAAATCTTGATACAGGTTCAGAATCAGACGAAAAGCTTGTAGATACAAAATCTGCACGGAGTGTTTCTAAAGTTTCAGATCTGACTGCTGATTTTCTATCAGAACTAAAGCAGGCTGGTAGCCAGGCATTCACAAGTCGGAGTCAAGCGAAACAGATGGAACCCTGGCAACTTTATTTGCGCCAGCAAGAGGCGCCTGCGGCTCAGACGTACCAAGACCCGACCGACGGAACGGTCTACGAGTTTGATGTTGATAAAAGAGCATGGTTCCCTAAGGTACTGGTCTGCTTTTCTTATTTTGTTTGCTATCTTATGAACCGAGTTTGGAGTCAATTCCTCGGTGCCAATATATGAATTTGTTTGTACCTATCACGGAAAGTCCATTAATACGAAATCTCCTGAAAAATCTATTGGGTCATTCCATGCCAAATCAACAAGCAAAAGTGACTTTTGACACCCATCATCTCAGAATTGCTTCAAATTTTTCTAGTTTTGAGATCTACTACACTTATGAATAGGTCCAAAATTTCAGCTCAAAATTCACATGCCATTTCATCTCATTGTCACTGACATTTCTAACATGTAACCAACATTTCATGTGTAGACTCCTGAAACTTTCCAAAGTGACACCATTGATAGTAAGGGTGGTTTGCACTTGCAGTTGACTGGATTCAGTGTTGTAGGGTTTAACCTGGACAGTTAAACAGAGATGCTAGGAGGTGAGCCATCACACTGTCACACCTTGGTACATTTATGCCTTTGATTGCTAGGAAGTGCAGTTTATTCTCTGATCCAGGAAAAAATTTGAATTGAAATTTGGCAAGAAAGGATCATAGAGTTAGGATCTTATGTTGAAATAAGCCTGTGTCGAAAATTTCAAAGTTTTTGGGTGGTCAGGCTGTGAATTAACATTACTGCAAATTTTTTAAATTCCTCCTCCTCTTGAAACTATACCCTGTCAAAAATTGGCAAACAATTTTTCCACCCTCCCTCAGCTGAATTTGGGTATAAAAGACGTACCAGAGCGAATAAAAAATTTTGAGACCCACTTTGTTTACCCAACTTATGCCCTGGTCATGTGCAAATTTTTGAGCCATTCAATCTGTTCCTTGTGTACAAATAGCTTTTTGTACCTGTATGCTAGGAATTTTGAGTCCCGAGAAAAGAGGACTTTACTTATCACACTTGCAAGATACACATGAGATCATGTTACCCACAATGTGATCCGGGTCAAGTAGTTTAGGCTTTAAGATCAATTAGCATCTTCAAATGAAT
The DNA here is from genome assembly GCA_003864495.1 of Nemopilema nomurai. Classification (NCBI taxonomy): domain Eukaryota; kingdom Metazoa; phylum Cnidaria; class Scyphozoa; order Rhizostomeae; family Rhizostomatidae; genus Nemopilema; species Nemopilema nomurai. Next base: position 2,126,039 of record ML133442.1, read on the forward strand.
ACAAGGATTCATGGATGGGCTCACACAAACCAAAAGAAGCAGAATAATGATAATCAGCTTAAAAGGTCTGGGGTTTGAAAACAGAGCTAGAAACATTCATAAGGAAATTTTTGAAACCTTCGTTTATATTGGGTTTTCTCAATTTTCAAAACTTCTTCTAGTTTCAAAAATGGTATCATTACGTTCCTTATTAATTCAGCTATAGCAATGTGAAGAAAGCCTTAGAAGGATGTTTTCATCCAGAAAACGTTTACCATAGCCTTAACCCAATTTAAGAAATTAGCTTTTACTTTACATACCAATGGAATTTGCTGCTTCAGTGAAATCAGTGAAATTTCTAAATCTAGATATTCAAACCAAAGTAACTCACCACCGAATAGTCCAAACAACATGATTTTTTCAGTTTGAACTGATCTAAAGATGAAGATTTCAATTCTGAAGTTATTGTTGCATAGATGGCGAGGTACAAAATTGATGATGTCAACCTGGATTGGAGAAATGCTTGCCTTGAATATTCCAGGCCTTTTCTTTTCACAGGAGCGATTGCTCAAGCCAATTCAGAGGAGCTTTTGATAGCTTGCGGGAAACAATGAATATTGTTGAATATCGTTCTGCAATTTTGGAAGACAATCATAAGTCAAAATATGTGAAAGTTGTCAACAAATGCAACACAAAGCCGGTTTTTCAAACCAGGAAAACACACTCTGTAAGCTGAATTAGCAACACGTTGATGGAAAATTGACATTAAATATCAAAGTCACCTCAGAATGTTTGTTAGCACTGCACAGCTGGTACTTGAAATTAATTGGCCCTTATTGAATGAAAGCAAACTTTGCACTAATGAAATCCCTTTCAAAGTATGGTTTGCTAAAACAATTTGCGATCATTATATCAGCACTCATTGTGCACCATCATGACTTTTACAAAGGAAACAAAATTATGTGATATCTGATATAATAGGGCTTAGAAGTCTGAAAGAAGGAGATCAAACATATGTAAATCTTATCTGGTGCAAAGTACATGAAAGAAACAAGGATGCCATCCTGAAAGACCTGACAATCAAAGAGGGTATAAGAGCATCAGCAAGAGCTCTCATTTATGGCACAATCATTCAGCATTATGCCTTTGTCTTCTTATGTTACTTCTGAAATCAACACAATTGTTTATATTGTATATCTGCCTGAGCAATCGCTTGTGCAAAGGAAATCATGCGAGTGTTTGTTCATTCGAACAAGCTATTTCGTGCAAAAAGGCCTGATCTTCTTAAAACTTTATTCCGAAATTATAAATATTGTCCAGTGTTATTTTTATATTACAATTCAACTATCAGTAAATGGTGCAAATCACAACTAATTGTATGTGATATCTATTTGAAGGGGAGTTATTAGCCAATATTCCAATTTGCCTAAGAAGAAGGAGACAGAAACCTTGTTTCTGACCCTTTGGATTTCCATGATATTTTTAAAAGGTGCTGGGCTTCATATGAAAATCTTACATCTAAAATGTAAGATCTCTAGGCCAACCTGTTTTCGAGTTATGACAAGTCAGAAATTGAAAAATTCTTGCAATCAAGGACATTTGGATTTTCACAATTTATCACAATTTTCCCATTTGGCCCAGATTATCTCAATTTTCCTTCTGTAACACCTACAACAAAGATTTTGGTACCTAATCGAAGCACTTGTAATTCCTAACCTGATAAAAACAACCAAAGAATTCTATTTCAAATGCAAAGTCACACAAACCAAAGAATTCAAGGAGACTGAGGTGCAATTCTGATTGGGATAGTTTTTGTTGGGGTACTCTTTGTTTACCAAAAAGTTGGTACAAAGAATTTCAGAGGGTGGTAAAGTGGGTTACTAGACAATAAGTCGTTCACTGCATGCAGGCATGTGTATATAATCCTTTTTTGATTAGTTTCCTACTCTGAATTTCTCATATACAAGTGACTCTGTCAAGCCGCCAAATGTCTCTTTTGCAGCTGATACAGGCTGCTTGAGTAGCAGCTGACATACTATGCAAGGCTATCAAGCATTTTAATTGGTATCACTAGGATAAAAGATGCTTCAGTTTCAAGTTCTCATGAAGAATTTACTTTATCATTACTTGCACAAGTTCTCCTTTTCACCTTCCTGAATGAACATCGATTGAGCCTTTTATAATTGTTGAATCTGGAATTTTGTTTTCATTATATAATGGTGTGCAAAGTATCTTCAGAAGCATAATTTTTACCCAAGCAGAAAAGATGTGCTTGAGGAGAAGGTGAAGAAACTGAGTCAGTTGAATAACTTCTGGTACCCATATATTCAATTACCAGATGGTTGTTTCCATAGTTCTTTTGAAGTACCTTATATTTAAGCAAAACTTCCTTTCAAACACAGGTAGATGATGACTTCATTGCAGCCTACCAAGCAAACTATGGTTTTACAGAGACTGGACAGCCATTGCCACCTGAAGATTTGGCAAAGATGCAAGAGGATACAAAGACAGTTGAAGAGGTTTTCATGTTTACGGTTTTGGGAGTCAATAAATTAATGAAAGATTTTGTAACCCAGGCATCTAGGCTATTTAAATGCCTTTTGTAGACAAATTTTTGTGAAATGTGCCTGTAGTCTATTAGATGTCTTTTTTCAGTCTAGCAGTGACAATAATAAGGAGGGTCTGAAAAGAAAGGCAGCTGAACCTGGTAAGTAGGTTAAGTCTAAATAATTGCAGGGAAATATGTGTAGCAAGTACAAAAGTAACTTTTCAAAAAGACAGAAGAGAATGTTTAGAAAATTATTAAGTTCTGTTGTTCTCAGTTAGGAAACTTTGTGCTTGGGAAAATAAACTGTTTAATGCCTATAGCAAAGAATTGCATAGAAGAAGCTTTTATCTTGACACCACTGCTGCTGTCAGCTTTGTTGCCCTTTGCGAATGTCAATTCTTGAAATGATGCTAAATGAACAAACCATCTGAGAATAGGCATTAATGAATGTTCTAGCAATTGAAAATGAAATTTTTTTGTCTTCACTAAAGGGAAGAATTAGATTTCAGGGTTGTCTTTTCTTTAGCTATAGTCTTATTAATTCTTGATTGAAGAATTTTCTTCTGTTTCTCTCAATTTGTTCAGTTCTAAATGCTGAACCAAAAAATAATTTCATGTATGTATCCTATAATAATTTCCAGGCTTTATTAAAACTGCATTAATGAACTATTAAAAAGAATAATTCAAGGAAATGATAACCAAGAATGAGGGTTTTTTGTAGAGTTTCAGCACCGTTTAATCAGCAGTTTGTTTAATTAACTGTTTTGCCATGTGTGATTTTGTGTTAGAAGAAAATTTCTGATTTATGCAGATTTCATGTAAATACTGGATAAAAAATGTTATAATTATATTTTACAGGGTGGTTTGAGATGGACCCAAATAGGAATCACAATGTATATGTCTCTGGTAAGGTTTATTGTCCTCACAGATAGCTTTAAGTTGTCAGCTAGACTTTCTTTTACCTGGAGTATCAGTAGACCATATATATATCTTCAGGGAAAGCACTATCTTGTAAACGTTTCAACTGAAGACTTCATCATTTTCATTACACACGGTGCATGAGCTTTTGAAAGTATGTATATATATATATATACGCTCTACCTGCAAATATATTGAGCACTGTACTACGTAAATATCAACAGAAAAATCTCAATATATATCAGGCTTTCGTGGGAAAGGCGTGCGATCGCACGGGCACGCTCTGCCATACGCATGCTGCTTCCAAGGTGTGCAAAAAATCGCACGCCTTCATTTATTTTGAAAGCAAAAATTGTTGATGATTAGTTTTGTGGGTTTTCGTGTTGAAATTAATTTTCAGGTCACTTCAAAAAGGCTAGACACCTTGTCAGGATTTTGGATTAAATATCAATCTCCGGAATAATCATAGCGCTAATCTATTTCTAATTTTACCAAACCGCTTTACCCCTGTTCAATTCAAAATTCAAGTCAAAATAACTATAAACAGGCCTTTTTTTGAAAAATTATCAGTTTGTAGCGACCCTATTTATTCTTTTTTTCCTCATTATCAGCATTCATTATCCAACTTGCTAATTTCTCTCACCTTAGCACTCCACGTGCACATCCCGATGTCAACATTTCCTATCTTTTGTTTGGGCCTTTTTCAACCTACAGGCATTTCTATTCGAAAACTATTCACACTTGGAGTAGCCCTTCCTTTCCCACGCCACGTTATATTTGTTTTCCATAATTAGCCATCCGTTGTGAAACCAAATGTGTATATATCAGACTTTACCAATAGATTTCTAGTTAGTTTGTTTTCATATTCGCTGGAGAAAAAAACGAACAAAATACAAGCAAGTTGTTTTCATGTCCAGCCCACGATAAGAGCTATTAAAAGTTCGTGTTTTGCATTATGGCGACAACCGCCCCCAAAAAGAAAAAAGCATCAAAAGAGCTGTCAATCTTTATACGATGGGGGAAAAGCGATGTTATTGGACACCATGTTGAAGAGTTAGACGGAAAAAGTTATGTAACAAAAATTTGGTGCAAGCCTTGTACAAAATATCGGATACAAATTATTAACCACCCTTTATGCAAAGGAGCAGCTGCAGTTGCAGTGCAGGCATTTGCCGATGGCACTAAAAGTGTTACCAAGTTCCAGGTATGTAAATCCTTAATTTATTTCGACATAATTCGATGTCATTTTTTCAAAGAATCGCAATCACATGCCAAAACTTATAGAAGCGTGGCTTCGTGGTCAACAGACAGCCAGTGGGGGAACGGATTGACCCGCAAAACGGCCATTACAGCCAGATGTACGCCAAGCACTGAATGACTCTTCTGAAGATTCATTCATAAAACTGATGAAAAGTGCTTATGCCATGGCGGTTGTCCCGTCTATGCCTCATAAACATTTTTTTGTTCTTGTGAAGTGCCAAAGAGATAACGGTGTAAGACTCGTTGAGGGTAAGGACACAAGTGATGCAGCCAGAGAATTTGTGCATTGTATTGCGGAGGCTGTGGTAGAAACTTGTGCCTCGATAATTTCGAAGTCTCCTTTTGTTTCTATACTGTCTCACAAGCCCGTAAAGCAAAAGACGAAAAGAACTTGTATTAGCTGGAACAGTGCGAAACGGCAAAGCTGTATACATTGTGGTGGCATTGCTTGATATGAAAAGATTTGGTGGAGTTGATGCTAGTCAATCTTAACTGCAATTGACAGCATTTTTCAAGTGAAGATGGTAAAACACATCGAATTTGTATCAATGATTACATTAAGAATGTGGTCAGTGCAACAGCAGATGGGGCCAATGTTAATCTGGGAGTTTATTCTGGTGTTTTGGCACAGATGAAGCATGAAAGGGAGTGGTTAGTCAACATACATTGTGTAAATCACCGCTTGGAGTTGGCATTAAAGGATGTAATCAAAAGCTTTGTTCCTTTTCAACGATTGGACAGCTTTTATCAAGATTTGTGGTGTCTTTTGAGAAACTCAGGAAAGCTGAAAACCGAAATTATGGAGGCAGCTGCTGCACTAGATATCACATTTCATGAGTTCCCGAAGATACACGGGAAACCGGATAATCGTGACCATGCAGATTTTGAAAAGGTCTAGCGAATGCTCAGTCTGAGACTATTCAAGCAACTCTTGAGATGTTAAAGGAAGCTGGAAGACTACTGATTCCAGTGATTGAAGAGCGCTGTAATTCATTTGATCAAGACCTGTTTGGAAACATGATCTGGCTTGATCCAAAGTATTGGGACAATGCGAGGAAGGGAGGAACAGATAGAATTTGTCGCTGATTTATTCACAGTTCCACTACAAGAAGTCTCATTAGATTGTAAAAGTGTCATCAAAGAGTGGAAATAGCTGAAGTACTTGTAGAGGTCTCTTTACCCAACAATGGAGGCTGGCCAATTTTGGGAGAAAATTCTAAATTTCAGACATGCAGAGTTTCCAAATTTGTGCTTACTTGTCATCTTGTGCTTTTGTGTTTCGGGCTCAAACTCTTCGGTTGAAAGAGCAATTAGCATTCTAACTACTATATTATCTGACAAGCGCCCGAGGATGTCGCACAAAACAATGGAGGAGTGCAGCATTGTTGCAGGGAACGACACGAATTGGGATAAATCTGACCGTGGAAAGATATTAAGTAAAGCAGTAGAAATCTACATGGAAAAATCAGCAGGGAAAAAAGAAGAGCCCCAGTATTTCCAAAAAAGTCAATTTCAGAAAAAGAGACAGATTGGCCAGGTAGTAACCAAAACGTTGACGCACTCGATGTGCAAACTTCTTCATCCGAGGACACAAGTGATAGCGATGACAGCAGATTTTAAAACATTATAAAACTTTCGTTGATATCGATTGTCTATTGCTGACATATTGCTGGAATCATTGTCCTTTTTGCAACTCCTGCGTAGACCTACCACAATAACCTAGATTTTTCCAAAGAATTAGTGTCACACGCAACTACAAGCCACCACACGTGGTTAGCGTGCCTGCTATAATTTTCCCACGAAAGCCTGGTATATGTATACATATTAAAACAAATTCCTTAATTCTTGTTATTTTCACAGTTATGCAAAATTTATTGAACAAGAGGCTCAAGACTTATATCTGTTACCCATTTAAGGACTCCCAGTTGATGTTACCGAAGAAGAGTTTGCAGAACTCATGGGCAAATGTGGGATAATCATGGAAGATCAAGATACAGGTAAAGTTTGGGCCAGAGCAGTGTTTAGAAGTTTCAGTTTATGTGCTGTCAAGAGATTCATGCAGCATTCACATTTTTGTGTCCTGCCTATAGATTGTACACCAGAAGTAAATATTCCTGCTTTTTATGTCTTTACCATTTTCAACATTCTTATCAGCAATTGAAGCTTTTTTTGTTTAGAGCTCTAGATGGGTGCTAAAGTGAAAATTTGTCAGTTTTCTGATTGTAAATGATTTTTCACCTTTTAAGCATCTGCTCTATGTAGAGCTTCTATGTAACTATGAAGGCAACAGCATACACTCTTTAAGATATCTGTTAGTTTTTTTATCTTCTGTGCACCCTCAATGGTCCTTGCACCCAATTTTTTGTGGCAATGACATTGAGAGGCTAGCTGTAATGTTTGACATATGACTGTATATATTTTATGGTTTATATCTGAGAAAAATATTGGAGTCGTTTTCTGGAAAATTAGTGCCTTCTTGTTTAAGTGTAGCCCAATCAAGATTTAAAGAAAGAGATTTATTCCCCTAAAAGTTTTAAAATTATTTAGTAGCCAGCTGCTCCACTCTGGAAACAATATGTATTCCTTTAAGTAAATAAAACTAATGAGCCTTTAACAGGGAGATCAGCTGATGCTTTTAGTTGCTAGTAAAACTACATCAATTTATTATTGGAGTTCTATTATAAGCCGGAGTATCTGATCAATGCACACTTTTTGCTTATTTTTTGCAGCATGAATATCACATCAAATCTTTATCATCTTTATGAACATCAAATCTATTATCATCTTTATTAACATCAAATCTATTGGCATCTCTTTTTTGCATTTCCTACTTCTCCCATTTTCCTTTAAAGGTAAGCTAAAATTGAAGCTTTATGAAGATGTTGATGGGAAGAACAAAGTATCTGATTAATGCACACTTTTTGCTTATTTTTTGCAGCATGAATATCACATCAAATCTTTAACATCTTTATGAACATCAAATCTTTATCATCTTTATGAACATCAAATCTATTGGCATCTCTTTTTTGCATTTCCTACTTCTCCCATTTTCCTTTAAAGGTAAGCTAAAATTGAAGCTTTATAAAGATGCTGATGGGAAGAACAAAGGTGATGGAAGATGTTGCTATTTGCGGGTAAATATTTATCTCTTCTTCAGTGCTACAAAGCCTCAATTAATTATTGTCTTGAAAATGAACCTAAAAATTAATTCTCTTTTCAAATTTTTGGCTCCAACTTGTTTCCTAAAGCTTCTCATCATTCATTTATATTTCTTTTTAGTGAGTAAGAAAAAACACCTCATTTGGCTTCAACTCTACTACTAGAAACTTCAGATTTTTTTCATTTTCTTTAGGCTGAATCTGTTGCTTTGGCTTTGCAACTTTTAGATGAATCAGAGTTCAGAAGCCATACAATTAATGTGGAACAGGTATTCACAGTAGCCATTTGTTGACAAATAATAGATTGTAGTATTGATTCCCAACATCATCGATGCGCATCTTTTTTACCACACTGCTACAAGGTTCAATGAAATGAGGGTAAATTGTTTTCTTTGCCTCAAATCATATAATGTTATTGCATAAGCTTCTTCTAATTCGTATCTAATCAACATTCTATCTTTCTAGGCGAAATTTCAGCAGAAAGGTAAATTTGATCCGTCTCTAAAGCCAAAAAAGAAGAAAAAGAAGAAAAAGAAGCAAGCAGGACAAGAAAAGTTAGAGATGCTTTTTCTTTTTAATATGTATTAAAGCAGCAAAAGTAAGAATATGGCCATTAGTGTGTATTCTTGCCAAATCTGAGTGGTTCAAAATATTCTGATGTGCATGTGGTATGGTATGTTCCGTAGCTTCACAGAGGCTGTTTCATCACCGAAATTTTTCTTCTGTTGCACATGGCAAAATCCTGTTGTAACCTTTAACTTAGGATCTGTATGCACAAAATGCTGAGTTTCAGGTGAGCAAAAAAGATAGATAGATGGAAATATAATCGAGAGCTAGACACTTTCAGAGGCTAGAGCACAGTCCTTTGAATAGACATGACCCAAATAGTTTCTTCCACATCAAAATTCATTGTAGAAAGCAGAAATATATCGCTTGTCTAGTTAGTTTCTGACCTTCAAAGAAAAACCACCGCGAGATGCAATTTTAAAACGATCAGGACACTTTTTGGATGGTGTGGATCCACAATTGATTAACTTGTGTCATCTTTTGCTCCTTTTTGAATTTGGCAAAATTTTGCCTTGTCCTCTTGTCGTTGCAATTAAAGAAACGCTTAAATACTTCATTGTATTATATTTTGCAATTTCTCTCCTCTTAACTTCCAAGAATGTTCCGGACGACTATCCATTCTATGTGTGAACGCTTTTACATTGTTTAAATGCCTCTTTGCCATCAGATTACTTGATTGGGTGGAAAGAGACGCAAAGAGAAGTAAATTTGATCGAATCGTTATTTTGAAACACATGTTTGATGAGAACGAGTTCCAGGTACGACCATTCATCTCATGCTATAAAACTCCCTCTCATAATTTTCTTTCTGGTTTTCTCAGGCTAAAAAACTATTTTCTTTCTGGTTTCCAGCCAGCCACGTATTCTTTCATCCTACATATAGTTGCATTGTCTGTTTATTTACATCTCAACAACTTTGATTTTTGCAGAAAGAGCCGCAGCTTATAATTGATTTACGTGAAGAAATAGCATCGGAATGCGAGAAGTTTGGTGTTGTGAAAAAAGTTTTAATTTTTGACGTAAGTGTTTTACTTCCCATCTGATGCTTCGTTTAGGTGAGCATACTTATCAGAATGGCATTATGTACTCCGATTTTCTTCTGATTGTTTTCAGAGAAACCCTGATGGCGTATGTTCTGTCCTCTTTCAAGAACCAGAAATGGCAGATGCATCTATCGAGGTAGATTTTTGGTTCATTTATCATATCTTACAATGATTTGAAGACTTTTGGATCTCTGTAGGTCTTTACAATTACACATTTTTCTATAGATAGCGAGTTTGTTTCATCATTTTAATATATTTGGCTATGTTAAGCGTTTTTCAGGGGGAATAGTTCGTTCCAAAAGTTTCTGTAGGTGCAAATTGGAAAATTGGCAAGAATTGCTGCAAATTTATGTAAAAAAGACAATCCATCACCTTTTTAAAAACGGAATCTTCTTATAGCAGAATTAAATAGTTTGTCAAGGTACACTTTTTACCTTATTCTAGGGAATATTGAGTTCGGAAGCTTTTACCAAAAAAAGGCTACTTCGATTAGTTGTCATGCTTGAAAACTTAGCTAATACTTAGATAATCGATGTCGCTTTGCAGAACTCCCCTACTGATTTGTTTGAACTAAAACAACGAGCTGGATCGTGGACTTTACTTACTGCTTTCCTCCCTGCTCTCCTGTCTGTTTTCATGACTGCTTTCCCTATTGCTTTCCATATAGCATCGCGGAAGCTCGGTTTATCCAAACAGATGTTTTGTTTACCAAATTTGATAGCCAATCAGATCCCGCGAATTTTGCATGGTTTGTTTACATTTGTCTCGAAAACACCCTTAGCTGTGGAGGGAAACCATTACTGGAATTTTGGGCCGCCACAAAAATATACATTAAATAAGATCAGCGAAAATAAAAATATACAATGTTTATTAAATTTACTAAAAAACTACCGTTGCTTTCGAGAAAACTCAACGTAGTATTCCTAAAATCTTATGAAGATAAAGAAAATAACATATAGCTAATTAATACAATTCCAAGAAAATTTCAGATATCAGTCATTGACAAAGTACAAGAGGTAAATTTAATAATCTTGCACGATAAGTCCAGTGTAAATTAAATTTTGCAACACTCCTATTAAGTCATTCCCAAGTGTTGAAGCAATATTGTATATAACTTCCCTGCAGTGGGACAAACTCTTTGATAGTGCTATGTGTTAATTTTTTTAAGTAAAAAAAGTGTACTTTTTCAAAGAAACCTGCTCTTTCTTACATGTAAACAACGATAATATTTAGCGCCAGTTAGAAAGCAATTTCCCGCAAAAATATTGCCGATGTCCAGGGGTAAAACGAATTAAATAATTAATTAATTACATATTGTACAACAGAAAATAAAATATATAACCAAAAACTGTAACTGTGTTTTTAATTTTCAATGTTGCTTTCCACCAAAGCCTTGATTATATCAGAAATCAGAAAGTCCAACGATTCCCGTACTAGCAGCAGCTGCTCAAAAGGCATCCACCAAAGAAGTTTTCCCTTGAAAATTAATCGCTGTGCCATAGAAAGATGAGTTGCCTGTTTGCTAGGAATAAAATTTGCTTGTCGTCTAAGACTTGCCGCCAATGTGTCAATGCGCCATGACGGAGATCCCCTTCCCGCGCATTGGTGCCTTGGATTTGGGCAGTCCCTCAATTTCCGCATCATAGAGCTGTATTTTTGACGGACCATAAGGGTCATTAACAAAAATAAAAAAAAGATCCGACACATTTGTAAAATTGATCTTAGAGACAAGATGTCTAGACTTATTACTTAAATTTTGATATTGTAGGAAACTGGATAGAATGGGCCTAGCCAACCCCCCCCCCCCCCCCCTCCGAGAGATTTTAGGAAAAGTTCAAACTAAGGTTTTAGGAATACTACGTTGAGTTATCTCAAAAGCAGCGGTAGTTTTTTAGTAAATTTAATAAACATTGGATATTTCTATTTTTCGCTGATTTTATTTAATGTATATTTTCGTGGCGGCCTAAAATTCCAGTAGTGGTTTCCCTCCACAGCTAAGGGTGTTTTTGAGACAAATGTAAACAAACCATGCAAAATTTGCGGGATCTGATTGGCTATCAAATTTGGTAAACAAAGCATCTGATTTGACAAAACGAAATTCCGCCATGCTTTTCCTTATTGCTTTTCTGACTCCTTTCATAATTGCTTTCCTTTCTCTTTTCTTTATTGCTTGAATGATCATCTTCTAGGCCTTAAATGGTCGCTGGTTTGGAGGACGGAAAATTGTCGCCGAAAGGTATGACGGTCAAACTGATTATCAAGTGAAAGAGACAGACGAAGAAAAAGACAAAAGAATCAAAGAATGGGAGGATTTCCTTGCTCACGAATCTCTGAAAAGTGAAACTTAAAGAACTAGGATATATTTTTCAAATTTGGATGAAGAAGTTGTGAAATAGTCCGGTTGCCGCCATTTACCATTTGCAATTGTTTGAACCCTTGTTCTCGTTGCCATATTTTAAAACCGTGCTGCTTGCTGCGTAACGATGCTTTGGGTGAAAATATTGTGTGTGGAAAAGCAAGACATGTTGCCCTGATGATGACATGGCGCGCTTTGTCGGCTGAGCCAGTCCTTGTCTGTCGTCCGATTGTCGAAAGCTGCTGACCAGCTGCGATTGTATGATGCTCAGGCAACCTTTTCATTGTCCACGACGTACTTGAATTGAGCTTGCAAAACATATGAAGGCTCAAACTTCATTAATGGAAGAAATGCCTTGAAAGATATTGCGCAATGCTGGATTTGGTGGATTGTTGAATGATTGTTTCTGTGTCTTCTTCACCATCAACGTTTGTGACGTACTAGTATGGTTATTGCGAATCCAGCTCTGTATCTTTTCGAAACTATTTGTTACCGCTGAGGGTTTTCGCTAATAGTTTCTTTTCGTCTTCACTCTTCGAAGTTACAGTCGTTTTCTTCTATTTTCTTGATGTCATTTTTAGTGATGATCCTCTCGTCATCAACTACAACATTATCATCATCTAGGTTTCAAAAGGATTCAAGATTATGAATGATATTCAGGATGTGTGAGGTATAATAGACTTCTGAGTAATTGACACATTCCGAAATGCTTGTGCTTCATGGACTCTTTCTGAAATGGTACTTGAAAAGGTACAGGAAAGTCATTTTTGTCACCACGATCAAGTGCCAACCAAGTTTTTCTGGTTAATGCTAGCAGTACCAACACCGGTGTCGTTTACTCTTGGGTGCCAAATGAGCGGGCTCCCCCGCTTACTAATTTTTCTGCTTTTTTCCAACCCTCTCGCTCTTATAGGACCCCGTTTATTAATCTCTTGATTTTTCCCACTCCAAGTCTTCATAACTGCGTTCTCCGAGATTTTCATTCCATTATTTTACGAGATTTTCCAACCCAGCCCCGCTTCCACAAATTGGTAGTTTTCGAATTGAGGTTAATCCTTAGTTCATAAAAACTGTTGTAAAGAAACTGCTATCCAGAAAAACTATTCTGCGAAAATGGTCAAATCACTAAGGGCAATAGGTCGAAACATGTAATTCAAAAAGCAGGAGCAAAGAAAAAGAGGGTTTTAAAGCTGTTTCTCTAGATTATTCAATTTTCTCAATGTTTGTTCACACACCTCATTTTCCTTTACTAAAACGCCGGCCGCACTAGGTCGATTGTTGAAGTAGGGATGACAAAAAAGGGTAAGAATATTAGAAAGAGTGAACAAGGAAATCTGCTTTTCATAGATTGCTAATGTTAGAGAGGAGCACAAAAAGTGTCTGAACTTTCAAAGAAGACTCCGATTGATCCGATTGATGAAGTAGGGATGACAAGAAAGGGTAAGAATATTAGAAAGAGTGAACAAGGAAATCTGCTTTTCATAGATTGCTAATGTTAGAGAGGAGCACAAAAAGTGTCTGAACTTTCAAAGAAGACTCCGATTGATCCGATTGATGAAGTAGGGATGACAAAAAAGGGTAAGAATATTAGAAAGAGTGAACAAGGAAATCTGCTTTTCATAGATTGCTAATGTTAGAGAGGAGCACAAAAAGTGTCTGAACTTTCAAAGAAGACTCCGATTGATCCGATTGATGAAGGCAGGGACTTGTTTCTGAGCACGCTTCCCCAATTTGACCGAAATTCGGACACGAGGAAATCTGCTTTTCATAGATTGCTAATGTTAGAGAGGAGCACAAAAAGTGTCTTAACTTTCAAAGAAGACTCCGATTGATCCGATTGATGAAGTAGGGATGACAAAAAGGGGTAAGAATATTAGAAAGAGTGAACAAGGAAATCTGCTTTTCATAGATTGCTAATGTTAGAGAGGAGCACAAAAAGTGTCTGAACTTTCAAAGAAGACTCCGATTGATCCGATTGATGAAGTAGGGATGACAAAAAAGGGTAAGAATATTAGAAAGAGTGAACAAGGAAATCTGCTTTTCATAGATTGCTAATGTTAGAGAGGAGCACAAAAAGTGTCTGAACTTTCAAAGAAGACTCCGATTGATCCGATTGATGAAGTAGGGATGACAAAAAAGGGTAAGAATATTAGAAAGAGTGAACAAGGAAATCTGCTTTTCATAGATTGCTAATGTTAGAGAGGAGCACAAAAAGTGTCTGAACTTTCAAAGAAGACTCCGATTGATCCGATTGATGAAGGCAGGGACTTGTTTCTGAGCACGCTTCCCCAATTTGACCGAAATTCGGACACGACTCACACTGTACCGGATCACTTTTGCTACTGATCGGCTTCCCATTTACACCAGTACGAATCCAGGACGATATTGAGGCATTTCTATTGAAAATAAAGCTAGTAATTAATTTTAAGCCCTCTTGCGCAAAAAGTTAGAAACGGCCGAGTAAACATTGATGTAGCTAAATTTCGAAAAGTGACAAATAATTGTAAAAACACCAAAAAAGAGTTTATTAGGATTAATGAAGAAATGACCTAGTTGCTCCAAATAATTGTTGATTATAAGGCAACAAAGGTGTTACAGGGCCTAAACTGGGAGACTGTCAAGGCCAAACATGAAAAGATAATGGAGCAATTTCACTTGATAAGGGCGGTAAGGCCTAGCTCATTTGCCAGATTGTAGGCTTTCGATCCTTTTGCTAGAAGGATCAAAGGTGATACGACAAACCGTATCAGTTTTGCAACGGATAGCTAGGAATGATGTAAACGGAAGGCCAATCCGTATTACTTTTGATAAGGATCAAAAGGCGATCCTTATCAGTGTGAACGGTACCTCGGTTCCCCTTTAATAGTTCCTCTTACACTAAGTTGGTGTTTCCAAACCTACCTAACGGTTGACAGCTAACAAAGCAGCGGCAAATGTACTCTGAAAACTTGAGAGAGTCAAACAAAATAAACCCCGATAAGATAGTATGAGGTAGAGGTAGAGGATCATAAAAGTGCAGCAGATAAAAGCAGATAATCAAATGGATCACGCACTCCGAGGCGCACACAGGGATGAAGAATGCCATGCCGAACAAGGTAAAAGTTGCCTCATTCATCTTTTGGTAGACGAGGATTCTCCCCAATTCTATCAAGGAGGTATAACTATATCTATAATCTTTAAGCAATAATTACTAATTTTACTAATATTAGCACAAAATTTGGTAAACATAGAGAATTTGCCATGAAGCAGTCTAAGGTTTGAGCAAATCTCAATTGTGCTAAAAGCTCCATTTTTTATTGGGGGTGCCCAGTCTCCCTTCACTGATACCATTTTGCTTTTTCACAGGAATGAAAGTTCATGTGGGATGTGTCGGGTGTAGCCAACTTGATGTTGTATATGGGTTAAGGGTTTAAATGCGTCTGCGATGCTGTCCGGAAATCTGGGACATAACGCGTTATTCCGCGACTCGTGATTCGTTTATGTCGTTGTTGACTTTGTTTGTGTTTATATTCGTAGCAATGCGACTCTTGGGTTTTGTTCCATGAATTTGGGGATATTAAGATTAATTAGTGTTACATGACTCCTGGTCGGCAAGTCTATTTATACGTTACTACATTTTAAATTTGGGAGTTGTAGATTTGCAATTCTTAGTCAAATAGGTTTTTTATGGCTCGTTAAGTAAACCTGGGGCGAAGCGTGAATTAGCTGGGGCTCAATTTTGTGAAACATTTACCGTGATAAGAGGGAAGTCAGACATTAAAGCATTTCCAGTGCAAGTTCTTATTCTCATGTTTCTATGAAGCAGTCTGGTGTTAGGCTATCAATTCCCTGGGTACAAGCCTCACTTTATGTAAAATAATAGAGTCTGGTCTAGGACGCCCATTCTCGTGCTGGTGTAAATCCTTTGTGCTCATTTGAAATATCTTAGTCAATTTGACAGACGGGAAACTAGGCCTGTGGAACCGAACTGTCGGATAGATACCAAATATACTCAGTGGAATGAGCAGGAGTTTTGGATCAAACGTGTTTTATATAGTTCATCAAAAGGAGGACAAGTGGGGCACATGCTACTATTTGAGGATGACGGCCGTATCCTGAGGATGAGGCGTATCATCGTTACGTGCATGTGGTGCATGCGAAAACCATCAATCTAGTTGGGTCGATTTGTCCTGTCCCCCATCCTTCTCTCCTAGAAAAGAAAAAGCCACTCACTTTAAAGAAGGTTTGCTTTACCCACCTAAAATTAGAGTTTGCCCAGAATTTCTTTTTACACAGATATTGGTGTTAGCAATGTGATGAATTATGCTAGAATCCCACAAAATTGTTTGTTGAATAAAACGATAAAGTTCTGTCGCTTTAGAAATTCCAAACACAAGGCAGCCGAAGATTGTAAACAGAGAAAAACTGCAGGTTCATTCTTAACAAACGATGATCCTAACAAAATGTAAGCAAATAGAAAATGAAATTAAAATAGCAGCTTAAAATAAATGTACGATCTCACTTGTTTATTGAAGGTTTGTTTAAGTTTTCTCGCTTTATGTCTCTCGATTCAAGATCACTTTTCGTGCGGTTCTCGATCTAAAAGTTCTCTAAAAGTCTAAAAGTCCCCCTATTTTGCGCTGAAAGATGTCAAACAATATAAAGTTATGTTCAAATGTCATTATCTTCTTTTTCATAATCAAGTGTTGCTTGAACATTAGCTGTCGTATCAATGGCCGTTTTCCTCTGGGCGAAATTATCTTGCTTCAGCATTCAGCTTTCGACTCTGCATCTGGTTGGCCGCGCTACAATGTAGTTGGAGCGGGTAACTGAATGGGTCTCTCCATGAACGATTTTCCGGCGCGCAATCTTACTGCTCGTACGATTTTGTCCGTTCCTGGTATCAACTCTGTGACTATTCCTATCTTCCAAAGTGCCCGATTTCTCTCTTCACCTTTGATCATGACTAAGTCTCCTATCTCTAGGTGTGCCTGTTTACCGAAATGGTTAGTATTGTGCCTTTCTCTGAGCGCACATACTCTGACCCCCATCTTTTCCAAAGCGCATCCTTGCATTTTTCCAAGTACTTTTCTCTCTTTCTCAAATCCTGATATTGAATACTCAATGGTTCTTCGAATGGTAATAATTAGTCTTCCCGAAAATGAGCACGTTGGATGTTAGAAGCGGCATCTCAACGTCATCTTCACAGTACGTTAACGGTCTGTTATTTAGCACGATCTGAAAGTCTAAGACAACTTCTTAAAACTCTTTGAACGAAAGTTTTGACGCTCCTACGACTTTGTATAGAGCTGTTTTCACGATACTCACCATCCTTTCAAACATGCGGCCAGCTGGCACGGCTGAGATTAAGCTACCATGCTATTTCTTGAAGGGCAAGATGCTTCTAAAGTTTTTCACTCTTTCTGATGTTCTTTATCCACTTGGATGCGGCTATAAATGTGTTTCCATTATCCGAAATAAACTTCCATGGCCTACCTCTTGCTGCAGTGAATGGTTTAAAACTTGCTATAAATTCTTCACATCTTTGTCAACAGCTCTAAATGCAGACCTCTGGTTAAACTGCTCGTGTAATGAATACTGTATGCTTTGCTTGTAGCTTCGTTTCCGGCCTTCACTGTAATTGGACCCGCAACATCTACTTCGATCACATTTAATAGCATGCTTCCTTCTGATCTCCCTGGTGGAGGAGCTGGTGCGGCTTTAGCATGGAATCTCTTGCATCCTGAGCATCTCGCTTTGACTCTCTTCGTGAGGCTTCTCAGTTTTGGTATCCAGTAGTTGTCTCGAACTTTGGACATTGTAAGTCAAACTCTCCCCCATGCAATGTCTGCAGGTGTTCACTTTCTACAAGTTTCTCAGAGACCAGATGTCTGAATAGTAGGTAGGAAGGGTAGACCCCTTGTATGCGTCCCTTACATTCATAGACTCCCTCTTCATTCTAGACTAAGTTTGATCGCTTGCAATCGTTCTTGAACATGCTCGTCTCTTCCACGTCTCGTTGTGCCCTTTTAATCACGAAGCTGATTTGACCTTCTGACTGCTCTTTGAATTGTTTATGAATCTCTTTACCCAAGCTAGTACCCTGATAGTGGTCCACCAGGTCTTTCTTTCAAGTAAGATATCCATTGTGTCTACAATTGCATAACCTCTTTAATCCCCTGTTTCTCTGAATCTGAATCCCCTCTTGCTTTTGCTGGAATCATAGCTGGCCACAGTTTTGGTATTCATATCCATGTCGGCCCTCTCATGCACCTCTCCTTCGCTTGCAAGTTACTTGCTCCTCGACTACCGATGTCTACTGGATTTTCCTCAGAAGGATCATACCTCCAGACGTAATTTTTCTCGTTTATCTTCTTTACCCCATTTGATACAAATTTCTTGTACTTGACTGCCTCTGAAAACCAATGTAGACATACAGTTGAATCGGTCCATGCATAAATTGCTTTTACTGAATACTGTGCAAGGACTTTCGCTGTGTTTTCTAGCAAAATGCTTGTCATATGGCAAGTTCTAACCTTGGCACTGTAAGATCACGTTTAGCAAGCATTGACTTGGCTACGAGTAATCCCTGGCGGACTTGTTCCCTTTGCTTTACCACTGCGTAACTGTGGCACAACATCCTATGACACTGGCGTCGGAAAATCCATGTAGCTCTAATGAAGTTATTTCTTCCCCCTTCAGTGGAATACATTGTAACAGCACAACTTCTAATGACAAGGACTTAATCTATTTTTCCCATCGCTTCTTCAGGTCATCTGGAGGCTCACTGTCCCATGGAACTTTTCTCTCACAGATGTCAAGAAAAATCAATTTAGCTGTCAGCAATATAGGTGATACAATGCCCATCGGGTCGTACATCTTTGCCATGGTGCGCAACACATTACGTTTGGTCACAAATGGCCCTCTTTCTGGGAATGCGATTGATAGATTACCATTCATCTTGTCCCATCCTATTCAAAGGAGTTTTGTCTCGGATGGTTTTGTTCCTAAGCTCTCTTTGGCGAAAGTTGGTTCGCCATCACTGATTGCTTCTCCATCTAACTAAGTTTCATTGGAAATCCTCCATCCTTGAATATGTTGATTGCTGTTGCTTTCAACTCTTTGACCTCTTCTACATTGCTTCTACCCACATAAATGACATCAACATAGATACTGTCTCTAATCTCTTTGATATGGTTTGGGAACTGTGCAGCAAACTTATCTAAATGCTGTTCCAGCGTTCCTCCCAGCAAAGAGGAACTTGTGCCTAATCCAGACAAAGCTCTTGTGACTTTGTTAATGACGTCCTTTTTGCTTCCCATGTCCTCAACCCAAAAGAATCGAAGAACATCTCTTTCAGCTTCTCTGCTTACAATTTGGAGAAACGCTTGTTTCATCTCTCCTGCAAGAAACACCGGCTCGAACCTAATTAGTAAAAGGATGTCCAAAATCTTTTGCTGTAACGGTGGGCCTATATCTAGGCATTCATTGAGTGACGGAGAGTCTGAATCTGCTTTAGATGAAGCGTCATACACTATACGAACTGAAGTGGATTGTGCACTTTCTCTCACCACTGGTTTATGTGGAATTTAATGTTCTGGTTCCTGTGGTTTGTCTGGTGCAACTTCTACAATTCCAACTCTCAGTTGGTCTTGTATAATTTTATGATACGCCTGCATTTGTTCTTGATTTTTGATTGACCTTTGCATCAATGAATTGAATCTTGCTTTCGCTACCACCTCGTTTGTTGGCAAAGGTGAATGTCTCGCTTTCCATGGGAGTGACGCTTCATACCTCCCATCTGTTCTTTGCTGAAATTGTTCTTTAAGTTCCTCATACAGGCCCGTCGGAATTAAATTGATATTTTGGGCTGTGAAAAAAGCGAACTGCACTGGGCTCCCGGAGAATTTTCGTTCGCCCACGCACAATGCTCTTTAGATTGCTGGAAAGCAACCTGGTTATTCAAATTGCCATTTTTAATGGATGAATTACTATTTACAGATTTAAGACAATTTTTGAAATGGAAGCGGTAAATTGGCTGGAATCAATGTATTTTCTAGTCATCTACTAGCATTACCTGTGGCTGAAAAAGCAAACGGAGTGTTTTGCAGTCATTGACAGCAAAACTTTCCTGCTGTCTCCGTGCAATTCACGCCAGCAATCAACTCAAGAAATCATAAATACTGCCAAAACAAAATTTAGCTATCGTCTCAACACTCTTTTTCAACCACTTATGCTTGTGTGCTTTTGTGTGCTACATTAACTTTGATACACAAATTTCTGCTCGAAAATTGTTCAAAAATGTGCTTTCTACTATCTTCTCTTTTAACATACTCACGTGCAACATCAATCAGGCTGGTATTGTCAACTCTTTCTTTCTGCACATGAAGTAACATTAGATGGATCACTCTTTTCTCTTTTGTCGTTGACTTTAAGTACGTTTTCACTCGTTTCATTGTGGAGAAAGATCTCTCACTAATAGCGTTTGTTGCTGGGATTACTAGGAGAATTTTTGCAGCCTCGATCAACTCTGACATTGCAGTTTTTCTTAGATATTAAAGTGCTTGGGACAATTTTATCAGATCGTAGACTGTAAAATTTTCTAACTCAAACTTCAAAGCAATGGCAGCTGGTTTCAAAAGAGGCAGCTGTGCTTCAAGACTTGAACACGTAATAAATGATTGAAAGGGATAACTGGTAATTGAACTGGTTAGTATTTTTGCGAACTTATAGTATGGCCTTGCAATGTTTTCTCGGAAATTTAAAGAGCAAATACTTGAAAAATATTGCAAAATACTGAAGCCCCCCAACCCCCTCGGTTCCGATGGGCCTGTCATATACGCTCTGCTAGTCACATTATGGTCTATCCTCCACTCGAAGCACATCAAGGCTACCCAGTTGCATATAATCATCATGAACAGAACTTCTGGTGAACATGAATGCTGAGTGGATACCTTCTCTCCCTGGGGACATTATCAAGCACCCAAAGCTAGTTTTCTCTGCAATAGGCTCTCCAACATTTTCCACACTTGTAGGTGTTGCTGTTTTGATTGCTGAATAACTGCTCGTCCCTAAAATGACATGAACTGGCAGAATTTCTTTTTTGTCACTATCATCCATTTGTTCTTCCTTAAGGTGTGCATTTGCAGCAATAACTTCCTTGTATCTTCTGGCAAGTTGAGGAGCACCTTTCGCTCTGCTCCATTCACTTCGGATTTTATGCTAAGTTTCTGTACAATATCAGTGATCTCTACTTCATAGACGTTTATGTTTTTAACTGGTGTTCCTAATGATGTTTCAATAGATTTGGATTCCTGTTTCACAGGGTTTTTTTTAATCAATTCCAGCAATGTAGAAGAAATATAGTCACTGCTTGATCCTGTATCAAGCAGCGCACACTACACTTTTTTCAGTGTGGTGTCTCTAAACAGTGTGTTGTCTCTTACGACAGACTTGACAATTTGTTCTGCCCCTGTAGTCACTTTCTTTGTGTTTTTCACCTGTGCAGTAGAAGCAAAGTCGCTTTGTGCTTAAAATCTTTCTTCTCCCCTCCACTGTTTTTACTGTCTTGCAGTCTGAAGCTTTGTGATCACTAATTTCACAATATACACATACCCTTGCTTTTATCTGATCTCTTGTTGAAAATGTTTTCTCTTTCTTCAAATCTCTTGATTTCATTCTTGTATCTCTATCTGCAGCTCGAAAGGGTTTCTATCTATCCACCCTCTGAGAACCTCAAGTACCTCGTGAAAATTCCAGTTCTTCCACTCTGGATCCATTCTGGTTATGTCTGAACGAATTCCCTTCCGCTTGTCCAATATAATTTCCAGACACATTCTCTAGTTTCCCTGGTGTGTCTAAAGCTTGAAAATGACAAAGGAGCTGATCATAGAACGGTTAGCATAGACTTTTGCTAATTTCAAATGTTTGTGAATCTAGCAATGGCATGGATCTATTATCGCTAAGCATACAAATCATTCATGGATTTTGAAATGTCTGGAAAATTGAGCTGACATTTGGAAGTGACATTCTTGAGGAAGTGGAGATTGAGAGGGGATATTCCAGGGAGATTCGTTGTCGCCTCTGTTGTTTGAAATCATACTCATACCACTGACCCATATATCGAGAGAAGCAAGTCCAGGAAAGGAAAGAAGTTGTAAAATCAGAAGAAATAAAGTTGCCCGATTATAGAAAGATGAGATCTTTGGAAGAAAACGAAGATTATAAATACCTCGGTATAGCGCAGGCAGACCAGATCAAGCAAAAGGAAATGAAAGAGAAGGTTGGGATTAAATACAAGCGAAGAGTTAGAAAGCTATTGGAAACAAAGCTGAATGGAAATAATGTTATCAATGCAATAAACACCTGGGCAATACCCTTACTGAAATATTCCGCAGCATTTGTAGGGTGGACGAAGGAAGAGATACATCCGGGAAACTTGCTTTCAAGAACTTCAGCATCAGTGACCGTATCTCTGCTATGACTTGAAGACTGGCACTGCTGTAACGTATCTAAAAAGCAGTCAAACAAGTCCTCTGAGCTTGCAAAGAACACGTTCTCAAGTGCTTTTTGATCCGACCACCATCCATTGGTTGAAACCCTTTGTAGGCGATGAATTCTTTGGATGTCCTCTCTTCTTGCACTTTTTCAAGGACGTCACTTCTCTCATGTGATGTTGCGAAGAAGGCAAAAAGCTTCTCCAAGGATCCAAAGAGAGATTTTGCCGATAAAGAAGCACCACAAGCGTGAATTATGACGAGATTCAAAACATGATCAAGGGTCCAAATGTAGATGCAATGTGGACGGACATCTTGAACGAGCTTCTTCGCTCCGTTACACTTTCCTCTCATAACAGATGCCCCGTCATGTGATTGACCAACTGCATTGGTGAGACTGATTCCGTTCCTATGTAGGATTTCAGTAAGAATTTTAAAAATCCTTTAGCGCTGGTGTCTTCAATGTGCTTCACACAAAACAATTTTTCAACCACATTATATGACTTGTCAATATAACGAATTATGCATGACAATTGATCTTTCTTCACCTTGTCAGTAGTACTGTCCATTGCAATACTGTAAAAATGTGCTGTCTTGATTTCATCAAGTATGACATGCAGGAATTTATTGGCTAAACTGTTGATGAGCTTGTTTTGAGATTCTGCACTGAGGAATATCACCATATTACCTCCGCAACCTCTTCTGGCCTTTCTTTGCTTTCCCTCTCTCTTCTTGCGACTTGAAATTGACTTTTTCCTTTTCACATCGGTCAAATGATGGCTGAGAGTTTCATCATGATTTGCAAGTAGCTTAAATAGGGCCAAGAAATTCCCCTGGCTAGAAGATTGACTGGATTCATCAGTAATATCTCCTCGATGACTTCTAAATGCGGGACCTTGTTCTGCTAAGCAAATTGTTATATCGAGGAGTCGCTTCATGGTTTCCCTGTTCTTTCTAACTGTCAATTGTCGTTCTGATTCAAGCTTTGCGTTTTCCATGGATAATTGCTCCTTTATAGGATTCTGGCGGCAGTAGTTTTCAAAATCTATGGCTGCTTCAACATGCCTTTGACTTTTTTCATGCTTGGTAAGTTTTTCTTGCGCTTTCTACCAGTCTCTGAGTCGTGTTTGTGTGAAAGTTGTCTCTTTATTCTTGGTTCCAAAGAATATGCATAAATGACAAAGCACTGCATCTTTCCTAGGGGAGTACAAGAGCCATAGAGAAATGTCCCTTCCCTATCTTGAGTTAATACCAGATTTCGTTAAAACATCGATTGATTACACTGGCCAACAAAAAAAAATGTTTGTCCTCTGCTTGTTTCCATTTGAAGTGATTTTACCCAATTGACATATGCTGATTCTGAAAATAATATCCATTTTGCCCCATCACGTAAATATTTTCTGCTTTTTGAATTTCATTTTTTGCCCTTATTCTAAAAAAGTGGTAGATTTTTAGCAAAAACTGGAATTACATACCAATTTTGATATACACAAAAAATACCACAAAATATACGAACGCAACTATCTTAGACTTTTCAACGAATGAGAAATATATAAACACAAGAAAACAGCAATATCGTTATTTCGTTAAGTCAAAGCAGCAGTTCCTGAATATTTCAGAGCTTTATTCCATAAAAGAACTGGAGGGTTATGGTAGGAACTTTCTTTTTCGTGACTGGCGCGAATGGTTTGCATCTGGGTTGTCGCGTTTGATGCTCCAGCAATAGTCTGCCATCATTCGAGCATCCCATCTTCCTTGATACCTGGTTTCCATTTCCTTAATATCTTGGTGGAAGCGTTCACCTTGTTCGTCGCTAACATCGCCACAGTTGGCAGGAAACCGGTCGAGGTGGTTATGCAAGAAGTGCACTTTGATGCTCATGTTAGCTCCAAGACGTTGATACGCATATAACATGCTTTGGACGACTTCTACATAGTTAGTGGCCCTCTTATTACCAAGGAAGTTCTGCACGACTCCAACGAAGCCCTGCCACGCATCAACTTCAAGTTGATTCATTGAAAGTGGAAAGTTGTCGTCTTTCATTAGTTTTCGGATGTCAGGTCCATCAAAGATCCCTGCTTTAAGTTTCTCAAGACTCAGACCAGGAAATGATTGACAAATGTATCTGAAGCAATCTCCATCTTTGTCCAGAGCTTTAACTAACTGCTTCTGCTTTAACTAACGAGCTTTAACGACTGATCCCCAACTTTATATGTAGAGGGGGGAGTATTATACTGTCTCTGGGTACAAGGGGTGTGTTTGTGACATTTTTGTCTCCAGCTCTAAGCGTTTCTCGAGGTGCTCAATCCTTTTTTACCCAATGGTTTACTCTATCGCGACTGTCCCACATGCATAAGAAGCACGGATGTTTCGTATAGCCAGATTGCTGTCCAAGCAGGAAATTCACCATTTTCAGGTCGACGCAGATTTTCCAGTTATGACTGTAGTACTTTATGCTCTCAAGGACCTGTTTAACTGGTTCATACTCCTTCAGTGTTGTCGAATGGCCAATCGGAATTGAAGCTTATTCATTTGTGTTGTGTAGCAACACACATGTCAAACTTCTCTTGGAACTGTCAATGAATAGGCGCCAGGAGTTCGCATCATAATGATGAATACCTAGTTCCATCAATAAAGGCTCTACATCATTGCAGACAACAATTTCTTCATATTGTTTGAAATACGGAAGAAATGCAACATCCCTGTTCCTGTAGAATGTCACCTTTGTCTTGGGTTTGAACACTCATGATAGTCAAAATCGTCATCGTTATCTTGACATTCAGGGTCTGAATCGGTTTCAGTCGACCTTTCAGGAGCGAGATCTTGTGCAAGAGATGTAGCTGTTATGGGAATATCAAGTAACTCTTTAAAAACTGGCACAGGGTTTTCGTCAGAATGATGAATTGGTCGTATCGCTGAAGAAATTGTCGGATAGAGAATGTTCTTTCTGTTCTTTTTATTGAATCCAGCTAAGTTAGTCATGCAGAAATAACAATCATCAATATGATTGGCTGGTTCACGCCAGACCATGGGAATTCCGAATTTAAGAGCTGTTCGGTTGCCTTTCGTCCAGAGTCGTAGAGTTTCTTTGCATGACTTGCAAACAATATGAGGTGCCCATGTCTTATCTTAGTCGACTAGTTTGATTTTGAAATACGTGTAGTAGGCTTTCTTGTAGAACTCATCAATTGTCTTTCTGTTCTCTTTGAAGACAAACTCACCACAGGTGTAGCAGAACGAATCTTTATCATTCTTGCACTTTCTCGACATTTTATTATATTATATTATATTCTTTACATCAAAATCCGTTGGTATTTTATTCCAAATCTCTCAATTCATCATCGATAAAAGCGGAAGACGTGCCTTGTTTACGTTTCTAGTAGTTGACTGTTTCATCAATTTTTCAATTCTGTCGTCAGCCCTTCGAATCACCCATTGTTTTTTTGAAATGCTGCCTGACTAATAACAATACAGCTGGCCAATAACAGATTAATAACCCTCGAAGTGAAATATCGCTTTCACACTTATCATGATGGTTATGCGATTCAAACGTTTGTCAACACGGTTGGGGGGGGGGGGGGGTAGGAGAAAACCCCCGTCTATGGATGCTCCCCCTCCTTAAACTTATGTATGACTTAGCTATTGAAAATGTTGACGGATTGGAAATATAGTATCTTCTTTAACCATAAAAAATCATCATGTGAGCATCATATACTCATCTAGGTATCATTGTTAACAAAACTTAATGAATAATGCACCTTTTTCGTTAAACTACCTGAATTTAACGAAATTTGTACAGATAAAACCTGACGTGCTAGAAAAAAACGGATGGCATTTTTCAAATCAGCACCCCAAAATTAGGTAATGTAGATGGAGGTTGAGCCTGGCAGAAATGTTGTGTTGACCAGTGTTATTTGATCCGAACATTGACTTGGGAAATTCATTATTTATCATTTCACTTTCTCTTGGCTGGTTTGCACCTAGCATGATTATATGATTTCTGTCATTTGAAGTGAGCACTTTGCCAATGAAGGAGATCGGGTCTCGGTTGATTTGCAAACTCATTTCTGGTTTGTCGTGGGCTTGATCTACCTGTTGATCTATCTGGACGTCATCTTCCTAACAGCTGTGCCTTAACACACCCTCCTAAATACTTGGTTTTTCTTCCATAATTTCTGTCGGTTCCTGGACAGTTGGTCTATTCTGTTTCTCTCCAAAAGACTAAATACAAGAGGAAAAAGTAGGAATAGGCTCCGAACCTTCTTCAGTGGTTGGGATGTCGTCGTTATCTGACTCTTCTGGGGAAGATCGGTGGGAGGGTGAAGTGCTCTCTCTTTGATCCACGAAGTCCATGAAATCACAGTCAGTTAAGGCAACTGCTTAAGAACCTCCATCATTTTTCGGCTGTCCAGCACAAACATTCTCCGGCCTGATAATGCTGAAGGATGAGGATCCATGCCCTTTCGTGTTATGTTATGTTAATCCTATGAGGCAAAGTTTTTATTGTGCTTTAGAAGATATTCTGACACATTTTTGAAGACTTTTAAAGACACTTAGGATCGGGGCTGATAGGCAGTTTCATACTTTGTGACCTCAATTTTCTGATTAATGTCTATATCTTAATGCCGAAGTCTAGAGCTAATCTATTTCCGCGAAGATGCTTCCAAAAACGTGGTAAGATCTCAAAACGAATACTGTTATGACGCACATCTTTTGAGTGACCTGGCATGGCCTTCACGTTGCACTTTCGCTCAGATTTTTAAACCAAAATGATTGCTTTTTTATATCAAGTAGTTTCTTATCAAAGGATTGGTACAGACTAAAACAAGACAAGTCCGTTTATGTTGAGCCATATATTTTCAGTACGTTTGAAGCATGGTCTTTAAATTGATCAGAATTCATACTAACCTCGAAAGGGTTTTTAACGGCAGCAGCATCTTGGAATGGTATATGTTTGTTGTTATCGGATATATGTTTGTGATACCTCTTACTATGGTCTACTCTGTAGTCACTGTCAAACGATCTCTTGAAAATCAAATCATGAAAACGACTTTTCGACGCTTTGCTTTCCGAGGCATTTCAATCACACTGGCTTACTTTCGTACTTATTTCTGAGAGCAACTCCACTACACAAACACATCTCTGACTTGCCCTATGGGAAACACCAATAACATTCTCAAACGTAGTCACAATGGAAAATAGTGCAAAAATGAATATCGTTTTGAAACATGGCCTGTCTAAAGTCTTCCTAGAGCTGAAGGAATGCGCTTTTAGTTCCGGCTTCAAGTTACACTGTAACAAAAGAAGTTTTTCCGCAAACAGAGGAGAGAAGTTGATAAATTTTCCGACGCAATGAATAGCGCAATTATAATTACCTACAGTTAATTACCTTTTTATTGGCTTTCTAGATTTAAAAGAATGCGGTACTTTTTTCGAATTTGATTTTTTATGACTAAAAGGTATGACAGAAAATTGAAAACGAACGATGAAAAAATTGGATCAATAATTTTTTGGATTTTTCCGACAAAAAGGAGACAATGAAGAATTTTCCGACAACATTTTCACAGGGGGGGGGGGGGGGCTTTTCGCGCCACTGCTGTAAACCTTTTTATTGCGTTTGGGCATACAAAGATGGCCGTTAAACTCGGCGCACTGATCTCGATCTTTTTTTGAGATCAGTGGCTCGGCTACACTTTTTGACAACAGATGCTCGATCCAGTCTTTTTTAAGATCAGTGATTTTTTCTACCTAATTGTTGAATCTCTGCTCGATCCAGTCCTTTCTATTTCGTCTGAAGTTGAAACGAGGCAGTGTCCTAATATTCGTGCGTTTCTTTGCTGAGATCTTTGGAAAGCTAAGAAACCTATTTCACATTTACTATGCCAAAAAACAAAGGTAAGAGCTTGGCTATATCATGCAGTTATTTTTCGCCAGCTTTTAAGATGTTTCTTTGAAGCAGATTGAATTTTTTTGAAAACTAGTCGCTGTCCGATTTTACTGACCAGTCAATTTCTGTCTAATCATTCGATGATTTTAATAAACTAATTTAATACTGGAGGCACATGCTCTATAAAGTTGATAGGAAATAAGTCGAGAAGAAGATTGATTAGCAGCAAACATGTAATATCAAAGAAAATAGTGGCATTGTCATTCTAGTTTTTCGCAAAGCTCTTAAAAATTAATTGCGTGCCATGCGACTTACTTTCCGGTGGTGTGGCTAGGCCTGCTTGTATTTAGTAGATAAATGTCGTCAAAGCTACATTTCGTAAACATTAAAAACAACTGAACTTTTTTCCAAATAGTATTTTAACTCGTGTCGTGATATTTTAATGGTACAGCATCTTCTCTTAAATAGTCATTGTCTCCTATGAGAAAAAGGAGTTTTTACCTTTAGGGATGATTGGCCTTAATAATTCTTCATAGAAGCACTGCTAACTTATCACGGAAAGTTTGGTGATTTTTGTTGATTTGTGTTTTCCTTACCATCATTGATGACTAGATTTGGTCTTCCCTGTTTTGGGATATACCCTAACAATTCCAGAGGAAATTTGGATGTCCATCTTAAAAACTGCCTACAATTTCCTCATGTTAGCTCTATTTAGAAGTAAAAGCTAAAGATGAGGTTATTGTTTTGGGTTCTTTCAGGTGGCAACGTGTTTTGGAGCCCAGTTTTTAAAATTTGGTATTTTAGGTGTTTAGGAAGATCTAGCCAATTGGAAATTTGATTATGGTTCTGAACTATGATGTGGTAATGTTCAGACCAGCAAACTAGATCAAAACAAAAAAAGTAGTCAAGCTAGAAATTCAAGGCAGTCAACCTAGCTGTAGTCCAGGCCACTCATAGGAAAAAGTAAACTAAGCTTAAAAAAGCCAGCTTAGCCACATGGGCTATTTGTGAAATTATTGTTTATTTTTCACATTTGTTTACAAAGGCAAAATACATTTTTTGATACTAAAAATAATGTCATCCAATGGGAAAAGATGAATTTGATTTGCAACTCAAAATTCTGCATTTACAGCTTCTAACATACGCTTGGAGAATTTTCCGTTTAAATAACTTAAAAATGTTATAAGATATTAGCTTGAAAATTGATTTTGTCTTTGGCAATTGGTTTCAAAGGGATATTGACAGAACACAAATTTTCTTCAGATCATCTAACATATATGGTAAAAAAGAGGGAAAAGATGCACATGTGCAGATGAAGTTGATATTAAATTTAGTGTTGAGACATTATACTGAACTCTATATTCAGTCAATGCTGGGAATGGCATGGGATCACATTTCCACATTTTGCTGCATGCTTTCCATTGCTCAGAAGTGCAGTTCATTGCATGCCTCAAATAATCTGAACACTTCATTCTAGAGTGATAAATACTGCTCAATGTTGTGCTTTAAACATACCACAACAAAGTTTGGAAAATATTATAATTTCCTTAAGAAGCAGGATAGTTGCTGCCCTTTTGATCTTTTACGCAAATTAGGACAATCTTGAACTTCACAGAGACAGTTGTTGTGATATGCTGGTTTCCATTTGACAATTTCAGTGCTACTCAAAAGCTGTCTCTAAGAAAGTGCCCAAGCAGCTGAGAGCTGTGCATTTTCAGAAAGTGCAAAATCTGATTCTGTGCAAAGGAAAAACATTTTGCATGCTTTTAAGGTGTGTTTGGTAGATTCAAATACCCCAAACAAAGAATTATAAAAATTTTTTCATTTAGCGGCTTTTACACAAAATTTTTATTTGGGGTAAATTCGTGTCTAGCCCCAAAGCATTTGTTCATTCTAATTTGCTTTTGCCATTCTAATTCATTGATGCCTTTTTTATTATGAACGCAAATTAACACATTTAATCCAGTCCATAAACCCCTGGTTCAGTCCAAAATATCCAACATTGGTGATAAGCAACCCAACCTCAGTCCTTTGTTTTTGATTTTTAACGGATGCGTGACAAATCACGCTGCATATTAATTGAGGCATACAATATTTGTAACAAAAGCATGAATCTTCAAATAAAGGCAGTTATCTGACTAGAGGTCATATAGAGATTGGCTTAGAAGGCCTAATCCAATGGCCACCATTCCTTTAAAACACCCCATGTAAAATTTGCCAGCATATTTTGCTAATCTTTTTTGTCTAAACTAATCCTAAATCTTGTATATAAAGATCTACCACAAACATTTCTCCATGAAAGGACAGAGCAATGGAGGACAGTTAAAAATTTTGGCTTATCATGCCTTTTGACCATGTACAGACTGACTGCAAACGTTTTATGATATTTGAATTGCCATTGTAAGTGCCAAAGTAGTCCCATAGCAAAGTGGGAAACAATTCTTTTGTTTTAACATTCCTGCTACTTTCTCTCTAGAATATTTATTATACGTTCAAGATGGTCCTCGAACGCCATTGCCATAGGAACCTCTTGAACCAAAACGGTGGGATCTCCTGAACCTTACTGCGCACGCTCTATCAATACAACTTTTCAATTGCTTAAATCCCCAAAAAATTACACGTGACTAAGATTTTGCTAAAACGACCACTAACACTTTACACGTCGGCAAACCATGTCTTTATAGCTATATGAAATTGTGACAGGTCAGTTGTTATCCGAAGACATTCTTGGGCTCTGTGTCCCTCCAGTTGGGTTGCTGATTTGTTATTTGCTAAAAAGAAACTTCACAATTGCTAGAAAAAACGGAACTAGTTTTCGCATACTTAAAAGTCCTTTTTTCTTCCGACACTCCTCAGAGTGTGTAAACGTCGGAAGATAACCAAAAACTGACCGAATAAATATCCAGATGCGGATCGAAAACACTAGAGGGTGATGAGCAGAGCGCGTGATTATTGTCAGCAACAACTTGAAATTTTCAACATTAAATCAACAACATCAACAACAACATCATCAACATCTGAGAACCAAGGCAAGTTCTTGGAAGAGGTAACTTTTTTGGCAAAATATCATGCCCCTCTAACAATATGGCTAGACAGTCGCCCGGGGGATGACGGCTTGAATACAGTGGCTAGAATTATATGCTTGATATGATTTCTGAAAATGTTATGGAGGCCATCAAGGATCAAGTACTGGAAAGCAAATATTATTAAGTTGAATGCGATGAAGTAACGAGTGATAAGAAGTCTTCTATCGGGCTAGGGCTACCCTTTCCCTATACATTTACTGTTTTGCACACTGCCTCAATTTTGTTATTAGGAAAACAACTGAAACACTGCCTCCAGATCTGTTTTCAGGAGACAGAATTACGTCGTACTCGAACAAAAAAATTTTCACAATGGCTAGAAAAAGCGGAACTTGTATTTGCATACTTAAAGTACTTTTTCGTCCGACACTCCTCAGAGTATGCAAACGTTGGAAAATAATAACTCTAAAGACCGCAAAGCACTTGTTCGCATGAAATTTTTTGCTGGAGTGGCTCGTTAAAAGCTCTATGCAAAAGTAATGTAAAGCCAAAATTATCTAGATCCTTATTCATATTTGCGGTAGTTCCATTATTAAAAGAAGTTTGGTAAAGAAACCTCTTCTCTTTATAGTTGAAATTTTCTTATAAAAAAGGATTGAAATGAGGAATAAACGTTTTCAAATTAACGAAAATGCTATGGACCATTAGGAACGATCTAATAAGGGTGAAAGTGCTTGAAGATTTATCACACGTGTTTGATACATATTTTCACTTTTTGAAAATCTGGAAAATTGACCTTCTTACGTGCGAAGGATGCGAACGCCTAGATCGGCCCCTGGATGAGTAGGATGCTTCCTGGCTTCCGACCTGGGATAATTAAATCCAGTCCATCTTAAAAAATTGTTGTTAAGCCCTGGTTGAACGAATCCAACATTCCACCCAACATCGAAAAACAAATTTGTTTTTGACCGAGATCAATCGTCATCCAAAGCCCTGGTCAAACGCATCCAAAATTACTCCCAAAGTTTTTATAAGTTCGTTGATATTTTTAACTGGGTGGTCAAACGCGTCCAACATTTCGTCCAACTTGGCTTTGTATTGGTGGTAGAATTTTTTTTCTGCAAGTTTCGTAGCAAAAATGCTCTTTATGCTTATGTGCTAATATGCTAAAATGCTCTCTTTCGTCACAGAAGGCTATTAATTTCTACATTTCTACAGGAAAGGGCGGCAAAAACAGAAGAAGAGGCAAGAATGAAAATGAAACAGAAAAGCGCGAATTGGTGTTCAAAGAAGATGGTCAAGGTGGGGAATCTTTCTCTTTGCTTTCTCTGTAGTTCAAATTCCTAGGACGTCAAATAAATGTTCATTAGGAGACCTTCGCAACATAAATTGATTGGAAAATGTAGTTGCCTTTGTAGTTGCCAGACGTGCCACGTTTGTAGGTTAAAGCGGACACAAAGACGTTCTTCGTCCTGATCTAAGTTGCCAGATCTCACATCATCAACGTAATAGTTATGTAGAAACTGGTCAATACACAGGGCCCTTTTGAAAACACCGACTAGGGGGGCAATTGACCCTCAGTCATGCTGGCTTTTTGTGACGTTTTGCACCCCCCCCCCCCAGAAGAGGTCTCTTTCTTCTGTTCGCTGATTGTTTTTGGACACTTTACACTTTTAATACACCAACTGAGCTCCTGCAACAGTAACTAAGAAAACCTCAAGTGAAAAATACTTTCGTTTGTGGACAAGCCTTTCGAAAATAAATGATGATACTGCAAAGTGTTGTAAAGTGAAGGATTTCTTCACTGTAAATAACTTCTCAGAGGAAAGGCCTAGAGAAAGTAATAGTGAGGGGTCTAGATTTAGACCTACAACACCAGAACCATCTTCATCCGCTCAAAATAAGGACAAGTACAGAAGATTAAAGCTGGTTAGACATCCACAAGAGAGCACTCTGAAACCTACCAAGGAATTCTACAGATGTTATCCTTTGGACATCAACTTGATTGCGTTTCTGGATGCTGTCTTTGAAGGTTTCGATGCTATGCTACCAACTCTGTTATTGCTGCTAAAGATAATGGAGTCTGCCTCTTTCATATACTAAAAGGCAGTAAGCCGCCAGTTTCAAAGTTGCTCTCAAGTTTTTCGGTTGTCTCTTCACACAGTATGACGGTACAAAAGTGTGTCTCAACATGTACCATGCTATTTTCAGACTTGCGAATGGTTAGAACTGAAAAAACACTTAACTCTCGATAGATTATCCACTGGAATCGTGTGCCAACAGTAAAGCTTAACCCACGACCAGCAGTCCAAACTTTCCTTACAATGAAGGACCACAGGATGATTTTGTCAACGTGAATCATACTGCGAAAGATGGGAAAACTAAACTCAACTTCGTAACGCTAAAAGCAAGCCTTTTAGATGCTTCCAGGTTTAGAAGTGCTTGATGTGTTAAATGAAACCACCATTTTTGAAGCACAGAATACCAGCTGTTTTACCAAAGTATATATATTGTTATCTTGAGTACTTTGTTCTTTAATGCAAGGAAACTTTAGTCAGTTAGATTTTGGTCTAATTGTGCTTATAATATTCTATATCTTAGTCGTTTGTATGTGATTTGTATGCATAATTAGCATTCTCAAATTCCTTTTACCTCTTTTCCATTTTGTCTAAAATCAATTGGTAGATGTTGAAAATTTTCATTGTGGACGTAAACATTTTCAGTAAATATTATTTGCATAATACATTTCTAAATCCTTTCATGTTGTATTGGAAAACAGAAATGCTTGTTTTTATAGAATATGCTCAGGTGCTGAAGATGTTAGGGAATGGAAGACTGGAGGCATTTTGCTTTGATGGAACCAAACGCTTATGTCACATTCGAGGGAAACTGCGAAAAAAGGTATACGATTTTCGTAACTGTCATATATTGTACTTAAAAGGCCCTTCTTTATAGCCTCCAAGATTGACTGGATTGAGCACAAAAATCCACTCAAAGGATTGAATTGAGCTTGTGAATGTTCTGAGTGGATTCAATAAATGGATTCAGTGGATTAGCCTAAAGCCCTGTTTCCACTTAAACAAGAGCGGTCAAATCGATCGAATTCAATCGATGTCGATCGATTTTGCACATGCACAGATGGCAGGCCGCGAACTCCCCCATAACCGCTGTTTATCTATTGAAAAGTTCAAACCAGTTAAACTTTTTTTCATATAGCGGTGGAGGTGTTTCCAAGCCAATAAGAGAAAGTAAGTTGTAGCATGTGATAAACTTGCTGGGAGTTCAGGAAGTAGGAAGTCAATACAAGTCCATGAATAGACTGGCCAACGTCAATGGCCTATTTTGGTGTGTCTTCCTAAACGTCAGAGTGAGTCAATTAAAGCAGACTATAGCAGCTACTAAAAAAGTCGGCAAAAAATTACGGCCGCTTGATCTTTTAAGTGAGCAAAAAAATTTCTGGTGTGGCATCCAACGTACCTTGTTCGAACGATGGGCTTATGGCTTTCTTTACAAACTTTACAAATCAAAGGAGGACACTAGTAAACTGGCGAACTGTTGGAGCTTATGCCGAAACAGAGAGCTTAGCTTCTGCCAATGATGAAAATTCGGCTTATGTTACTAAATGCATTGAAGACACTGATAGAACTTCTGACGAATTTTTTGTTGAAGATGTATGGTCGTACAAATGCTTATGTTCCAAGTGTTTAAAAAAGAGAGACTTGATGACACG
The DNA here is from genome assembly GCA_003864495.1 of Nemopilema nomurai. NCBI lineage: Eukaryota > Metazoa > Cnidaria > Scyphozoa > Rhizostomeae > Rhizostomatidae > Nemopilema > Nemopilema nomurai. The sequence goes on from ML133442.1 coordinate 2,160,982, forward strand.
ATTTGGTGCTGCTGCAAGTTCACTGCCAGAGTGCAGGCTTTTTAACCAACAGTCCTTTCCTCTTATTACGTCATATTGCGTGATCGCGCAGTGCATTCTGGTACTTGTAGTTAAACCCGCGAACATCTGTTTACGTTTTTTGTGACGATCGTACGAAGCTCTAACATTATTGCCCACTGTTTCTTCAAATCACTAAATAGACAATGGTGCAGATTGTGTTGATGCAGCCTATCTCTAGTTTTTTTGAAAACTCTTGCCCGGGAGCCAGTGCTGCATGAAATGTTGCATCAGCTACAGCTTTTCCAAAGCACCTCAACGAATCGACGAACATCGATGAAGGAAAAAAGGGTGTGGGTGTTGTACTATTCAAAGTTGGACAGAAAGGCTTGACCAAATCTGTAAGGCTACTGCCAAACTTATGAACTGAGCAGCTCAACGAGAGATTAATCCATAATTCAGAGACAATTCCAAACGGCGGAAATGCATTCAAGGCCTATAGAAATAAAAAGAATGGATACAAGTTATGGAAGGAGGGTTAGGTACGAAATGTATCCGTGAAGCCTAATGTCAGAGGACGAACACCGTTGTTTCTTGCGAATGCAACTTGATCAAGTAACTGGGTATGCCGTTTATGCCGTATGCAACTGCAAGGGAGGTCAAGGACGGTGCTGCAAGCATGTAGCTGTCTTATTGTACACTCTCCTGGATTATGCGACCATGGACCTGGAAGAAATCTCAGGGATCGAACTTGCACACAGGTGGGGCAAAAATGGAATGTTCCGAATGGTGCAAAGAATCAAGTGCCCAGAGCCTTTAAGTACCAAGACCTGGTGTTTGAAAAGGCAGAAGAAGGCAGAAAAGGAAAAGAACCCCTGCTAAAAGGTAAAAGAGTGGGATACTGTGGAACACCAGCATTTGCTCAAGAAACTAAAAAAAGGAACCGACAGATCTAGTTGCAAATTTAAAACTAGCAGGCAAGGCTGCATTGTTTTGTGACTCAGTCGAGTCTAACTTGTTCCAGCCATGCACCTTATATGATACCATTAAATCAGGTCAAATATGACCAAACAGAGTTGCAAAAAGTAGATGACAATCTTTATCTTGTTAGAAAAATGTATAAAAAAAATTTCCAGTGATGATATTTTTGCTAAAACTTTGATTGATGAAAGTTCTAAGGATGGAGTTCTAAGTAGTGTTGGCATTTCACTTGAATAATCCAAGGAGGTTTGCTTGGAAATAATTTTGCAAAGCAATGAACCAAGTTGGTATTTGGAAAAATATCTCAATGCCAGTAGCAATCAGCTGGAGAATTGATCCTGAAGACCTACCAAAGAATGCAGATCTATTTTTGAAAATGACATTGCAGTTGGATGCATCGAGGTAAAATGTCCTTACTAAAAATATGACCATCAAAATGGCGTGTGCAACTGACAAAAGCTTTTTCTTGAAATTGTCAGATGGAGTCGTGAAACTTAAGCCCAGGCAATGCTACTATTATCAATGTCAAGGAACCTTGAATAATTTAAGGCTTGAATGGATAGACTTAATGGTTTTAAGGTTACGGTAAAGGTTTTCAACATGAAGTTTGGTGTCTCCTACCTAAAGGTGGAAACATTCCAATATCTAGTGTCAGTGTTAAAAAGCAGTTAAGAGGGTAGTTGTGAAGAAGCAGTTAGAGCTCGTATAGAGCTGAGTTGGAATAAATGGGGAGAGTTAAGCAGTCCAATCTGTGATAGAAAGATACCACTACATGTGAGAGTCAAACTATATAGTAGTGTAATAAGACCAATTTGTTTGTATGGAAGCGAGACGTGGGCAGTGAGGAAAAAAGAGAATGAAAATGAAAATGTTAAGAAGAAGAAAAGGAGTGATACTAAAAGATAAGATCAGAAGTGAGAACATCAGGAAGGGACTGAGAATAACATCAATGGTAGAGAAAACTAGAGAAAATATATAGAGATGGTACGGTCATGGAATGAGAAAAGGCAAAGATAATCCAACAAGGAATATTACAATAAGAGAGATAAAAAGATCAAGCAGAAGAGGAAGACCAAAACTCAAATGGGAAAATGTCATAAAATGACATGAAAGAGAAGCCCCTCGCAAAAAGAGTCATTCATATTAGAGCCGAATGGAGAAAGAGGATTCGGGCGGCCATACCCTAAACGAAAAACGGCAAAAAAGGAGAAGAAAATTCTAAACTGGTGGTAAAAAAGCATATGATCATACAATTTCATTTCTCTGATCAACAAATGGTAGAGTGAATGTATTCGAGTAATAGATGCTCTTTGTGGATTGAATGAATAGCGCTAATGAATGCCCTGAGTGGATTGAACCGAATGGGTCAATGAATGGTCTGAGTGGAACGAATGGATTGGGCTAGTGAATGTTTTGGTGGATTGAATGGAATGGTCTAATTAATGTTCTTGGTGGATTGAAAGGATTGGTCTAATGAATGTTCTTGGTGGATTGAATGGATTGGTCTTATTAATGTTCTTGGTGGATTGAATAGATTCGGGTAATAGATGATCTTGGTGGATTGAATGGATTGGGCTAATGAATGTTCTTGGTGGATTGAATGGATTGGTCTTATTAATGTTCTTGGTGGATTGAAAGGATTGGTCTAATGAATGTTCTTGGTGGATTGAATGGATTGGTCTAATGAATGTTCTTGGTGGATTTAATGGATTGGTCTAATGAATGTTCTTGGTGGATTTAATGGATTGGTCTAATGAATGTTCTTGGTGGATTGAATGGATTGGTCTAATGAATGTTCTTGGTGGATTGAATGGATTGGTCTAATGAATGTTCTTGGTGGATTGAATGGATTGGTCTAATGAATGTTCTTGGTGGATTGAATGGATTGGTCTAATTAATGTTCTTGGTGGATTGAATGAATTGCTCTAATGAATGTTCTTGGTGGATTGAATGGATTGGTCTAATGAATGTTCTTGGTAGATTGAATGGATTGGTCTAATTACTGTTCTTGGTGGATTGAATGGATTGGTCTAATTAATGTTCTTGGTGGATTGAATGGAATGGTCTAATGAATGTTCTTGGTGGATTGAATGGATTGGTCTAATGAATGTTCTTGGTGGATTGAATGGATTGGTCTTATTAATGTTCTTGGTGGATTGAATGGATTGGTCTAATGAATGTTCTTGGTGGATTGAATGGATTGGTCTAATTAATGTTCTTGGTGGATTGAATGGATTGGTCTAATGAATGTTCTTGGTGGAGTGAATTGATTAGACTAATGGATGTTCTTGGTGGATTGAATGGATTGGTCTTATTAATGTTCTTGGTGGATTGAATGGATTGGTCTAATTACTTTTCTTATTGGATTGAATTGATTAGGCTAATGGATGTTCTTGGTGGATTGAATGGATTGGTCTAATGAATGTTCTTGGTGGATTGAATGGATTGGTCTTATTAATGTTCTTGGTGGATTGAATGGATTGGTCTAATGAATGTTCTTGGTGGATTGAATGGATTGGTCTAATTAATGTTCTTGGTGGATTGAATGGATTGGTCTAATTACTTTTCTTATTGGATTGAATGGATTGGTCTAATTACTGTTCTTGGTGGATTGAATGGATTGGTCTAATTAATGTTCTTGGTGGATTGAATGGAATGGTCTAATGAATGTTCTTGGTGGATTGAATGGATTGGTCTAATGAATGTTCTTGGTGGATTGAATGGATTGGTCTTATTAATGTTCTTGGTGGATTGAATGGATTGGTCTAATGAATGTTCTTGGTGGATTGAATGGATTGGTCTAATTAATGTTCTTGGTGGATTGAATGGATTGGTCTAATGAATGTTCTTGGTGGAGTGAATTGATTAGACTAATGGATGTTCTTGGTGGATTGAATGGATTGGTCTTATTAATGTTCTTGGTGGATTGAATGGATTGGTCTAATTACTTTTCTTATTGGATTGAATTGATTAGGCTAATGGATGTTCTTGGTGGATTGAATGGATTGGTCTAATGAATGTTCTTGGTGGATTGAATGGATTGGTCTTATTAATGTTCTTGGTGGATTGAATGGATTGGTCTAATGAATGTTCTTGGTGGATTGAATGGATTGGTCTAATTAATGTTCTTGGTGGATTGAATGGATTGGTCTAATTACTTTTCTTATTGGATTGAATGGATTGGTCTAATTACTTTTCTTATTGGATTGAATGGATTGGTCTAATCAATGGTCAGAGTGGATGAAATGGACTGTGCTAACGAATGTTTATAGTGGACTTGGGTAATGGATGTTCTGTGTGGATTGAATGGATTGAACTTGTGTGGCCATTTCTACATTTCCCGTTTATAAAAACGATCCCTTGGTGAATAAATGTTGGATGTCTCTCGAAGTATGATGTCTTTACGATAAACCTACCGATGGTTGTAGTCTGGTAGCATTGTCCTTTTTTTATAATTTCACCTGACCCTGGGGTCAGTTGTTTCAATAGTTGTAGACATATATATGTTTCAATATGTCTGATATAAATAAATAAATATAATATAATGAATGAATGTAATAAATTTTCATATAATGAATGTCCACCAACAACATTCAATATATATAGATATATGAAAAGAGTGGTGTCCTTCTGTCGCTACAAACAGGAACCCATACCTTTAATTTCTGCCAGATGTCAAGGAGGCTTCTCAGATTTTCCCTTCAAAATAATGGGTCGCAGTCTTCACGGAAGTTCTGAACATTAAAGTCGCGAGACTCGACATTTTTCATTTGAAGAAATCAAAGTGCCTAGTTGGCGATTATTTGAGACTGTAGAAAATTGCCTTCTATCAGTACATACGTGTGAAATATTTTCCCTTAAAATTTGACGTCTCCTGGTACACTTTGTTCACGAATTTGTTGTTGGCGCACTTTTAATTTTCACGCTCGCTTTTTTCGTCTTCGTTTTGTCCCCTAGCACATTGTGCATGCCATCGCTCGTCTCGTTTGATTGGTCGTAATCAAGTAAAAAACAGGTTGAAAGAAACGCTCACACTCCTTTGTATATTTGGGTTTGGGCGTTTTGAACGCTCGCCGCTACCAAGTTACATTGTTTAATTATGATGTTATTGAGATACATTTTTATATCTGACACAAGCTTCAGTTTCTATTTTTATCAATTTTTATCCGTTATGTTCAAATAGGTTTGGATCAACACTGGGGATATTATTTTGCTTGGTTTGAGAGACTACCAGGTACGAAAACTGTACGTGCACTACGTTTTTATTTGTAACACTGGAAATTGCCATATATTAGATAAATCTTGCAATTTACGTTTAATGACTGTATTCAAATTTATGTAAAGATTTTTGGACCAAATGAGAAACAGATGAATTACAAAAACAGTATGGGTCGTTTGAATCAAACTTTTCTTGTGTGGCACAGATTGTCAGGTCGGAACAGACTGTCTGAAGGAGCGGATTTATCTCCGTTTTCTCAGATTTGTAGAGGATTCCCTGCGATATTTTGAACCCAAAATACTATTTCATGTAACCGAACGTAAAGCTATAATAGCTTCTCGAAGTTTTTTACGTTTTCTATCAGCTTGCTTCCATAAAACAGCTTAAAAAGCCTTTACAGCAGCAGCAGTTAGTTCTGTACGGTCTTCTACTTGTTTAGAGGGCCTTTGAAATTAATATGTTTTCTCTGAGATGATCCACTGGGAATGGACATGGACAAAGCTGGTCGCTCTTTGAAAATGAACAATCCCTTTGAAGCTCATGACTATATAGGAAGAATGTTGCCACTGGCTGAGTTCAGAAAGGGTCGTGCTATTGACGCTCCAAAGTTAGGGGGAATATGTTTTGTCTTGAATTGATTCACGCCACGAAATGATCATTCTATAGCCTCCTTTTTCGTTTATTAGAAATAATATTGAACAATTAAACGCAGAGGGGTATTAAAGAATTAGAGAAACACGGAATAAAAGAAAACTATGGCAAGTTTTGTACTGACTTACAATGGCTGACGTTTTAGCTGCTGACAAAACTAAGCATTTCTTGCAGCAGATGCCGGAAAAATCAATCCAAAGAATTTCGAAATGAATCCAAAACACGCATTTTAACATTATTTGTAGCGATTCTGAAAGACACAAAGAAGTGTGCCTAGATAGCAGAGCAATAATTTGAGAGTCCAGACTTGTGTCACAGCAAATGTATACTTACAAAAAGGTTTAGCTGTACAAAGAGTTTTGGATAGTCCGTATTTTCAATTGGGCTCTGGCGAGCAAAGGCTTTGAGTCATTCAACCCAACTTAGACAAAGGCTTCGACACAGAATAAATGACGGTACTAAGGGCAGTCGTCCAGTGCCAAACACTCGACGTTCACAACAATGACAGAAAATCCATACATGGCTGCTTTCTGAGAGTTCCCTTGAAAGTCCTAATTTTTTTTACTTGCATATAAAGAGTCCTGATGCCAATCGCTGCTAAGCGAAACCCTTCTTCGAAGTTATTTTGTTCCCGAGACACCATTTGGAATAACCATCGTATTAAGGAAAGTTATGCACGTGAACATTTAGAAGTTTGTCCGGCTTAGGCAGGGCTTTCATTAGACTGCTGTCTACTTCAAGCGGTGGCTTTTGCTTCCTTTGCCTCCTTTGCTTCTGTTTTTGTGTGCCAGCAAAGGCTTGTGCGCCCATTTATAGGAATTTCTTAACAATTTTAGGATGCCAAGGCCGATGTCATTCTGAAGTATACAGCTGATGAAGCGAGAAATCTGAAGACGTATGGTGAACTTCCAGACAACGGTAACCATTGAAAACTTGAATTGGAACATATAACTACTTTTTAAGAAGTGCTGCCTATGTACGGAGTTACTGACCAATTTTTGTGCTATTCCTTCTAGTTAAAGTCAATGATGGGGCTGGAGCTGATGATGCAACTGAAGGGATCGAGTTTGAGTATGGAGATGAATCTGATGAGGATGGTGACAATATTGATATCGTGAGTATCTAAATTCGTGAGAGTTGGTACCTCTTTATACTTCTATATGCATTCTAATGTTCTACTCTACTATCTTAATTTTATATATGTTCTAGTTTCCTTAATCCGAGCTAGTTTTGTTTGCTTTTGCATTACTTGATGCAAAATGTTTGCTTTTGCAATTTTTTGATTATAAGTGTAACTAACGATCCTTTGCGAATCATTTTACCTGTCCTCAAATGAACAGATAGGAATTATCACCATTGTTGCTAAATGGCTCGCTTTTGTTCGCAGATTTGACAAGACATTGGTGATTTCTTTGCAAAGTTTGTTTCCTTGCAAGAACTCGTGCAAGTAATGTAAGAGCAGTGAATTTCCAGCATTACTACGCGTTCAAACGATATGTTCATTCAGATATATAAGCATCCTGCTGGATGCACATGGGACACCTATTTGAATTTTTCCAAAATAAATTCTTTATTGTAACCATTTTTGGAGACAGCTCTTGAGAGTAATTTTCTTGTAGTTTGCCAAAATTTATTTTCTTTCTGCGTAGCCCTTATCACAATGTCTATTCTTCTTGGTCCTTTACGTTGTCAGAATGCCTGTTTTTGCTCCTTTATGTTGTCAGAATGTCCCTTCTTCTTTTCAATGATTAATCTTAATGGTTTTTTAAGCCAGCTGCCATAGGTAAAATCATTGGTTATCACTAATGTAATCAACATGGCTTTCAATGCTTATCGAATGTCTGAATGCATTTGTACTACTTTAAACGATTTTTTTCTCATTCACTCTACTTTGTAAAGATAAACACACTGTTGACAGTGGCTATCTATCTAATTGTCAGTCTATGAACATTGTACGGAAATGTGCCGCACACAAATCGCTAAACTCTAAGATTCGCCATCTTGTCTCGTGCTCTCGAAGATCCAACTAAAAATAACTGAAACTCGGTCCCAGTTCTCTACTGTCCTAAACTGTCCACTACTAATCAACATAACGAATGATAATAATAAAGTACCGTACACAAACTCCCCTAAAATTTGAGTAAAGTAACATACTTGAGTCAAATTTTATCAAACCTTTACGGTACGCAGTTGTCCTCTTCAATCTTCTTCCAAACAAAGTCTCGTCTTCACTTCTGCATCCACCGCAGCTCTTCTCTTTTCTCTTGTTGTCACATTGGCCTTGGCATCGATTGCTCCGTTGATTGTTTCAACTGTTATCACATTGACTTTGTCATCAGTTGCTCCTTTGATTGTTTCCACTGTCTGTGACTCCTTCGCTTGACAACCAATCTCCAATGGGCAGATAGCTTGAACCGGTCGCTCTATGAGATGTCCTTTGTGTCTCAAAAGCACTCCCCTGACTACGTCGTCTCTTCCTTTCACAAGCTCTTCTACTCTCGCTTTCTTCCACTGCCCTTTATTTCTTTCATCACCAACAACTAGTACTACTTCTCCGATCCGTGGCAGACATGCACTCTTCTTTCTGTTAATACGATGCACTTCCATTAAACTGTTGATATACTCTTTGTTCCAACGTGACCACACATGCTCTTTCGCATTTTTCAATCTCTTATACATCTTGGTCACTCTTTCTTCGTCTACCTCCACATCTTCAAATGTATGTGAATCCTTCCCCCACATGATTATGTTAGGTGTTAGCACTTGCTCCTCCCCACTTTCACTTTCTACATATGTCAATGGCCTGTTATTCAAATGCCTCTCTATGTCCATGATGACTGCTTCCAGTTGTTCAAATTGCAAATGCGTTTTTCCAAGGGTTTTGTACAATGTCTTCTTTAAATCCTTAATTAATCTTTCATACATCGCCCACCACCAGGGACTTTTCGACAAGTTGAACCTCCAAGTGATGCCTAGAGTTGCCAAATGGTCTTGCAATTTTTCACTTTTTCGTATCAATTTTATCCACTCAGCTGTTGTCTTGAAACACTTGCGTTGTCAGAGACTATGACCTCTGGTCTCATTTTCCTTGTAATGAACGCATTTAACTTCCTCTGAAATTCTTCAGCAGTTTGTGACCTTGTTACCTCTAAATGAACTGCTCTCATCACAGCACAAGTGAAAATAATCACGTAAACTTTGATCTCTTTTTGCTTGTACTCCCCCTGCACTTGAGAGGCCCGGCAAAGTCAACACCTGTGTTCTGGAATGGCAGGCTCTGAACTGTACGAAACATTGGGAGCGCAGCTGTTGCTGGTGCTTCAAATGGTTTTGCAGAAAATACTTTGCACACATTGCAATTCCTGATTTCTCTCTTGACCAATGTTCTCATCTTTGGTATCCACCATGTCTCTCTCAGTGCTCCCATTGTATTTGCTACTCCCATATGCATAACTTTCCTGTGTGTGTGTCGAATCAGTTTCTCAGTAAAGAGACTCTTCTCCAAATAGATTGGTTGATACCCTTGAATCCTTCCCTGGCATCGAAGCATACCTGTTTTCTCGTCTCTTATCAATTTCCATCCAGGTGTTTCTTTCATCTCTATAATGTATCTTTGTTCTCTTACTACCCAATGATCTCTTGCACTCATAATTTCCTCTGTGGTCAGAGGTCCTCTTGTTACCTTCTCCTTTCTCTTCTTGGCAAGACAATTTTTGATAAATCTCAAACACCATGATGTGGTTCTAAGTGTTCTCCAATAGCTTTGACGCTCTAAAAGCTTATCCCATTCATCACTCTCTGTCTCGTTTGTGAATAAGATTGCCTCTTTAATTGGTCTTTGTTCTTCCAAGTTTCTTGTTGAACTCTTCAGCACTGGTTGTTCTGGCCATTCTTCTTCATTTAGCAGCCAGTCTGGCCCTTCAAACCACTTCTTTTCTACCATTTTCTCTATGTTCGCACCCCACTGCCTAGGTCTGCTAAATTTTCACTTGATGGGCAGTATTTCCACTCTATTCCAATTTCATTCTTTATCTCTGTAATCTTTCTCACCCTGTTCGCTACAAATGCTTTCCATTGTTTCCCTGGATTGTTTATCCAAAATAAGGCCACCATACTATCCATCCACACATTGATTGATGTTATTGGCCAATTCTTCAATGCTTTGCAAATGTTCTTGGCCATGTTTGCTGCCATTTGCCCCCCAACCAACTCAAGTCTGGCTATCGAAGTGTTTCTCTTTGAAATTCTTGACTTTGAAGTGAGTAAGCCCTTTACTTTGCTTGATCCTTGTTCCACTACTGCAATTGTCACAGCACAGCATGCCTTTTCACTTGCATCTGCAAATATGTGTAAATTCACTGCATCAACTGCTCTTATTTCTCTTACTAAAGTTCTTGGTATCTTTAATTCTCTCAGCTGTCTCATCCATCTCAAATAATCTTTCATAAGGGGTTCAGAAACTTCAGCGTCCCCTCCCTTGTTCTCATCACAGGCCTCCCTGAAGATTCTCTTTCCTTCTACTAGGGTTGGTGAAATGATTCCCAAGGGGTCATAAATTCTGGCTAATTGACTCAATACAGTGTTCTTTGAGACCTTATCCTCTTCCCCTTTGTTTATGGGTACCATCAAAGTATCTTCTTCCTTGTTCCAAACATGCCCCAAAATCTTGCTTGGATTCTCCATATTTTCACTTCTAGGCTTTCTATGTTGGATTCCCATTTATGAATTTGAAACTTTGCATCCTCTAGTATTTCAGATGCCTCTCCTTTAAATCTTTGAAGCTCTTCAATGCTCATTCCTGTACACATCAGATTGTCTACATATGTATTTTCTCTGAGCATTTCTAGGGTACTGGCTAGCTCTGTGTTAGTAAATTCCTCATAATGGTGCTGCAAGGTTCCCCCCAACATAAATGGGCTGGCTTCCCCCCCAAAAGGGACCCTTAGAAATCTTAGGTGTTCTTCCTTCCCACTCAGTGTGAATAAGAATCTGAATGCATCTCTATCCTCTGATTTAATTCCAATTTGTAAAAATGCCTTTTGTATGTCTCCTAGCAGCAGATATGGTGTCATTCTTGCTCTGACCATAATGTCCCAAATATTTGGCTGCAACGCAGGTCCCTTGTACATGCAATCATTGATGCTGTTTGTTGTTGGCGTTGGGCGTGCACTAGCATCAAATACCATTCTCACCTTTGTGGTAGCAGCGCTCTCTCTTACAACTGGTTTGTGAGGCATGTAAAATATTCTTGTTCCAGATGGTTCACTTGGAACTCTCTCCACAACTCCCTCTCTTAACTGATTCTCAACAATTTCTGTGTATTCTTTCTGCAGTTTTTCATCATGCCTCAGTTTGCGCTCAACATTTTTCAATCTCTTTCTGCTCTGCATCTCATTTGTTTCTGCCAAATTGCTTCCTGGTATCCATGGAACATTAACTTCATACCTTCCATCATTTTGTCTGGAAATGTTCTCTTTGAACTCTTTGTAAACATCTAATTGGTCATCTTCTCCCCTGTCTTCAACCCCAAGTATGTCAAGGCTGTATAATCTCTCATATTCATTTCCAAGCTCTCTGGTGAACATGCAATTTGTGCTAGAAAATTCTCCTCCATGAATAATCCAACCAAATGATGTGCCTTCTACAATTGGTTCATCATCATTCCCCTTGAAAACTGTCTCTGTTCTCAGTTTGCTGTATGTTTTGTCTCCAATAATCATGTGAATTTTATGTTCCCCTGATGCTGTTATGTAGAATTCTTTGTCTTTGGTGTGTCTAAACTGCTGTTTCAATTTCCTTAAATCTGGCCTTTTGACTGTTGTGAAATCATGCATTTCTACCCCTGCAACCTCAATATGTTCTCTGGCTTTCTTGTCTAATGATTCTATGGTCATCTGAAAGATTGGCATGGCTTTTCTTGCTGTTCCATTGATAGTTGTTACATCTTTTGTTTCATATCTCTCAGGTTTTGATTTGAGCATCATTAACGCATCCTTAGAAATGAAATTCCTTCCTGAACCTGTGTCAAGGAATGCCCAAATAACCTTTCCATCAATTCTTACAGGCAAAATTGGTGGGAGTGTTTCCTCCACAGAAGGTGTGAATCCTGTTAAAATTGAACCTTTTTCACTTTCACCTTTCTGCTTTTCACATAGGCTGCTGTGGTGTTTAGCCTTACAAAAGTAGCACCCCCTACTTAGACACTTATCCCCCCTGTGTCCTTTTTTCCCACAGTTGAAGCATAGCTTATTTTCTCTGAAGAAGCTCCTCCTACTCTCTATAGTTTCCTGTGTTTTGCACTTATCACTCCAATGATCTTGATCACAATAAATACATTTTCTTGAGTGTTTCTCCTTTGTTTCACCTGTATACCAGTGTTTTTCTCTTTTTTCCACTGGCTTTCCTATTTCCTCTGTTTTGTTTCTTTTCAACCACTTCTGCAAATTATCAATAAGCTTTGACATCCCCCAGCTTTCCCAATCATCATCCAGCCTTACCAAATCAGACTTGACATTTGGCAGCTTGTTTAATGTTGTCATCACAAATCCTCTCAACATGTTTTCTTCATCAAGTGTCAGCAGGGCATCATAATTCTTTGTGAGCTTGTCATAAAATTCTTGAATTTTCTCATAATTTACTCCCTTTATGGTAGGTAGATTCACAATTTCATCAATGTGTGTGTTTATCACAGCATTCCTTTGCCCATATTCCTTTTTGAGCCTTTCCCAGGCAGTTTCAAGCCCAACTTTTCCTGGTTTCAGATTTGCAATTTTATCCCTTACTCTTGGATTCACCATCTCTAACAAATATCCAAATTTAACTTCATCACTAAACCCCTTACTTAAAACTTGACTTGTGAACATGTTTTCAAATCTTATCCAGTCAGCTATTGTGCCTTTAAATGGTGTGACTCTCAGCTCTGGCAGTTTTGAAAAGGTTGCCTTAGCCCCACATTCCATTTCTAGCTTTTTCTCTGCAAGTTTAATTTCAGCATGCATTCTTTCCTCCCATAAAGACTTCTCTTGTAAGTATCTCTCCCTTCTTATTTTCTCTTCATGGTCTGCTAATTGCTTTTGTCTTTCTAGCATTCTCTTATCTTCCCTTAGCTGCTCAATTTGCTTCCTTTCAAATTCCCTTCTCAGACCTTCCTCTCTTGTTTGAGTTTCTATTTGTGTTAAAGCTCTCAACATTTTCTCATTTTGCTCTAACATTCCTGTATATTTATCTTTCACATCCTTTTTCCACTGCCTAACTGACCTAGATGATTCCCCTTGTTCTAATTTCATCTCTTCAATTCTCCCTGTCAAATCAATTATCTTATTGTGGATTACCTTCACCCTATTTGTTGCTATCTCCATTTCTACTGTGTCTCCAATTTCTATGAGCTCATCTGTCTGCTCTGTATAATAATTCAACTTCGCTATTTCCTTCTCGATATCAATCTCTGGGCCTAAATTTTGCCCATCTCCTGTTGCTGTTTCTGTTGATGGATTTGCCATGATTCTCCCGGTATGTGTCCTGGCAGGGTCGCCACGTATGTACGGAAATGTGCCGCACACAAATCGCTAAACTCTAAGATTCGCCATCTTGTCTCGTGCTCTCGAAGATCCAACTAAAAATAACTGAAACTCGGTCCCAGTTCTCTACTGTCCTAAACTGTCCACTACTAATCAACATAACGAATGATAATAATAAAGTACCGTACAACATCTTTCTATATTCTCTAACTATCGGCAACGGCAGAACCTACTTGCCATGGGTGTATGTCTCAGAGGAGAAATCAGGAATTACAATACATGTGCCTGCTAGTTTCGGGCAAATAGTTATTCAATATCTGGTCTTGAGGCAAATTTAGACTGAACGGTTTAGACTGAAATAAGCCACTCTTTTTTTGCTTACTGAAAAATGTCTGTTATCTGTTTGTTTCTTTGAAAAAAATACACCTGCTGTACAGAGTTGTGTGCCGGTAGAAGTCGTTAAAGGCCTTGAAACACTTGTTCTGTCTAATTTTTGAATAAGCTACAATCTCTGCCAAGAGTCTTGGAACACTTGCTCTAATTTACGCATCACGCAAGTTGCAAAATTCCCTCTCCCTCCGCAAACAATGTTGTGTAGCGCAAAAGTGATAAATCCTTAAAACAAAAGTGAAGTATTCTCATGTACCTATGGCCTTCCCCTAAAAATGCAACATTGTTTAAGGGGGCAAGGGGGTTGCAGCTATCAAGGAGAGTCGGAAATAGAACGGGGGTCGCAAAATCAAGAAAATCTCACGGTGTTCCAACTACTTTTGGCAGAGATTGTCTGAGTGTCAAATCGAAAGCGGACAGATACGGCTGTAAAAATGGTGGCTACCCCCAGGATTTCAGGAGCGCTGATTTCATTTTTGGCAGTTACAAGGCCGTATCTCGAACGAATGGTGCGCCTTTTGTCGACGGCCTCCTTTTTATCAGTTTAAAAGCCATATCTTCAATGATTTCTGCGCTTCATGTTACCTGTTTTCTCTATATAAATCATAAATTACAATATTTTATCCTAATGCGTCCAGTATTGTACAAAAGAACCAAAAATATGCACAGAATCTGGGAAATGGTCATGAATGCCTTTTCTCTACAAAGGGTTAGCTCAATGTTTACAAGTGCAAAACGTTTATTACCACGAACTACAAAAAGCAGGACTTCTAGACAAACATCGACAGAATTGTCAGTGAATGTTGTACGATAGCTTTTAATTCGACTAGAATTGTTTCGCTTCGGGTAGAGGATAAAAGATGTGGTCATTTTGAACGACTTCCATGGGTCTCCCATTATTCTGCCAAGTATGGGCATGTTGTTATGCTGTTGCCGTGGGAAGGCCAGGTTTTCCGTTTTGCTGCCCCCAAAACAACATATAGTAAGGACATTGACACTCCAAAGACACTTCAGTGGTTGATACAGCAAAGGCCCCAGTATCGTTTGTTAGGGGCTCCCACATTGATGAAAGAGAAACTAGAGATGTTGAACGTTCGATGGCGCACTATCACGTTTGAGCATTGGTTTGACATTTGTTGCCAGAAAACAGTGCAGTTCTCTGGTAATTCTTTTGTAACAATGCTACTGAAATCAGGGCAGCATGAATATAAACATGCCATCGCCACTAGATGCCAGCGAACAGTTCCGTTGACAGTTTATTGTTTTCCAAGAGTGCTTGAGAACAAAGCATTTTGGAGAGCAGCTTATTGTCCTGCTCAGGCCCCGTTTACACTTTGCCGGTACGAAATGAAACCGGTACGAAATGAAAACGGTACGAAATGAAAACGGTACGAAATGAAACCGGTACGAAATGAAAACGATACGAAATGAAACCGGTACGAAATGAAAACGGTACGAAATGAAAACGGTACGAAATGAAAATGGTACGAAATGAAAATGGTACGAAATGAAAACGGTACGAAATGAAAACGGTACGAAATGAAAACGGTACGAAATGAAACCGGTACGAAATGAAAACGGTACGAAATGAAAACGGTACGAAATGAAACCGGTACGAAATGAAAACGGTACGAAATGAAAGCGGTACGAAATGAAAACGGTACGAAATGAAAACGGTACGAAATGAAAACGATACGAAATGAAAATGGTACGAAATGAAAATGGTACGAAATGAAAACGGTACGAAATGAAAACGGTACGAAATGAAACCGGTACGAAATGAAAACGATACGAAATGAAACCGGTACGAAATGAAAACGGTACGAAATGAAAACGGTACGAAATGAAAATGGTACGAAATGAAAATGGTACGAAATGAAAACGGTACGAAATGAAAACGGTACGAAATGAAAACGGTACGAAATGAAACCGGTACGAAATGAAAACGGTACGAAATGAAAACGGTACGAAATGAAACCGGTACGAAATGAAAACGGTACGAAATGAAAGCGGTACGAAATGAAAACGGTACGAAATGAAAACGGTACGAAATGAAAACGATACGAAATGAAAATGGTACGAAATGAAAATGGTACGAAATGAAAACGGTACGAAATGAAAACGGTACGAAATGAAAACGGTACGAAATGAAAACGGTACGAAATGAAAACGGTACGAAATGATACCGTTTTGGCCTTCCGTTTACATTATCTGGTATAAAACGAAAACGATTTTGAAAACAGTACGAAATAAAAATGGTACGAAACGTTTTAGTGTAAAAACCTGAAAACGGTACGATTTCATACCAGATTCTCATAGAGGCTAGCTTTTTATCCAAAGTGAGGCCATTTCAAAAGTGCTAACATAACAAAAGCCAAGAAGCGCCAAAGAGGACTAAACATTCTCGATTTATTGAATCCTACAAAGTTTTCCTGCGTTCATCTATCATCAGCAAGTAAGCTGGTAATATATTCATCATTGACATGTCTCCAAAAAGAAAAGGCGTATCTCCAAAAGAGAAGAATAGTTTGTTTAGTTGGAGCGATGAGGAGATACAACTTCTGCTTGAAGTAATACTTCATTATAAAGCAGACAAGGCTGGTCAAGGATTTGATTGGGAGTCTATCAAGACGAAGTACACCGAAATTCGAGAAATCTTTCTCGAACGATATCCAAAAATGGCAAAAATGAAGGACTTTGTTGTGAAAGCCCAGCAGCTTCTTTCACCAAAGACAGGCTACTTGCTAAAATAAAAGCATTAAGGAATAAATTCAAAATTGCATTGGATTCAGGAAGGGAAAGTGGTGGAGGACGCGTTGTTTGTCAATTTTATAATTTGTGTTCAGATATTTGGGCTGGGTGCCCAGCAGCCGAATCAGTTGTTGGGGGTATAGACACAAGCTCGTTCGATTCATCGTCCCCCATCAACGATCAACCACCTGGCAACAATACTAAAGGGAATGATGGTGATATTGAATGTTCCCAAAGTAGTAACGGATTTGATTTGGATAAGAATGATGATGATGTATCAGAACCCTTGCCTAAGAGGAGTATGATTGAACATTTGAAAGAGAGTCGAAATTCTAAATTGAGAAAGCCCTTATCGCATGAGAAGCAAATGCAGCAGTTCGCTAAAGATGACATGTCTTTTTTAAAAGCAAATGCTTGCAGAGATGAAGGAAATAAATCAATCTAATGCAGCACAAATGAATATTCTAACAAATTCTCTTGTCAATCTCACAAATGCCCTAACTGCAGCACTAAGTCAGCCACACTGTATACCTCAGCCAGCCTTCAACCAGCTGCAACAAGTGCAATACACCCCTACACAAGGTGGTAGCCAAGGCGTTCTGGATCAGATTAAAAGTGCCAACCAAAGACCGTATCAGAAAGTAAGAAGAACACATATTGCAGATTTTGAAGAATCTGATGATGAAATCACTTATGCCAACTTATAAGCAAAAATATTAGACAGTGTTAAAGTTTCATATGTTAAAGCTCAAACTTACAATTGGTTGTTAGCATGATTTCATTAATCAAAACACTTAACAAAAATATATCTTTATTTTTTTCCCATCAGTTTCCACAGCACTTTTGTTGTTTCTATGTGTTGTTAAAGAAGGCTGAGCATTTTTTTCAACCTCCTTTGACCTTTGAACCAAACTTTCATGAATGGGCTCATTCTTCAGTTCACCTATATTATGTAATATGAAGCAAGCATGAATAAAGCAGGGGACTGATTCCAACTTGATATCCAATGGCCTCCTCAATGCACTGAACCGTCCTTTCAACCTGCCAAACGCACATTCAATTGTCATCCGAGCTGATGACAATCGATAGCTAAAAAATTGCTCTTGGACTGTTTTCCCACCAGATGGGAATTCTTTCATTAAGAAAGGCAGTATCGGGTAAGCTGCATCACCTATTAGGCAAACTGGTACTTTCTTGGAATCTGGAACAATTTCCTTTTCTTGGGTTGGTATTTTCCCTGAGCGAAGACAATGACTTATGCTGGAATTTCCAAAAACTCTTGCATCATGGACTGAACCAGGCCACTGAATGACAACATCTATGAAGAGATATTGATAATTGCAGACAGCCTGAACATTGAATGAGTATCTACCCTTGCGGTTTAAAAAATCTGTATAGTTGTCACTTGGCTGCTTGATTTCAATGTGAGTTCCGTCCACTGCTCCAATGCATTGTGGAAATCCGTGGTTTTCGAGAAATTTTTTGGTATGGTGCTCAACTTCTGCTTGAGTAACTGGCAATTTGATATATTTTGATCCAAGGTGCTGTGATATAGCCATGGTTACTCTGCGTATCACCATTGAAACAGTAGATCTAGCTACTCCAAATGAATTTGCTACCTTCCTGTACCACCCTTCATCTGACATGTAATAAAGAGTCATAGCAACTTGGGTTTCCACATCAATAGATTCTCTTAAGTGTGTCCTCTGCTTTTGAATATATGGCCTTAATTCATCGCAAGTTCAGTGAATGTCTCTCTGGACATTCTGAAGTTTTCCCTCCATTCTCCTTTCACCATCACATTTTCCTTGAAGTTATTCCACCAAACATGCGTTCTGCCCGGCCTTACCCAGAACCTTCGAGGTTTTCTTTTCCGTTTGCATGTCTTGCTAGTCGTAGGTTTGCCAGCGTGACTGCTTGATAGTATCAGTTCACAAATCTTCTGCATATTCTGTGCATATAATGTCAACTGACGACAGATTAAGCAAAGATTTAACTGCAAAGCCCCGATTAAAAGAGCGACGGTCTTTCGATTAACTGGCATTCTACTGATGGTGGATGAACACAGGAAAACTTTGTAGGATTTAATAAATCTAAAATGTTTAGTTCGCTTTGGCGCCGCTCGGAGTTTGTTATGTTAGCACTTTTGAAATGGCCTCACTTTGGATAAAAAGCTAGCCTCTATGAAAATCTGGTATGAAATCGTACCGTTTTCAGGTGTTTACACTAAAACGTTTCGTACAGTTTTCATTTCGTACCGTTTTCAAAATCGTTTTCGTTTTATACCAGATACGATTCCGTTTTAGTGTAAACGGTCCCAAAACGGTATCATTTCGTACCGTTTTCATTTCGTACCGGCATAGTTTAAACGGGGCCTCAGTTTGCATGCTTCGTAGCCTCCAATTTCCTGCCAATAACTTCGATCAACGGTCAAAAACAACGGTCTACAGTTTCTTTTATTTGAAATACCTCATGTATTAAAACACATTTTCTTATGAAATGTCCCAAAATATGTGCAATATATCCTACTATATGTAGTTTGTGCATTTTGGCTAAAACACTTTATGTAATGGCTAAAACACTTTATGTAAACACTTTATGTAATGGAGATAAAGGAATTTCTGCACGATCTACACTTTTTTAAAAGAAAGACATTACCCATTGTCATTTTCTTTTTTCAAAAAGTGTAGACCGTGGAGTTTTCCTTGATTTTCTGGCATTCCGTGCGCATATGTTTCCAATTCTTTAACATACGAATAAGTACACTTAAACACAGCCTTAACGTGATTTTCAGTTGAAATTTCTGTGAAATGGTGGGTGCTTGATTGCTTTAAGTTTGTAGACCGTGGATGTAGACCGTTGGGCAAGATATCAGGATGCGGCCGCATCAAAGTTAGCCTTGATCGCATTGATTGATTGAACATAAAAACTATATTATGCTGTTGTGAAACGCTTAGAAATAATATACCCTATTTATCATGAAAAGGATAGTGCCATGGTTTCTTACTCTTAGTACCAGACTCTTATAAGAGATTTTTATATAACGACTTCTGAATAGAAGTAGACCATGGCATCTCTGAGCCTAAGATGAGGGTGGTCCATTTTTGTCAGGCATCAGAATAAACCTACATAGCATTTTATAATACATATCAAAATCCAAAAGATTTTCCAAAAAATACATGATCATTTGAAAAGGAAAAATGGGTCAAAGGAAGTGTTGATTCTTTTTAAATTAGGAAAGGAGTATCTTTAATATCAGAAAAAAAATTCAAACAAGAAAATAATTTTAATAGTATAAAGCAAAATGGCATAAATTGTAGCCTTACATAGGTATATAAAAATACAAACATATGAACAATTTAAATTATTTGTTTAAAAGACAAGAAAGGGTATATATATTCATTGTATTACATGGTTTACATAAGCTAGCACTACAATGTCTTTTCTTTGCACTGTCTCTCAATTGCAAAGAGTGCTTTATTCGCCTCATTTTTGGGTGTTTCATTGTACGATTACAGGAAAGCAATCCGAAGGCACAAGGGTCACACTATTTGGACCTAACTAAGCATTCAGAAATGAAAAATTGCTACAAGCCTTTTTATTAAAACCGAAAACGTCTCTCAGAAAGAACCTTGAGCCATCAACCCAAATAATCTGTGGCTGTTGTTGTTTCTTGGTTTGTTGATGAAATTTAACCAAATTGTAACACTGCTTTGTGCTTTGCCTTGCAACACACATCATGCTTCGCAGCGTCGCACCGTCACGCCTTATTTATGTTGCTCAGCATTTTAATTTAATGGTTGCTACCAAGAAAGCTACATAGGAAGTTTATTTCGAATCTCATTTTGCTTGTTTTCTACGTTCACGTTTTTTAATTAACTCAGTAACACATTTGTATTCTCTCCGCATTATATCTTTAAATCCTGTTAACCTTGCAGATTTTAAATAGACCTTCACGTATCATTTATTTGTTCCTTGAGCTATACTATTGTATTGCACAATTATGTATTTAGATTCTTACACAATTAGGGCAGTTCGTTTTGTGAGAGCGCTTGTGAAAGGTTCTCCGGTTAATCTAAATTTACGATTTACTTGTAAAAGCATTTCGTCAATATACATCTTGTTGTTCTGAGAAATTCGTCGTTGTTCTTTCGTTTGAATCTGAAAATAAGTCTTTAGAGCGCGGAACTTATTACAAAATCAAAGGGTAATGCGAGAAAGATTTCAAAATGACTTTAATAAACAGGCTGTAAGAATGAATTTGTCTTCAATACCTTATCATTGCTATTCTCTCATTGCCTGAAGGCTTCACAACCATATGTCTTTCTTTGAAAGAAAAGCGGCTGCAAATTTCTTGTCTTCATCAAAATACATTTGGGATGGGTACCCGGGTAAACCAGTGGCGGCTCGTGGTAGAATTTGTAGGTGGGGCTGATGACGTCATATGAACTCAAAGTAGAAAGATGACGTCACAGTTAGAATAGCAAAGAATGACTCAGTCTTGAGTATTCTAACAAAAACTGTAAAAAAAACTTTTTTATTTAACATTAAGTTAAGTAAAGAATTGAATACGGCCAATAAAAATCTGGAATGAAATTATGAAAATTTTCAACAGACGATATTGCTGATTTTGATCTCAATTTCAGCAAAAGAAAAACGATTGTAGTTACGGTATGTTTTTCACGTGTTTACTATCATTTAGTAACTTATAGGTGAGCGGCTTATTACTATAAATAAAGTGAGAAACGTCAGTAAATACTATAATCTATAATTTTGTTTGGAATATGCAAGATTCAACTTTTTAAAGAACATAACATCATTATTTATACAAAAAGTTCATTCTTCTGTTCTTTAAACTGGCAAATTTCTCAATGACTTTATCGTCAAAGGCATCAAGGCTAGACACAAAGTCAGAATAAATCGTGAGCATGGCAAGGGCGTTCAATCTGTCGTGACCCATTGAATTTCGCAGACACGTCTTTATGCGTTTTAGCGTGGAAAAACATCGTTCAGCCTCTGCACTTGATACGGGTGTTGTCAAGCTGATCTGGACAAGTTTGAAAACTTCGGAAAATGTGTCTTGTAAGTTATGCATTCTGAAAAATGTGTGCAGATCCATTATAGTTTTCAATGAGTTGAAAGTGTCGTTATTACAAATTATTGCAAGTTCCGTGCGCAATTTCTCCATTTTTAAAATTGGATAGTTTTTGCAAGCAACGCGAAGGTATTCTTCCGGAAAATTTATTTTGTGCTCTGGAAAAAACGAAGGATCGATCAATTTGAACGCATCGATATTCTCAACGTTAGAGAAACGTTCTTGCAGCTGGTAGCAAATTACATCGCACGCTTCCTTTGCAGCAATTCTATTTTTGTTAAAAGTTCCGTCGTTTTGAAGATGTTTTTCTGCAATTTCGTCAACTTCGTCTCTAACTGCCTGGATTGCAGCCACACAGTTGCTTACTGCAGAGCACACGAGATCGATGCTTGAATTCCTTGATTGGAAAATAGAAAACAAAATCTCTGTATGGGGAAACATTTGCCGAAATACATCCAAGAAAAACGAAAATTCTGGGTCTCGTTATGAGCCATCTTTTCAAGCCACTTGCTTCGGAGATAGATACCGCATCCCACCCTTGCCCATTGATTACAGAGGAGAAACACTCTTCTAAATCTTCTCTCATGTCGTAAACACTATTTACAGTTCTGCTTTTAAAGTTCCACCTTGTGCTCTAGCCCCTCGCCACTCTATGTCTTGTTATGTCATTCAAGGCGTCGGTTCGTTTCGTTGACATCGAGAAAAACTTTGGGAAGGCGGAAAGATTGGCAAAGAATATTTTCACCGGAGTTATGGATGATGCTACTTGCTGCATTATCAAATTGAGTTGATGGGCGTAGCAGTGTATGAACACAGCGTTTGGGCATTGCTCCCGAACCTTGACCTGAACACCGCCTGTCCTCCCACTCATGACTGCAGCCCCGTCATAAGTCTGGGCAATCAACTTTTCGTTGATATGGTAGTTATCGATTTCCTCAAGTATTAGTGTACTAAGGCCTGTAGCTGTTTTATCAGTGGGCTGCAGAAATCCATGAAACCTTTCAATAATTTTGTGTTGCTTAATATACCTTACAATCAGAACACATTGCGTGACACAAGCGACATCCGTGGTATCATCGGCCTGTATTGAAACAAAGGGCGCTTCCTGAATCTCCTTCGTTATTTCCTCCCTGTAAACTTTAAACATGCAGTCCAGCAATTCGTTCTGTATTGTATGACTTGTTCCTTTAAAAACTGTTGCGTGTTTAAAGTTGTCTGCAACCTGGCTGTCTAAACGCGCAACAAAATTAACGAGACCAAGAAAAACACCCGGCTTGTCAGAATCCTTCTTCTCGTCGTGAGCACGTAGGGGGAGTTCGTGAGTTCCGCAGAACTTTAAACAATTTATAATTTCCTTCAGGACATGGCGATTTTTTTCAACATCTTGGTTGTGGCGTATCACAGAAAGACGATGTCCTTCGCTTAGAGATGAAACAATGTCTACAGTACCAAATGTTTCGAGTTGTAAACTGTTAGTCATATGCTTTGAGGACGACTCGTGTTTTGAAATACGCTCGGCTAAATGTTTCAAATCAGAAATACCGTTCTTTGTCCAAGGTACTTCTCCTCCAAAAAGAAGACACGGGAAACAGAAAATTCTTTTTTTCTGAATACTCACAGTCAGCCAAGGCTTTTTTTCGAACCAACTCCTTGCATTAAAGGCACGATTCTTTACGGTACCAGAAGACTTTTGCGTAATGGGGATATCCCTTGGATGATGCGGGCCTAACCTCTTTATTTCAAGTTTTTCTTGACTTGTCAGTCGACAAAACGGATTCTGTAGAAGATAGTCCACTTCATTCATTTCATGATATTTGAAAATCTTCAAACTTTGAACTTACCAACAAAAGTCGTCGAATTGATGACACTCTTTGTAGGTCTCCACTTTACTTTGAAGTTCAGAAGTATCATGTTACGCACTCAGTCAAAGTTGAATTGAATTGCTCGGGGCTAGTTTTATCTAGCCCCAAATCCAAGCAAATTCAAGGGCAGTGAACCAATCATCGAACGACCACTGTGGAGGCGGCAAGATATGCAGCACGTTTCATTGGTCAGTTTTCCAGTGGGGCTAGCCCCAAAAGCTCGGGAACTTGTGTCTGAAACGCAAGTTCTTTGTTTCCTGTTCAAAGAAACCGCGGGTCGCAGGACGTCACTCACATAAATAATATTGACGAGCCGTATCGTGGCTAAAAGGGAGGTCACGAAACCAACAATTTAGATAATACTGAAATTAAAAATGGCATTACAATTTAAGAATAAGAATTTAGGCTTATTCTTGGGAATCTTTGGTGGGGCTGAGCCCCACTAGCCCCAATACACGGGCCGCCACTGGGGTAAACCCTATAAAATCCTGTTAGTTCAGTATGTTTTAACTCAGCTGGCCCTCGGAACTCCTCTGTCTTTATTAGGTCTTCCATTGCCTGCAAAAACTCCAATTCAAGGTGGTTACTGGCAGGGGCGGACTGGCACCTAAATAGGGGCCCAGGCGAATTCAAAGAGAGGGGCCCAAAGCCGATAAATACCTAGGGTACTCCCCCGGAAAATTTTTGCAGCCAAACATTTCCAATTGGCTTAAAATACTTTCAAACATATTTCAAACAGTTTAGAAGTTTAATTTTCAGACATCATTTTGTGCCACGACTTCAAGACATCATACATCTAGACATCCTTGCAATTTTTTGGGTAATTGCACTATATGTTTATAATTTCTAGCTCCCTGAAATTTGGTAGGTTAAACTATATTCACGAGTAATGTAAAATATGGGATAGATATAACTTGCTCATCGAATATCGAAATATGTGTTAGGCGACAAGCTTGAAAGCTTCGATCGAAGCTGTTTAGCGTAATATAATGTCCCTAATCAAAATGGCATTTCAACTGATAAAATGCAGTAATCGTATGTTTGATATTTCATTTCATGAATAAGAAAAAGCAATTCAAACTACCAGGAGTGCCCACTAAATTCCTAGTACGAACAGTACTGAATAGATTTCTATGAGCCAAATTCTAGACAAAATTCGAAACACCGAAATATTAGTAAATTCGATTGGTAACAAACTTCTTGGTTTGTGAAATGCCCGAAAAGACTTAATCAGAACGTAAGGAATATCCTCTCACAGAAAAATACTCCCGATCAGGGACGGACTTACTAGGTGTTAAGATGTGAGGGAGATAGAACAACGCATGTATTGAACAGAACAGAACGATAACTTTATATTAACTTCAAACGGCCTACACACATAACTGTCATACTGTAAACTGTAATCTGAAACTATATGGGTCACATAAAGTAATGCTCCTGCGCATAGTCAATTAGGTTAATACATTACTCCTCCTTTTAAAGAAGTCTTTTTACGTATACTGTTTACATAGTGTCAGTTGGTATTGGTTCACCATATCGTACTGGTGCATAACGTTTTCTGACTAGTCTTTAAGCAAGTCTAGGAACCTCTTGTTCACAGGCGTATGTTGCTCGATTTGATTGATTGACATCTTCGGAATCCGACTTCTGAGCGCGTAATTTTTTAAAGAATGATACGTTGCGAGTTACACGGCAATGATTACTGTCTTCTGCAGTTATCTGCGTACCTTTACGGTTTACGACTTTGTATGGCGTTTTGCTGAATCGTGTCGTTAGTTTGTCCCTTTTTTGTTGGCGGACAAGAACAGTATCTCCAACTTGAAGATTGCTCTTCCGTGCTTTTCTGTGTTTGTTTGCATATGTTTCTTGGTACGAACGACTGCGTTCCTCGTTTATTCTAGCTTCTTTGTGTCAATTTATTACGCGATCCTTCTCTAAAGTAGGGAATTTTCCTTGTACTTTCCTGTTGAATAACAACTCTGATGGCGCAATTTTCGTTGTGCTGTGAGGTGTATTACGATACTAGAACAAGAAACGGTTCAGTTCTTGTTGCCATACCTTTGCGTCTGCCACTGCGCTTTGTACGGCTTTGATGAGAGGCTGATTGAAGCGCTCGACTTCTCCATTTGCCTGCGGCCAGTAAGGTGTGACAGGTTTATGGTTTATACCGAGGATATTTACATATCGTGCAAACTCTTCACTCGAGAATGGTGGACCGTTATCGGTCTTTAATTCACGTGGTATGCCATGTATCGAAAATGTTTTGTCCAGCTTCGGAATGATGATGGTGCATGCGTGAACAGTTGATGTTTTCGTGGATCGCACAGTTTCGGTTTCCGGAAATCGCGAATAACGATCAATGACGACTAAAATATGATCTCCTGAAGGAAGCGGTCCACAGAAATCGATATGAACAGTTTCCCATGGTCCTTTAGGAAAATCAGTTTGTTGAGATTCTGGTGGCGATGGTTTGCCGACAATTTGACAAGTGAGGCACGAATCTAGGGTATGCTGAACTAGGTTGTCCATACCTGGGAACCATACTTCTTCTCGTAATAGACTTTTTGTTTTGGAAAGACCTTGGTGAGCTTCATGGGCAATATCTATAGCTCGTTGCTGAAGTGACTCCGGTATAACTAAACGTGTTCCTCTCAAAACAATTCCCTTTGTACCTACAGTGAGCTCGTCGTTGATCACACAATAAGGCTTTAAACGATCAGATGCTTGACATCTATTGGTTCGTATAGCGGCTCCCAATGCTTGCAATGTTTTGTCAGTGTTGGTAGCACTCGCTATTTCGTCTAGCGACATAGTTTTAGGCACAGAGTTACTCGTAATCATGTTAACGTACTCCTCCGCAATTCTTTCTTGTTTTCGCGACTGTTGACTGGATGGGTGTCTGGATAGATAATCAGCAGAGTTCTCGCTTCCTGCCTTGTACTGCACTTTAAACGAATAAGGTTGTAGTCGCAAAACCCATCGCTCAATCCTCGCGGACGGTTTAGAGGTTGAAATGCCGTAAATAGTTTCCAAAGGCTTGTGGTCTGTAATCAAAGTAAATTCATTGCCATATAGGAACAAATGAAAATGTTCTACGCCCCAAACGATGGCTAGAGCCTCTTTTTCCGTTTGCGAGTATCGTTTCTCAGTATCGGACAGTCCACGACTGGCGTAAGCAACAACCTTGTAATCATCACTGTTCTTGGTTGCTTGACTCAAAATTGCAGAGACACCTACGGGACTTGCGTCCACCGTAACGAAAGTTTCTTTATTGGTATCGAAATATGACATAACGGGAGCTTCAGGCAGAGCCAATTTTATGTTTTCAAATGCTTTCTGTTGTGCTGCTTGCCATACAAATGGTGTATTCTTTTTTTCAACTCTCGAAGTGGTGCAGTGAGCGTCGCAAAATCTTGGATGTACTTAGCACTATAGTTTGCGATTCCGAGCAGGCTTCGTACCTCTTTGATGCTGGCATGTGTCGGTGCATTCTGAAGATCGCTTATGCGTGCTGGATCTGGCTGCGTACCATGTTCTGTGAAAATTTGTCCATAAAACTGAATTGATTTCTGTAGAAAGTTACATTTCTTGAGATTTAGCGTAAGGCATTTTGAATGCAGACGTTGCAAACAATTTTGCAAAGCTAAATCGTGTTCCTTGCGAGTTTTGCCAAAAACTACGATGTCATCTGCGATGTTCAGCACTCCATTTATACCTTGTAAAGTTTCTTGTAAAACATGCTGGAAAATTTCCATAGCAGCATTTGTCCCATAATTGAGACAAGTGTATCGATGAAGTCCTACGTGTGTGCTGAAGGTAGTGATAAAACGACTGTCTATGTGTAATGGTAGCTGGTGGTAAGCTTGGTTTAGATCCAATTTACTGAAATATTTGGCACCGTTGAGTTGAATGCTGATATCATTCAATGTAGGGATCGGATAACGTACACGTTTTATTGCAGTATTTGGCACACGCATATCTACGCAAAGACGAACAGAGCCATCCTTTTTCGGTACGACGACGATTGGAGATTTTCTGGCCCACTGCGAAGGCGCGTTTTCTGACACAGCTTCAATGATCCCCTCTTTTTCCAGCTGGGTGACAGCCTCTTTAACTTTCTTTCTCAAATGAAAAGGAATTCTCCTTTGCGGTTGTGCACGTGGTATTGCTTTTTCGTCGATGTTTAGCTTCACCGAGTACCCCTTCAGTTTACCAGTTCCTTCAAAGACTTTGTTGAAACGTTGAATTATGGCATCAATTTGCGGATCTATATGTTTTGTAGGGGTTGCTGAAAAGGAAAGTTTGTTCAATTTCAGCGTTATGACTCCAAGTTCTTGTGCTGTATTGGCTGACAGTAAACAACCAGCATTACGATCTTTTAGGACATAAAATGTTGCAACTCCATAGCGAGATTTTGTTGTGATTGTCGATTCAAAATTACCGATAAAACAAACTGGTTTCGAAGAGTTAAATGGGAAAGCTTTTATTTTGGTTTGTTGTAACTTGACTCCGTGCATCTTTTCGAAAGTATTTCTATCGATAACGTTGATTGTTAATCCGGTATCCAATATCATGTTGAACTTGTGACCTTCGACCACAACATTTACCACAGGACTGCGTTTTGATAATTTGTCGTTGCCATTTGAGACGGTATACAAGTATTCCTCCTCACTAGAATTATCCTCATGTTGCAAAGGTCTCACCGCTGCATGTGATTTGCGAGAATGTGCAGGACGTTTTTGTTTCTGCTTCGAGAATTTTGAGCTCCTACAAACTGATTGAAAGTGGTTCGGTTTATTGCACTTGCGACATGATTTCCCTTGTGCGGGGCATTGACTTTTGTGCGGCCATTCTCCTCCACAATTGTTGCAAGTCTTGTTATCAGATTTCGATTGCAAACGGTTCGTTGTTTCCGTGTGTACGTGGGTTGTTTCTATATCTCGGGCTTGATACGAACTGGTTTCATCCCGTCTTCCATCGATTAGCATGTCTTTAAGGGTATACGTAGGGTCACGCAAAGCTCGGCGTCTTATACGGGAAGATTAACCTCCTATAATTATTTGTTCTTCGATTTCAAAGTTTACACCTTCGAATTCGCATGTACTGGACATCTGTCTGAGTCGTGTATGAAAGGTATCGAGCGATTCTTGATCTCCCTTATGAGTTTCACGAAAACGATAAACTTCGTACCGTCGATTTTTCTGAGGCTCGAAGTACTCAATGAGCTTGGCTTTTGTTGTCACAAAGTTGTCTTCATCCCCTTCTCCGTTGACATCACTCAACTGGTTAAAAATTTATCGAACTTTGGGTCCAGCTTGATAAAGTAGCAAAGCTTTCTGGCGCTTAGGGTCTCGAATTCCGCTAGCCACAAGAAAAATATCAAAATCACGTAGCCAAAGTTTCCATCTGGCAGCAACACTTTTCGCGAACTATCGTAGAAGCACAAAAACAAAAAAACTCGCCATCTACAAAACTTTTTCACTCCTACCGTTGTATAGTGAGGCTCCTCCGCATAGCGTTGCATAATTACTATGCAATCGACACATGAGTTACTATTGCACCACTATTGCATCGATTGCACCATGTAGAATTAACTGACTCTGATTGGACATTTATTTCATCATCTCTCTTTTTATTGGACATTTATTTCATCATCCTTATTTTCATTGGACATTTTGCTATTGCACCATCTATTGTTTTGTATGTATAAAAATGTAGCTTTGCTGTAGACACACATATATATATATATATATACACAGTTTTGAAAGAAGTAGAATTAGACGCCAGACGAGAAGTAAGACGCAAGAAAAGATTTAGCCGTGTTTCAAGGTCGTAAGTTCCTTTTAATTTACCCTTCGAGTAACTCACGCAATTTATGTTAAATCGCCAGTGTAAGATTTAACATCTGGTGCGCCGTGTGAGGAACATAGAAGAAGCTTTGGAAACTTTTAGTTGAGATCAGTCATTCATAATTATAAAGCCGCATAGTCCAGAACCGAAGAAGAAGTCGCCGACAGAAGAAAACAAAAAAAAATCGAAGCCGAACTTTCAGAGACGTTGTAATAGAACATTGGTATCAAATTCAATATTTGCCGTTAGAAGAGTTACCAGTTTTGCTGTAAAACTTTCATTTGTGGTGTCCACGAGTGTTCTTTGTAGATTTTATTGCGTCATCATACGTAATCCCGTCGTCGTCGTGAAAATTGTAGTTGTAGAAGTAATTTAGGATGTCCGTTGAAGAAGCTCAGAACACCGCCGTACACGAATTGCAGCACCAAATGACTGCCATGCAAGCAGCCTTGGAAGGGAATTCACAGGCCAGTCTTTTTAAACCAAAAATGTTTAATGGGTTCCCAAACGAAGATGTCAACGAGTGGCTCCTCCAGTTTGAACGATACTCCAAATTCTATAACTGGACAAATCAAAAACGATTAAACGCCCTTTCTTTGCTCCTGGGTGGATCTGCCCTCGCCTGGTATCGTACTTTGCCAAATGGAGTAACTTCCGATTTCCACGAATTAGTGGAAGAACTCAAAAAGCGTTTTGGCTGTCAGAGTCTCGAATTCCTGTTCCGACAAGAATTGTATAGCCGCAAACAGGGTCCAAATGAGCCACTTGCCCTGTACACCGAAGACATAATACGCAAATGTCAACGTTTGTCCTTGTCCGATACGGACATGATGAACATTTTTGTTAATGGCCTAAATGATTCCATCAAAACACACGTGATTTTGAACCAGCCAAAATCGTTTGCTGAGGCAGAAAATCTTGCGCGCCTTCGTGATTCTGTATTTAACGCCAGCCTCCATAGTCCTCCACAGCTAACTAGTACCATGCCAGACAAGACCAGCGCATTAAAGAGCTCGAAGGCCAAGTAAATCGTTTGCTTTCACTCGCAAGTCAGAATGTGCGCCCTGATACCACAGCCATGTCGCCCGCTGCCCCTTATTCAACGGTAAACAATACTGTCGCTGCACCTATTCATGCCGTTAATCCTTCTAACGATTTGTTTGCTTTCAAAAACGACATCATAGCAGCTATCCAGACGGGGTTCCAAGGTGCGCACCGAAACAACCAAAGCATGCATGAAACGAACTTCCGGCCTCCCAACACTTTCGTTAGGGGCAGAAATTTACGAAGTACCGATGGCCGACCAATATGCAACAACTGTAATCGCGTAGGTCATGTGGCTCGCTATTGTTGGGAGAATATGCAGAGAGGCCAGCAGCCCCAGTTTCGTGCAAGCCCCCGTGATTTTGCAGGTCAACAGCCACAGCCCCAAACTCGTCAACAGGAACGCGGTTCGTATCCTTTAAACGGGAGAGGGCCCTCACAATGGGGACACTGAGGGCCCCAGAATCACCCAACCGAAATCATATAGCCCCGATAGTCCCTCCCAGTCATGACCCAGAATTTGAATCCTGGGTCCGCCGAAGAACAACGTCGAAAGAGACCCAAACTGAGCCTCTTGAAGTCCTCCCTAGCCCCGTCAAGGATACAAGTTATCCACTTAATGCCGAGACATTACATGCCATTTCCATCCCATCTAATGTTTTAATTTGGGGAACCGTTCTCAAGCAACCTGTCAAACTGCTAGTGGACACTGGCGCAGCAGTAACTGTTGTCAGTGAAAGGTATTTTCACGACGTTTTGCGAATAAAATACCGTTGACGCAGAAACAGCATTTTGACACCATTAAAACAGCGAACGGAAGCACAGTGCCCGTCACGGCAGCAACTTCGTTTGATATTTCCGTCGGCCTCCGTGACTACCTTTGCGACGCAATAGTGGTCCCCAATTTGTCTTATAATGTTGTCCTTGGGAGAGACTTTTTGCATAAATACCGTGCAGTAATAGATGTTGGACATGAACAAGTGACCTTTGCCGAAAATAACACTGTCCCTTTTGCCACTGGTGATTCCCCACCGAACATTTCTGAAGTTCGATTAGCAAACACATTTGTTATAGACGGCAGTAGTGAAGTCATAATTCCTGCCTTTTTGACGTCATTTCCCTCTGAGCCCGTGATTGGTTTAATCGAAGGGATACCAAAGCTTTCCGATCGTTACCATTTGTTGTGTGCGTCCACTCTCTGCAAGCCCGATGCTGACGGTAGGGTTACTCTTCGTCTGTTAAACCCGTCCGATAGTCCAGTGTTACTTCACAAAGGTACCACTGTGGGAGAATTTACAGCAACGTCCACCACCGATGAAGTTATCACCCTTCAGTCTGATCCCTCTGTTTCAGTTGTTGACTTGTCCGCAGTTCCACCTTCAAACGATGCTCCTAACAAATATCGTGGGTTGCCAAGTCCCAACCTAACCTCCGAAGAAAATCAGCAGCTCGAAACCCTGTTAGCTCAATATGAAGATATTTTTGCTAAATCTAGTCTAGATTTAGGCAATACAACAATCATTCAGCACCAAATTGATACGGGTGATGCCTTGCCTATTAAACAGCAACCCTATCGTGTCTCCCAGTCTCAAAAAGCGTCAATTGAAAGTCACATCAAGGACATGCTAAATCAAGGTATCATTGAGTTTCTTCCAGTCCCTGGAGTTCCCCCGTGGTGCTTGTCAAGAAAAAGATGGTGGTACTCGCTTTTGCATAGATTATCGCCGCCTTAACGCAGTTACCCGTAAGGACAGTTATCCGCTGCCTCGAATAGACGATGCTTTAGATTCTCTCGCTGGATCAAAATATTTTTCCACCTTAGATCTTCAGTCAGGGTATCATCAAGTCACTATGCATCCAGATTCCAAAGAAAAAACTGCTTTTATTTCACACGCTGGGTTGTATCATTTTAATGTACTCAGTTTCGGATTAACCAATGCGCCTCCACAGTTTCAAAGGCTGATGTCTCGCGTTCTTCATGGTCTCGAATGGAAGGTGTGCCTCGTATACATCGATGACGTCATCATTTACTCTTCCAGTTTTGAAGAACATTTATCTCGCTTGCAGCTTGTTTTCGATCGTTTGCGTGCTGCTAATCTCAAGCTGAAACCTTCAAAATGTCATTTTGCTTGTGATGCTGTTAATTATCTTGGTTTTATTGTTTCATCAGAGGGTATCGCGCCAGACCCTTCCAAATTAGACGCTGTACGGTCGTTTCCGACACCACGTACCGTTAAAGATGTCCGCAGTTTCCTCGGCTTATGCAATTATTATCGTCGTTTTGTTAAAAACTTTGCACAGATCGCCTCGCCTCTTAATCGTTTAACGAGAAAAGATGTTCGTTTCTCGTGGGATTCTGATTGCGACCACGCTTTTTCTGAACTGAAAAATCGTTTATGTTCGCCGCCGATTCTCGCTTATCCCAATTTTGAGTTGCCATTCCATCTCTATACTGATGCCAGTCAGTACAGTCTTGGTTATGTTCTGGGTCAAGTCGTTGATGGCAGAGAAGTTGTTCTTGCCTATGGCGGTCGCGAGCTTAGCGATACGGAGACGCGGTATAGCACCACTGAACGAGAAGCTTTAGCCGTTGTAGATGGTATTAAACGCTATCAGCCTTACCTCACTGGTCAATCATTTCTCGTCCATACTGATCATGGCAGTTTGTCATGGTTGATGAAAGTTAAAGATCCTACAGGTCGACTCGCTCGTTGGGCATTGCAGCTCCAGCAGTATGATTTCCAGATCATTCATCGCTCTGGTTCTTCTAACGGTAATGCAGATGCTCTTTCCCGCCGCTCTTATTCCAAGCCTGCCCCCTCGTTATCATCTGTTAATATGGTTGCTGTTGCCGAAATAGCCACGTCTGTTGCAGCTCTCGATCATCCTTGCCCACCACCTGAAACTTTGTACAAACTTCAACGGGAAGATTCCAATCTCATAGATATTATTCGTTATCTCGAGTCCAGCGATTTGCCATCCGATGATAAAGCCGCGCGTTCCTTGCTCTTGTCTATCGATTCGTTCTTCTTAAATGAACACGGTATCCTTTGCCATCTCTGGAGTCCCGGTAAACGTCGTGTTCAACAATTATGCGTTCAAGTCGTCATTCCAGCATCCTTACGCCATGAACTTCTTGTTGCCTGTCATGACCACTGCACAGCAAGCCACCTCGGTATTACCAAAACATACGACAAGATACGTACCCGCTATTATTGGCCGAACATGTTTAAGGACATAGAACACTGGTGTAATTCATGTGTTGACTGTTCTATGAAGAAGATTCCTCGTGGACGTCGTCGAGCTCCATTGTTGCCAATTCCAGTTGAAGGTGCTTTTGATAGAATTGCCATGGATATTCTCGGTCCTTTTCCGGAAACTCACGATGGAAATCGGTATATTCTCGTCTTCTCCGACTATTATACGCGATGGCCCGAAGCCTTTGCCTTGCCTTCTACCGAAGCTCCACGTGTCGCCCAAATTCTCATTGATGAAATTCTCGCTCGCCATGGTGCTCCACGTGCCTTGCTCTCTGATCGCGGGCCTAACTTTCTAGCGTCCATCGTTAAGGAAGTGTGCAAGATTATGAACACCCGTCGTCAGCTAACAACGGCCTATCACCCTCAAACCGATGGTCTTGTTGAGCGATTTAATGCCACTTTAGCGGAAGGCCTATCTATGTACGTCAGCGCTAACCAGAAGGATTGGGACAAGCATATTCCCATGGTCTTGTTTTCCTATCGCGTTTCTCCTAATGCCACCACCGGAGAGTCTCCGTACGGACGAGAGCCACGTTTGCCAATCGACGCTGCGCTGATTTTACCGGATTCTAAATTATCGTCGTCCGTTGCCAAACTTCGCGCTGAAATTGTCCACAACTTGGAAAACGCGCAATCTATCATTAAGTCCAATACGCAACTTGCACAGCAGAAGATGAAAGCCTACTACGATTTGAAAGCGACTCCTGTTCCCTACGATGTTGGTTCGCGAGTTTGGGTTTATACGCCTAAGAGTCGAAAAGGTCTTTCGAAGAAATTACAGCACAATTATCATGGTCCGTATCGTATCGTCGCCAAGCTCTCACCAGTGCACTTCAAACTACGTACCCTTGATAATCGCCCGGTGTCTGTTCCCGTACACGCCAATCGTTTAAAGCCTTTTTATGATCCTGCTGATCGCCCTATTGACCCGCCCGCCGAAGACACTTCCCTCCCAGATCTCATCGATTCCGATTTGCCTCCGGACAGTTTTCAGCCCACTGATGCGTCGTTGCCGCCACCGAATCGTTCTGACCCGCCTGTTCCCTCTGTCTCGGATGAACCTCCGATTACACGACCTGAGGACACCCACCCTCCGCAAATCATTCGTGACGCCCCGGATCTGCTCAATCGTCAAGCCCGGAGGCTTGCTCTCAAAGGGGGGAGCTATGTTGTATAGTGAGGCTCCTCCGCATAGCGTTGCATAATTACTATGCAATCGACACATGAGTTACTATTGCACCACTATTGCATCGATTGCACCATGTAGAATTAACTGACTCTGATTGGACATTTATTTCATCATCTCTCTTTTTATTGGACATTTATTTCATCATCCTTATTTTCATTGGACATTTTGCTATTGCACCATCTATTGTTTTGTATGTATAAAAATGTAGCTTTGCTGTAGACACACATATATATATATATACACAGTTTTGAAAGAAGTAGAATTAGACGCCAGACGAGAAGTAAGACGCAAGAAAAGATTTAGCCGTGTTTCAAGGTCGTAAGTTCCTTTTAATTTACCCTTCGAGTAACTCACGCAATTTATGTTAAATCGCCAGTGTAAGATTTAACACTACTCTCCTCACGCGGTTTTAACTAATTTGCATAATAATGCCAACAAAACAGAAATCTAAGGTCCCGGATAAAAGTCTAACGTTCAAAACAAAATCATGTTTCTGACACACTCCCCCCATTTGACGTCCGAAAAGGCGTCAAATGTTTAATCATCAGCAAGTTCTCTCTCTTCATCACGAAATGTCTCTCTAATTGTCTCTACCGCAATTGTAGCTGCTTTCCTCCTTGGTCTGAACTCCTTCGCTTGTACATTAAGTTGTGCGTTCTCTTTATCGTTCACTCTTGCCTCGGTCTTCTTGTGTTCCTCGTCACATGCTAGCTCCAGAGGGTATAACATTTGCACTGCCCTCTATATTTCTTGTTTTCTTTGATCTTAGCCTAGCTGCTTAAAGTGCATATGACACGAAAATTGTTATTCGCTTAAACTATCAACTAAACATCGCTGGTAACTTTGGTGAACTTCGATTTTTCATTTTCGACGTACTTTTCTCGAAAATCGGGGTTTTCTGACACCCACTTTGGCCAAAATGTGTCATAAGAAAAACGCGGTCGGGCAGGCGGTCACATGACCTCTGTGACGTAAAGTGGTTGTGTATCGTTCGAATAGAACTGAGCTGCTGTATGGTTTGACTATGTGATGGCACAACTGTTGTCCCCCAGAGGGGGTTTTTTGCATTATTATTACTCAAGCAATGTCTGAAAACTGCTGCACCAACAGAAGCTCGATGCATTGTTGAACTTTGCACAAGTTTTGACGTTCTCCTCGATACCTGTTTTTGACACCATAAAACACCAAAACATTTCTTCGATGAGATGCTGTACCTTCATTCCGCAAACCAAAACAAGACGAAGAACTTGGCAAGCGTCAAAAGCTCATGGTGAGTAATATGTTTGATATTGTTTTCGATAACTGCCTATAAAATTCCTATTGTTTAACACCTGAAGTACGTTGTCGATGATGCCACATAAACCCCGGGGGCACCCACATAACACTTTATATGTGAATGCGCAGTGCTTCATTCCTGTACCAGTGTCGTTGTGAACTCACTTCGTAGAGAGTTTTTTTACAAACTATTTATGTGTGTTCAAGAAAAATTTTGGACGATATTTGGAAAATCCAAATTGAACATTCACATAAAGGGCAGTCGGAGATTTCATAACAAACCAGGAAGTGTCGTCAGAACGAAATTCATTTTGGGGGGGTCTGCCTATTGTATTGCTTCCTCGCCAGTACACTATTTTAAGGCATATATAGTATTGGGGGCTCCAGACTCCCGCTTCTGATGACCTTGACAGATACTACAAGTTCTTGGTAACTGGACAATCTACTACATTAGGTACTCCTTGCCTCACCAATGTCAATGTCAGCATTTTTGTACATTAAAACATCCATGATGTTAATTTTTCAGTTAGTTTGATAACTTTCTAAAATAATTGCAATACATAATCAAACTAATTCAATATCTCCTGTAATGTTTAAAACATTTGAGTAAAACTTTCTATGGGGTACAGATGCAAAATTCAAGTGAGAAAATTGATTAACAAAAACAAAACATGTGTACATATTTAATTATTTCTCTTTATTATTTTCATTTCATAGCTTTCACATTTCAAAGTTTATTGTTAGTTAAACGTGATTCTCAAGTATTTGTTAAAAACCAGTACGAAATATCCTCCACAGCTCATAAAAGGAACAAACATTGATGAGAGACCATCGACTACTGAGGCGACAAGTTTATCCGATGTTGCATCCACTGTAACTGCAAAAGTAGACACAGAAAGCCAGATAAGCGACTTCGTTCAACTTGAAGAGCCTGACCAAAAAGAGCGTGATTTTTGGATTCAATGTACACCCGGTCCGTGATGCCCTCAAAAACAAGCTTCCGATACGCCGCAGTACAAGCTTCCCATGGACTTCCTTGGCAGCATCGGTACTCCCTTGCACCAACAAGAAGCCCAGTTTGACACACCACACACACATCTAAGAATTAAATCAAAATATAAACCAACCCCTGGCCGTTTTCGTTTTGGCAAGTCATATTTTAACTTTGCCCACAAAACTCATCAGCCTAGGCTAGGCCATTTTTGGAAAACTTTTATCAGGTTATGGTACCTGAAAACAGCCACGATGCAAAGCGAATACGGAATTTCTAACTTTAAAACTCAATGACGATTTATCCTACTCACCGATTTATCCTATTCAGAGGAATAATTCCTCGCCGTCGACCAGGCAGTTGGGAAGGCCGTATTCCATCCTCATCTTCTGCCTGGTCTCTTTCGATCGCCGTGCCAGCTTCGCCTGGCTTCGCGTCCGAATTTTCCCCAGACGAAACGAGTTGTTCGTTCTGGTATGGTAAAAAAGCCCACCAGTAGCACCTATAAGCTCTTCTTCTTCACTTTCTTCAAAAACTGAAGCCATCGAGCTCTAACATTCGCTGTCCGACATGATTACATGGTCACAAGTAAAACTCCGCCGTACTGTTTCTTGTTAGAAAGCAATCTAAACTTTTCAATAACACAACTACTTTACGTCACTTCCTGTCAAACTCGACCCAATCCTTTATGACAGATTTTGAAGCAAAAAATCGACTTTGAAACAGCTGTAACTAAGAAAGCACACGTCTCTCGAAAATTTTAAGGTTATTTTTGTAATCAGCGTACTCGATTTAGTCTCACGGTGAAATAAAAATTTTCGTGTCACATGCACTTTAAGACTCTCAACTACTCCAATTGCCCATCCGCCTCTATTCTTTGCTTCACCCTTGATGAGAACAACATCTCCCACTGATATTTGGTTTTCCTTCCCATGATGCACTAGATTATGCTTCTCTCTTAGAGCTTTGACATACTCATTGGACCACCGCGTCCATATGTTTTCTTTGCATCGCTCAAGATATTTAGCTCGTTTTCTTAAATCTCCATCCTTGATCGCCTCAATATCCTCTTGTAGTAGAACGTTATTACTTCCTAGCATCATGACATTGGGTGTAAGCTCTGGCATTTGGATATCGTCCTCCACGTAACATAATGGCCGATTGTTCAGGATTGTCTCTACGTCGAGCATAACTTCTTTGAGCTCTGGAAGCTTTAGGTTTGCTTTTCTGATGACCTTGTAAAGAGACTGCTTTACAAGTCCGATTATTCTTTCAAACTGGCCGCCCCACCACGGAGCCTTGCTTAAGTTGAATGTCCATTTGATGTCGTTCCTCACCAGATAATCGTTGAATCTTTCACTCTTCAGCATGGCTTTTAGCTTCTCACCGCCTGAAATAAACGTCTTAGCATTGTCTGAATATATGTTGGAAGGTCTACCGCATCTTGCAATGAACCCTTTCAGGCATGGAATGAACTGCTCTACTGTCATGTCGGTGACAACCTCAATGTATACAGCTCGAGTGAGGCTGCAGGCAAACAAAAGAACATATGCTTTCTTCTCTATCGCTTTCCCACACCTGTATCGGATTGGCCCTGCGTAGTCAACGCCGATCACCTCAAATGGCCTACTCCCCCCAGTTCTGTCCTTTGGTAGAATCCCAGGTGGTGGACTGTTGAATGCTCTTGCATGAAATCTCTTGCATCCTGCACACTTGAATCTCAATTTCTTTACAAGCTTTCGCAACCTTGGTACCCAAAACCTCTCTCGTACTCTTGACATTGTCATGCTGACTCCCCCGTGGCCTGTGCTTATGTGAGAATCCATCACCAGCTTTTCTGTGAACAGTGTGTCTGAAGGTAGGTAAATAGGGCACTGTCCCTGAATCCGTCCTCTGCACTCTAATATCCCCTCATCATTCTTCTGGATGTTTAGCTTCTGTTCATCTTCTTTGAAACTGTCATTGCTCTTTGCTCTACTCTGTACTCGCTACACCCACTGGGTTATCTGCTCTCGGATTTCAGGGGTAGATAATGGGCCTTTGATTCTGCTTGCTTTCTTTGCTTGTGAATTTCTGATAAATCTGACGATCCATGCTGTGACCCTCATCACCTTCCAGTACTCGAATCTCTCTAATACTTCATCCAGCTCATTTTTGACAGGATATGCAACTCTCAGAATCTCCTTGATTAGTTTGGACTCCCTCTCTGTGTCTTCACTTGGAGATGTGACAATATCTGTTGGCCAGTCTTGTTTGGTTGCAAGCCATGATGGTCCTTGGAACCACTTTGGATCAATGCGACTGGCAAGGCAACCTCTGCTCCCAATATCTGCAGGATTGTCGTTTGTTGGTACATGTCGCCATGAGATGTAATCCTTCAATTGAATTTGCTTCACTCGGTTGTGCACAAACTGTTTATAGTTCCCTTGTCCTCTCACCCAATGAAGGGCAACAGTGCTGTCTAGCCAGCCAGTACAAGATTTTACTGGCTGTCCTTTAAGTGCTTTTTTCACATTATCGATGAGATTTGCGGCCATCTGATCTGAGATTAGTTCTAGCCTAGGAATGAAAAGTCCCTTTTTTGCAAGTCTTGACTTTGATACTAACAGCCCTTGGTTAATGCCCGAATCTTGTTCTACCACAGCGCAAACAGCTGCTGATACCCCATTACCACTTGCATCACCGAATGCATGTAAATCTATGCCTTTGACCGACTCTTTCGCTGGGGTCACGCTTCGTGGTATTTCTATTCTCTCAGGTAATGACTTGATGAATCTTTGCCATCTTTTTTGTAACTGGTCTGTTATCTCTTCATCCCATGATAATCCTTCTTCACATATGTCTCGGTATATTATCCTCCCTGTGAGGAGTACTGGTGAAACTATCCCCAAGGGATCATTCACTGAAGCAAGTCCGCTAAGAACTGTCCTTTTTGTAACTCTGTCTGGCATCTCTGGAAAACTGATTGCTAGGGTGTCTTCCCTTTTGTCCCATGCTAACCCCAACAGCTTTGTCTCATCACTAGTTGTACCAGCTTGTTGCTTGGCATACGTTTGGCTTGAGGCTTTGCATTGATCTATTTCCTTTTGGAAACTCTCTAGAGATCGATCGTTTGAGTGCCATTTGTGCAACTCGAACC
Organism: Nemopilema nomurai; assembly: GCA_003864495.1. Lineage (NCBI taxonomy): Eukaryota > Metazoa > Cnidaria > Scyphozoa > Rhizostomeae > Rhizostomatidae > Nemopilema > Nemopilema nomurai. The sequence goes on from ML133442.1 coordinate 2,201,193, forward strand.
CTGCTGCATTGAAAATCTTCACTGTTCCTCCTTTAATTCCTCTAGTTCCTCTGGCCTGTTTGCTGATAACAGCAGGTCATCAACGTAGATGCTTTGTCGAATTTCTTCAACTTCCTCTGGGTATTCACTCTCCTTACTGCGGAGGAGCTGCTCAATGGTCCCTCCTAAAGAAACGGCGATTGGGACAATCCAAATAAGACTCGTGTGAAACGAAGAGTCTCCTTTCTGTTCCGGTCCATGTCTGTCACCCAATGAAATCGTAGGACATCCCGCTCGGCCTCTCTCACTCTTATCTGTAGGAACGCTTGTTTCATGTCTCCGGCTAATGTTATTGGTCTGCTCCGATTTCTGACTAAAATGTCCCAAATGAGATTTTGCGTTGGGGGTCCTGTTTCTAGGCAATCATTCAAGGATGCCGCACTGCTACTTGTCTTGGCCGATGCGTCAAAAACTATCCTGATCTTGGTGGTTTCTGCTGATTCTCTTATTACTGGTTTGTGTGGGAGATAGAATGCTCCTCCTGTTGGCTCCTGGTCCACCACTTCTACAATGCCTTTCTCTTTCTGGTCTTGAATAATCTGGTCATACTTCATGTAGAGATCTGGATCCCTTTCTAATCTGTTGATAAGCTTTTCTAGACGAGCTAGACTCCCTGCTTTATTGTCTGGTAAATGTGGACAATCTCCTTTCCACAACAAGCCTGTTTCAAAGAACCCCTCAGGTTTCTGCTCTAATTGCTCCGCGAACTCCCCAAAGACTGACTGATTTCCCATCTCTCTCTCTCCTAATCCTAAAATGTCAAGGCTGCAGAGCTTGTCGTAATCTACTCTCGATGAACCGGCAAAGAACAAATGTTCTGTTTCTACCTCTGATCCTGGCGAAATGATTGTCCATCCAAACTTTGTTAACTCTCCTACTGGCTCTCCTGGTTTTCCTAGCCTTGGTTTTGTTTCTGTCTTAATCTTGGCATACTCTGAAGCACCTATAATTAGATGGATAGGTAGCTCTGCTTTATCATCCGTGTCATCCATCTCTACTCCATTTAGATGCTGACACCTTCTTAAGATCTCTGCGTACTCTGGATTTGTCAGTGATAATAACAGCTCTCTCTCTACTTTACTGACAGATACTCCCAACTTGAAATTGCCTCTCAGGTTCTTGACCTCTTCACTATAGATGTCAATTCTCTTGTTTGCCGTTGCCATCATCATGTCTATTTGACGATACTCCCTTGTCACTGGTTTAATCTTGAGAATATCAACCAGCTTTGATGATATGTATGAGCTGCCTGCTCCTGTGTCCAGCAGCGCTCTGCATGTTATCCCGTTTACCTTCACTACCACCACTGGGTAAATTATTCCTTGTGCCCCGGTGGCCAACATCACCTGGTTTGGCTGGCTGGTCTTACTATCACTTGACTTTGGAGATAATCAATTTAGGAAGCTTTACCTTGCTTGATGCCTCACCCCCTACGCTTGTTGATGACTTAGGCCCTTGCTTTATCTCCTCCAATTTTCGCTCTTGTTTGATTCTTTCCTCGAATTTTGCCTGTTCAAACTCTGCTTCCTGCGCGAACAGCTTCTGTTTGACCAACAACAGGACCTATTCTTCCTCACTCCGATCATTCTGCTTTATTTCTGTCAAAACTCCCTTTAATTCGGCGATAACAGGCTCTAATTCCTTGATTTTCTCACTGATTTTGTTGTGTAAAATGTTACTTAAAAATGATGATGATTGATCAATTCTCAGGACCTTTCAAAAGTAAGAGGATGACCAATAAATGGTGCGACGTAAATCGGTTTAATCTTTCCTTCTTTTCTTCCGATGAAATCGTTCCGGCAGCTACATAGCTAGCATGCTAACAACGGCATAATAAACAACACGTGACATGGGCATAATCTTTCTCAAGAACTATCCCAGAGGTCTTTCAAAACTTATATATCTCCTATGAATGTCTCGACACGACTAAGAGCAAAATCTTTCACAAGCATCTTGCCCTAAAACGGTGCATGCCTAAACTCCTTTCGCTTGCTGCTACTTTTCCATAATTCTTCCTCCCGAATGAGGTACGGGGCTCAAATATATACTGAACTAAAAACAATAGACATACGTAAATGAAACGGTAAAAGGAAGTAACCTACTAAATGACGAGCGGGGTGGGGTAGCGTGATATCCTAAAATACGTGGTTGCTATGGCGATCTATTTAACATGCTGATAATTGACGTAGGTATGAAGTTACTCACAATAATGCAAATATTATACTAATACACGTGATACAAAAATGCGGAACGAGCAAGGAAAATTACAGATTACCAAGAGTGATTAGGTAAGGAAAATAAAACGAATGGACTTGAGAGAAAGGCCTAAAATTAGCAGTATTACAGTTGCTCCACAAACGAACTTCTGTTGGTTCGACCTCATCCTCTAGTTTTAATTTTTGTACCTCACATTTCAAGTCATGAATCTCGGTAATCTTTTTCTCGTATATTCCCAGTTGTCTCTCGATTGACACTTTGTCCTTTCTTGATAAAATCTCGTTGGTTTCCCCACTGATAAATTCGAGAACACGGGTTTTCCCTTGGATTTTCTTCTAGAGGCTCTCAAGTTCCGCTTTATTCGCCATATCTCACTGTTTCTCGTCTCTTGGGCTCTTCTCTCCCATCTGGGGTGCGAAAACAAAAAAACTCGCCATCTACAAAACTTTTTCACTCCTACACTCCTCACGCGGTTTTAACTAATTTGCATAATAATGCCAACAAAACAGAAATCTAAGGTCCCGGATAAATGTTTAACGTTCAAAACAAAATCATGTTTCTGACACACTCGCTCCAAGTTCTGCATTCGGGTCGAATGGTGGTAATGGATTGAGTTGTACAGACATTCTCGTCGCCAATGTTAAGATGTGAAGGAGATAGAACAACGCATGTATTGAACAGAACAGAACGATATAAACATGGGCCACATAAAGTAATGCCCCTGCGCATAGTCAATTAGGTTACTACACCAGGGGGTGTGGGGGTGCGACACCCCCCAATATTTTTGAGGTATCCAGAAAGTGTTGTTTTGATTCGGTAAAAAGTAGCTTTTTTGGTAGTTAGTAGTGATGAAATGACGCCACTTTCTTCCTTATTGATCTTCTTATCAAGTCAGTTATTGTTTTTCTTTATAGTTAGATTTAAGAAATTATAGTTATAAAGAGAAGTTCAAAAATGAGCGTTTCTAATAATTCCCAGGCACCTGAAGGGCGTGATACTAAAATCTGACCATAATCTAATACCCCACATCGTTGTCTCTTAAATCCGCCCCTGCAACTAATGCATTTCAAATCTCTCATGAGTTATAAGAAATACATTTTTAAACAATTACTGAAAATTTTAATAAATCCCGCTGCAATAAATGAACAGACATTTGTGTCTCACACCTGTGAAAAATTGTACTTTTTTATCGCTGAGGAGCTTTTTTATTTTTCAGTGAAATGTGTAGGCCCATATTCAGACATCTTGCAACAGAAGAGTTTTCATTAAGTTGAATTTACCTGTTCCTCAGCAAGGATCACAAAGGGCCTCTTTTTTTGTAGAAAATTTTTTCAAAGTAATTTAACTTGAGATAGTAGTAGCTATTGCAGTGGCGTAACGCACAGTGGTTGGTATCAAGTTTGGGGGCTCAATCGATGTTGATGGCAATCTTTATATTACTATATTTCTCATTCATCCACCTTGTAACTCGATTCATTGCTCGATTTACCAAAATCTTAGTGTTTCCTTGCATTTTTCAACCTTACTCAGACTGAGATATTGCCTTGAAATTAGTATATCAAGTCGTGTCTCATGTTTTGAACCCATTTTTAGCATAATAGCCACCAGTGCTGGTAGTGTTTCTTGCTGTCAACAAATAAGTCTAGTTAGCCACCACCCCCCACCTCGAATAAGCCCCCATCCAAAAATATTTTTTGCGAATGCTTATTCGAGGATTTACGGTTGTATCATAGCTTGGAGGCAAAGGTCTGTTGTGCCGGTGTGCACCACCAAAAATTTATGGTGTGCTGGTGTGCACCAGCTTTTTTCCCCTGTTGTGGTTGAAAATTGTAAATTTGCATTTCACTTTAAAAATGCTCAAAAGCCTTGCGTGCCTTTTTCTTTAGCCCGCCCTTTCTTATTTTTGTCTGGGTCATTCCAGAAGCCCATTATCAATGTGGGAGACTCAATAAAGACTGACGTCTGGGAATTTGTTTGGAAACAAAATTTTTGGTTAACGAGGTAATCATTAAATATAGAATAAGGACATTCCCACATTCGTGCTGACAACGTTTGCTCTCGGACTGCCATTTAAAACCTTTGGTTGCAAGTCTTATGATTTAAAGAAGCTGCCAACCTCCCAGTCCCAGATCTAGCATTATAAAATGAGTGAATATACAAAATCCTAGCCTTGCTATTCTCGATTTCGACCATAATTCAACAGCATCATCATTTGTGAACATAAATAATTCCTTCGAAAATCGCTCTCGCAAAATTGAGGGAAAGCATTCATCTGAAGAGATCTTTTCGGCACATTTCAATACGATGGCTTTGAGCTGTAGTGGATGAAGCTTTTGACGACTAACTTGATCGGCAGAATAATTAGAAGAAGAAGATGTTTGTGCAGCACTGGACAAGGAAGATACCGGAGCGGCAGAGGAAGAAGTAACATGACGATCTTTTAATTTGTGTGCCTTGATAGTCCGCGGCGTGACTTGCAAGCCTTTCCACAGACGTTGCATTCGAAACCTGCAGGGTTTTCTTCATTGCTGGTAACTTTTATGGCAATATCTTCATTGGTATTTGGACGTTGAGAAACGCTTTTCAGGCACCTTAGGCTGATTTTTATCTTTAATCACCTTCCTCTTTCAATGTTCAACGCTTAGTTTCCCGAATCATGTCGTTTTGTAGACAATGGGTTGAGCGGGAAGAGGTTGTAGTTCAGATAATGTTTTGGAACAATCACAAGTACTCTTATGTATTGTTTGGAGCCAAGAGAGTCGATGCAAAGAAGTTTGAGGGGCCAGTTGTTTCTGGCTATTATCTAAACCAGGTACTAATAAAATTTTGGCACTCTTAAATATAACTTTAGTATATCTAGCCATATCTTAATTTAATTTGCTTGACTTGAGATTACCTTCCTTGAATTTATAAAGAAAGACATAAGTCAGTTAGGTCAGAAAATGGGATATTGAAAGGAAAAGCATTATTTTAAAAACGGAACATTTGAAGACATTTTGGAATGAAGTTTCATACAGTTTTGGGATGAAGGTGAAAGGGTCAACCTTTGTAATGTCACAAGCTGTGGAAGCCAGTGACATTACAAAGGAGTAATGATTAGTACACACTGGTTGTGAACACAGAAAGGCGGAACGAAACCATCTACTCCGTGACCACGTAAAAGTCTCGCAAATTCAACTTATTCTTAAAAAGATTTTCTTCTTATGATCAACGCTCTAATCATTTTGCACCTCTTTTCTCTTTAGATGTGGGTGGCCCATTTGAAAAGAGGGTACCATGGCCGGTATATTTGAATGAATAACTAGCAACAAAAACGGAAATAGAAAGACTGCATTTGTGGCAAAGGGTTGGAAGACCCCCTTGGAGAAGAAGACGAGGAGGCTTTATATCTGTATCAGGCAAGTCCTGTCTTCACACTTTTTTTACGTTGCAGTTTTGACACGGCAAAAAAGACATTCTGCAATCCTAGATGAGATGTTAAGTACGAGGAGCAGTATACAAAGAGAACGGAAAAGGGTACGCATGCAGAGTGCAAAGTTTGTAAATATTGCGCTTGCAAAAAGGAAATCGAACTTGAAACTAGTAGAAGTTGAAACTCACAGGATTAGCTAAGAAGAATGTGATTGTACAAGATTCTATGTTAAAGCAATTTTTGAAACAAGAATTTTGGTGCAAAAACTTATTTGATGACCTTTCCAAGATATGAATGCCATAAATTTTTAGATCTTTTATATTTTGAATTCTCAAGTCCCCACAGAACACTTTCAAGTTTCAAAGTCCGGTATTGCAGTTGATCTGGTATCAATTTTTTTATATTCATTAAAAAGTTACAAGACATAAATACAAGCTACGCTATTTACAAAATTACTTTACAATACTACTCGGACGATACCCCAAGGAGCAAAAGACTATGACTACCCCGGGGCCATAGTCTGTCTCAAATAACATTCCAAGATAAATTTCTGCGATCAATTCGAATTTAAGAAGGGAGGTACAGGTATCATCGCAACTACTGCGTAGCATCCAATTGGACGTAGACTTTAAAAATCCACGACTAAAAATAAAAGAAAGGAAAAGAGGAACATAGAACATGGGAGATGGTGGCTGTAGATTTATGACTTATAACGGAGTTTGAATTTTCTAATCAAATCGACCAGATTTGTGGATGAATTTAACCGTTAGCAGGATTATATCTTTATTAACTTCATCTGGAAAATTTTTATTACCATACAAAAAATCTGCATTAAAAGACTATTTTGGAGATCGGTATATCCATATGGTCGTATTAAAGCAGAAACTCCAGCGAGAAGGTCTCTACGTGGTACTGCAAGGGAAGGGCAAAGAAACAAAAAGTGTTCTGTATCCTAAATACCATCGTTCGTAGGGCACATGGGGTTTATGGTATCCTTAAGATTATTTCTAAATTTGTGAAAATTCAATTTACTGAGACCAACCCTGAGTTGAGTGAGATATAATAAAACCTATTGGGTCATGAATCCCAAATATACAGACTACTCGCGCAGCAGAATACTGAAAAGACTCGAATTGAACTCGCATACCTTTGGTGGAATATGGTGCAGATAGGGCTTATATATAGATATAGATATTTCAGCAAGCCAATACTCTTTCCAGTTTTTGATATGGGTAGGGAAAGGCAATTTTGAATTTAGTATAATTCCTAAATGTTTATGTTTATCTACTTTCATTACCGAAATATTATCAAAGAGAGTTTCTGGATGATCAAGTTAATTTTTTTCTTGAAAAAATTAGTTCCACAGCTTTTTTTGCGGATCAGGATTAAACGACATCCTCCAATCATGAGCCCATTGACTCATCAACTCCAGATCGTGGTTCATGTCACTGGCAGCCAGGGGCGGATCCAGAAAAAAGTTGACTGTCTCACAATCCAGCTGAGGGTTTGGGGTTATGAGCTCCCCCAATAATTGTCAAACTTTAGTATGAGCCCCCTCCCAAGATGAATTTTATTCCGATAGCACTGCATCAAAAATCAAAAGTATGAAAGTAGGATGGCAGCAATATTGAACAACTACGAAAGAGTATTAGGAGAGGAACTTTCTGAAAAGACATAAAAGCGTGTTACAACAATACTGTTTCTAGCAAGTAACTGATCACAGAAAAGAATAAGAAATATATTCCCATTAATGGATATGAAGGTTGGGCTTTATAGACAGTTTCAATCTGAAGTAGAATAAGTGTGAGATTGAAATATAACTTGCATCAGGATTTTGCCAACACTCCACTTAATAAATCTAGATTTCTATGAAGCATATTCAAAAAATTTACTTCAACTAACATAACTGCTGCTTACCAAATTATGAAACACTAATAATGTATAAATATATATGATTATACATACATTTCTGTTGAAAACTAAAACAAATATCGTTGGAAATCCAATTTTAATCAAATTTGTGTTGAAATAGAGTCGAACATAACTCTCCAGAATCTTAGTTGTAGTACAAATAAATTTAAGGGAATTCCTCTTTTATATTTCATGCAATCATAAAGTTGCTTTTGAAAATTCTACTATTCTATCTCCAAAGGCAACTCTTTCATAGATGGCGAAATATAGTTTACAAAAGACACCCATCAGCTGCGAATTTTTTTATTGATTGAACATAAAAACTATATAAAGCTGTTATGAAACGCTTAGAAATAATATACCCTATTTATCATGAAAAGGATAGTGCCATGGTTCCTTACTCTGAGTACCAGACTCTTATTAGAGATTTTTATATCACGACTTCTGAATAGAAGTAGACCATGGCATCTCTGAGCCTAATATAAGGGTGGTCCCTTTTTGTCAGGCATCAGAATAAACCTACATAGCATTTTATGAAACGCCACTTACACAGTTTCCTCAGGCTAGAATTGCCACTTGTTGCTTATTGCATATTACATCGCGGTTCCTGTTGTCAAATTGTACTATGGCCGTTAATTTTAATTCCAGATGGTTCTAATCAGTGGCGGACTGGCTCGGAATTTTAACCGGCCATGAAGAACTGAGAGGGGCCCAGGGGGGTGTGGTCTCAAAATTGGGGCGTGTTCAAGTGAACACTTCATCAAAATCGGTCAATTTCTAAGCAAAATAGCATATGTAGCTGGAATAGCAAAGTTTAGCTGTTGATTGCAAATGTTTGCAGAGGACTATAATTTAAATTTAACATTAAAAAATGAAATTCGGTCTGATTTGGATTTTAGTAATTTTGGACAAGATACCATCTTGTAGAAAACAAAGATAAAATAATAAGAAAACTAACCTCAGATCCTTAAAGGATAGTAAGAACTAATAGCAAACTAAAAAGGAACTACTTCGAAATGGAGATTAAGCTTTCTTATTATCACTATCAGATATTCTTTGGTAACAGTTGTGGCCAGCTTAAAGATATTTTCATCAAATTCATTTTCTAAACAGCTGTACACGAGTTTAATGTCTGAATGCTATGAAAATCGTAGCTAAATCATAACAAAAAGGTTCCCTTTCATCTTTGGTAATCATCCGCTACAAATAGTTTGCTGTCTGTATTTCAGTAGACAAAACTGCTAGGTTTATCATTTCGAAAACCATTTGAATCAAATTCTACCAGAAGCTGCATTTCTTTCCGTTGCATTCCAAGAAACCAGTAATCAGTCCTGACCTCTTTTTGCAACAATCTTGATTTCTTTTCTGAAAACCACTTGCGACTCAAAGTTTATTGGTCCATTATGTGCAATTTAGCTAATACTTGTCATTTTGTTGAAACCTTTTTTATGTCAACTTTACATTCCATGAGACAATCAATACCTTTACCCGTTCATGTTAAAACTAGATTTTGCATTGCATTATCTTAATGCCATGGCTTGAGTAAAAGAGAAAGTTAACGCCGGAGTGTTATTTTAAAGTTAACTACTGAATCACAACTCCATTACTTTGTTGCTAGCTTCGACCCTTGCCACAGGCATAAATCAAAGTGAACTGCACCTGGGTCTACGACAAATAGAAATGACAGCGAATTCCATAATATTAAAGGATTCAAATCCCTATTTCCCTTTCATAACCTACACAAATCATTTTCGAGTTAAAAACATCACAATACAACCACATGCCATGAAAATATACTCTACCTCAGTTTTAATGTCATCCATGACGTTTATCATTCGTAATAGGGTACCGTAAGGCCTCATATTCATAAAATGGGGCCCTTTTTCTGCACAGATGGGGCCCTTTTCGCTAGATTTTATAGGGGCCAGTCCGCCACTGGTTCTAATCTAATGCTGGTGATTTTGATAAGAAATCCCATGTAATGCAAAACTGACACGTGAGCTCTTCAGTTCGGTTTGACGCCTTTTTTTAAACCTCGGATTCAAAGAGAGGCCATTTCAGTATGTCCGTTAGAGGATGCCTTCGTTCACGCCTGCATCCCTGCAACATTTGGACAATAATTCTCTAGGATGCAGAACAGAATGGATTTTAAAGAATAACATGGTTGCGAGTAAGTGTGCTTCCCACTTTTCACTGATAATTTTGCTCTTATTATCGTTATTAGCAGTGAAATCGGATATATGTATGGGGCTACTAGTACAGCTGTTACGTACGTAATAACGGCGATGAAGTCAATTCTTCTGTGGCCTAAAAACGCACCTCGCGCTGCAAATTTTAAAATATTTCAGCAGCTGGCTGTAGTAAAAGACACTGTTGAATATTATTGATTTGACTGTTAAACTCTGTATCGAAATAATTTGAAGGTAAAGATTGGAAAACTTTTCTGAGATTTCGGAGTAATTATTTACAATAGCATTCTTGATTTTTCTAACATTCTGAAAGCATTCTAAATAAAAACGTCCAAATGACATTGTCTGGGATAAATTGATATTTTTGCTGCTTCTAGCTCATAACTTAACAGTGACACGGCTTCGTGTTCCATTCCCGGCACCGGAATGCTTGAATTTTACCGCCAAAATACAATAACAAAGTGCTCGCGCCAGTTAATTGGCTGGCCGCAGTTAGTCAATAACAAGAAATAATAGAATACTCGATCCAGTCTTTTTCTAAAACTTCCCGCCATTTTGTTGAGAAAGAGAACGGAGTAGCCTCACCAGTTGCTAAGTCGCGAGAAATCACCTTGACCTTGGATATGTTCAGTTGTGCTACCCGAATGTAAAAAGTTTCGAAAAGGTAAATGCTTGCATTCAATGAAATTTCACATTTTTAAAAGGCCATTGAAAAGCGACTGAACAAAGGGGTTAAATCCTTCGCTGACTTAAAGCCCCTATCGATGGCAAATATATTCTAGTTATTCAATTAAAAGACATCATGTTTAAATCAAGAATTACTTCCGCTGTCCATATTGCCTATATAATATCTGATCCATGCACATTTTGAATGAAAGTTCTATATGTTTGGATTTCTTTCTAATTTAGTGGAGATATACCAGGGTTATTGAATATATATATATATGAATGAATTATGAATAATGTTGACGAATTTAACGCAATTTTACAAGAAACATCAGAAGAAAAAAGTTTGCTAATACAAATTAACAAACATATATATTACATTCGTTTCATTACAAATTCGTGCGTTAGGGTAGTTAAGAAAAAGTCTCTTCTAAACTATCCATGCTTAACGCCTTTTCGGGATTTTAAAGATAGAGGGGCAAGTCCTTTTCGTGAGCAAAATTACCCGTGTGTGGCAATTCGCACATGCAAACAAAGTGCCAACCTGATGAAATTGGTAATAGGACAAGGGAAAAGGTTAAACAATCATGAGACTACCGGAAATTGATGTTAACAGAAAACTGCAAAAAGAGATGTTTGCGTGTGATTAAAGGCACGCGCAATTTAACGTGCGTGTGTGCAGGCGTGTGCGGGTGCGATCGCTAAACGAAAAGGACTGAGGGCCAGAAAGCAAAGAGATTTTACAGATACGAAGAAAATAGACTTTAATTATGTAAACAAGGTATGCCTAATTTTTAGAATAAGTAGTAAATAAATTAGGACTTCTGGTGAGTTTAGTTTATTTTTGGCTTGATTTTTGCTAATTAGTGCATATTTGTGGAGTCCGAATGCAATACATATACAATAACTAAAGAACACAACAGCAAAATTGAAAATAAAACTTTTATCTACTTTAAAAGGGCTTATAAGATTTTAGAAAGGATGACAGTATGAGATATAAACAAGTTTGATTTTCAAATACTGTTATGTCTTTGTACATTTCTTACGGAGAGAGCTGATTCCCGGAAAAGCATCAGGCAAACGGGTGCTCTTCTTTTTTGAAAGCAACTAATAATTAAAACTGTGCTCACATCTGCAAATGATCCCTTGTTGTTTGCTGTTCTCATATGTTTCTTCGTAGCATTCTTTCTTTACAATGTAGTTATGGTCATTCAGACTATTGATTCAACAAGGCATATGATTTCTTTCTTGGGTGAAAACTATCGGCTCTCCTTTAGATCTTACTTAAAACAGCAAACTGTTAGGAATCTCTTGCATGTTTCAACTGCTTATTGAAGATTTGTGGTCTTTTTTCTTCCAATTTGGGAGTTTAAAGCATTAGTTCAATGTCCACTGGTCTTGATTCAACCATGAATATTTTTCAGCATACCCTGGTTTTTTAAGGTGGTGCTAGGTTTCATATTTCATGTAGGGAACCACGAAAAATTCAAATTTATCACAGTGCTTACATAGACTGTCAAAATGACACAGCATATCTTTGCCATGTTACAGACACACAAAGATAATTGGTTCCATTTTGCTGTTTTTTGCTGGTTCATCAATTGGAATGATGCAATAGCACTCTGTGATTATACGTTTTTTGACTCATGAATTTACTGTACTCTCTAGTAGGCTTCTAGAAGAATTCTTACCTAAAATCAGTAGAGATGATAGAGGGTCAGTTTAATGGAATGACAGAGCTTTGAAACTTGAGCATTGAAAGGGCACTTAATGTAAACATTATCCTGCACAAATTGGTTTTCATCCCACTTTGCAGTTTAAATGTACTTTATTCAAAGACATGCAAATATCAGGTAAGATGGAGATTGGCATTTAAACATTGTATGTCTAGAAAACCATGATAATCAGTCATAAGTTAATTGTAACTTAATTTCATTAGCTTAAGTTTTAGCTAAATTTTTCAAATCAAATTTGAATCAAATTAAATCAAGAGTTTAAATCAAATTTGATAAATTCAATGGAATTTGATATTTCATCAGTGTTTTTTCTGCTAGTATCTTATATAAAAAAGTTTCAATCTTGGAAAGATTACAATTCTATTTAGACATACTAAGTTAAGTGGACCTAACAAGCAAGGAGTCATAAGCAGGATTTAAATGTTTGTATACGTAACTGGCACTTAATTGAAGAATCATACATAAAAGAATATGATTTAAGAGTGAAGCTTCTGTTACAGTTGCATGCAGTTACGGCAAGGCCAAATTGGGTCACTAAACAAAACACAAACTAGTTTGTGAATAACAATGAATATACACAAAGTTGGAATCTTTGGATCCCTTTCCACGTAATTAGATATTGCAATGTGTGTGACAGGGTGTTGAAGAACTTCCATTATTTAGCCAATGACATAGACAGACGAATCAATCTTATGCCCAGGTTAGCAAGAATTGTCATAATTTCTAGGGGTTTTTTGATGAGAAGACAACCAATAAAATAATTATTTAATAATTAAATAATGAGACAGTTCGTAAATAAAATTTGGACGGTCGATCACTTAATTTTTTGATTCTTCCCTCCAGTTGGAAAGCGGGACTAGATAAAATATACATGAAAGAATAACACGTACTACAATGCACAATTTGTTTGTAACCAAATAGTTGCTTGTAGGAAAAACTAAAATGGAAGACAAGTACACATTCTCACAAATTGGCATCAAAAGCAATTCATTAAAGTGAAAAGGATATCAGTGGCTATTTAAATGCATATGCTATGCCTAATCTAAGCTTGGTTCTTTATTAACAGGCATTTGCAAAACTAGAACAAAGGCTTCGTTATTTACAAATAACTTGACAGGGCCAGTAATATCACACGATTCATTGTTCCGGAGGGAAAAGGGCGATGATTAGCACATTTTCAGGATGTCTAAGTTCTTGTCCTGTTTGCAATTATGGTTCGCTGTTCAGTGATAAGTACTGACGATTGCCCGTCCTGTCTGAACACTGTTAATAGGAATCTCGACAGGTCTAAGGATGTACATTGACAAGTAAATCGGAAACAGTATTCAGAAAATATTTCACCTTTATAAATTCTCACTTATTGATCTTAACCATCCTGTTTTTTCGTCTCTAGTTCAGTTGGCGGATGGTGAGGATGGACTCCAAGGGACGGAAATGGATAATTTTGGAAAAATTTTCATCCGGAAAAACAGTGAGTGGTTTTGCTCACTAGCGCCGCTTTCATTTTTTTATATTGTTGTTTTGCTTATTATAAGTATTAGTTTGGGTAGTTTGTTTCCTACCTGTTTCGCATGACGGTGTTCCATCACCATTCATCGCCTTGAAGTGGGCATAGGGGCGATGAGAAACGTCGTTTCAGGTGCCTTAGGCTGTTGTGTTTTTGTAATCACAATCCCCAGTTCATTGTTTAGTAACGACTATGGCCCCTCGGTCAGTACACAAGAACATTGAATAGGTATCGTAGGACGGTTATGCGATACCAAGTGGGAGAGTTTTTACCAATAAACCAACAATTTGGAGCAACTACATGTATCATAGTGATAGGTAGCTTGGGTAGTTTGTTTCCTACCTGTTTCGCATGACGGTGTTCCATCACCATTCATCGCCTTGAAGTGGGGCATAGGGGCGATGAGAAACGTCGTTTCAGGTGCCTTAGGTTGTTGTGTTTTTGTAATCACAATCCCCAGTTCATTGTTTAGTACCGACTATGGCCCCTCGGTCAGTACAGAAGAACATTGAATAGGTATCGTAGGACGGTTATGCGATACCAAGTGGGAGAGTTTTACCAATAAACCAACAATTTGGAGCAACTACATGTATCATAGTGATAGGTAGTAACTTGGGTAGTTTGTTTCCTACCTGTTTCGCATGACGGTGTTCCATCACCATTCATCGCCTTGAAGTGGGGCATAGGGGCGATGAGAAACGTCGTTTCAGGTGCCTTAGGTTGTTGTGTTTTTGTAATCACAATCCCCAGTTCATTGTTTAGTACCGACTATGGCCCCTCGGTCAGTACACAAGAACATTGAAAGGTATCGTAGGACGGTTATGCGATACCAAGTGGGAGAGTTTTTACCAATAAACCAACAATTTGGAGCAACTACATGTATCATAGTGATAGGTAGTAACTTGGGTAGTTTGTTTCCTACCTGTTTCGCATGACGGTGTTCCATCACCATTCATCGCCTTGAAGTGGGGCATAGGGGATGAGAAACGTCGTTTCAGGTGCCTTAGGTTGTTGTGTTTTTGTCATCACAATCCCCAGTTCATTGTTTAGTACCGACTATGGCCCCTCGGTCAGTACACAAAAATTGAATAGGTATCGTAGGACGGTTATGCGATACCAAGTGGGAGAGTTTTTACCAATAAACCAACAATTTGGAGCAACTACATGTATCATAGTGATAGGTAGTAACTTGGGTAGTTTGTTTCCTACCTGTTTCGCATGACGGTGTTTCACCACCATTCATCGCCTTGAAGTGGGGCATAGGGGCGATGAGAAACGTCGTTTCAGGTGCCTTAGGTTGTTGTGTTTTTTAATCACAATCCCCAGTTCATTGTTTAGTACCGACTATGGCCCCTCGGTCAGTACACAAGAACATTGAATAGGTATCGTAGGACGGTTATGCGATACCAAGTGGGAGAGTTTTTACCAATAAACCAACAATTTGGAGCAACTACATGTATCATAGTGATAGGTAGTAACTTGGGTAGTTTGTTTCCTACCTGTTTCGCATGACGGTGTTCCATCACCATTCATCGCCTTGAAGTGGGGCATAGGGGCGATGAGAAACGTCGTTTCAGGTGCCTTAGGTTGTTGTGTTTTTGTAATCACAATCCCCAGTTCATTGTTTAGTACCGACTATGGCCCCTCGGTCAGTACACAAGAACATTGAATAGGTATCGTAGGACGGTTATGCGATACCAAGTGGGAGAGTTTTTACCAATAAACCAACAATTTGGAGCAACTACATGTATCATAGTGATAGGTAGTAACTTGGGTAGTTTGTTTCCTACCTGTTTCGCATGACGGTGTTCCATCACCATTCATCGCCTTGAAGTGGGGCATAGGGGCGATGAGAAACGTCGTTTCAGGTGCCTTAGGTTGTTGTGTTTTTGTAATCACAATCCCCAGTTCATTGTTTAGTACCGACTATGGCCCCTCGGTCAGTACACAAGAACATTGAATAGGTATCGTAGGACGGTTATGCGATACCAAGTGGGAGAGTTTTTACCAATAAACCAACAATTTGGAGCAACTACATGTATCATAGTGATAGGTAGTAACTTGGGTAGTTTGTTTCCTACCTGTTTCGCATGACGGTGTTCCATCACCATTCATCGCCTTGAAGTGGGGCATAGGGGCGATGAGAAACGTCGTTTCAGGTGCCTTAGGTTGTTGTGTTTTTGTAATCACAATCCCCAGTTCATTGTTTAGTACCGACTATGGCCCCTCGGTCAGTACACAAGAACATTGAATAGGTATCGTAGGACGGTTATGCGATACCAAGTGGGAGAGTTTTTACCAATAAACCAACAATTTGGAGCAACTACATGTATCATAGTGATAGTAGTAACTTGGGTAGTTTGTTTCCTACCTGTTTCGCATGACGGTGTTCCATCACCATTCATCGCCTTGAAGTGGGGCATAGGGGCGATGAGAAACGTCGTTTCAGGTGCCTTAGGTTGTTGTGTTTTTGTAATCACAATCCCCAGTTCATTGTTTAGTACCGACTATGGCCCCTCGGTCAGTACACAAGAACATTGAATAGGTATCGTAGGACGGTTATGCGATACCAAGTGGGAGAGTTTTTACCAATAAACCAACAATTTGGAGCAACTACATGTATCATAGTGATAGTAGTAACTTGGGTAGTTTGTTTCCTACCTGTTTCGCATGACGGTGTTCCATCACCATTCATCGCCTTGAAGTGGGGCATAGGGGCGATGAGAAACGTCGTTTCAGGTGCCTTAGGTTGTTGTGTTTTTGTAATCACAATCCCCAGTTCATTGTTTAGTACCGACTATGGCCCCTCGGTCAGTACACAAGAACATTGAATAGGTATCGTAGGACGGTTATGCGATACCAAGTGGGAGAGTTTTTACCAAAAAAACAATTTGGAGCAACTACATGTATCATAGTGATAGTAGTAACTTGGGTAGTTTGTTTCCTACCTGTTTCGCATGACGGTGTTCCATCACCATTCATCGCCTTGAAGTGGGGCATAGGGGCGATGAGAAACGTCGTTTCAGGTGCCTTAGGGTTGTGTTTTTGTAATCACAATCCCCAGTTCATTGTTTAGTAACGACTATGGCCCCTCGGTCAGTACACAAGAACATTGAATAGGTATCGTAGGACGGTTATGCGATACCAAGTGGGAGAGTTTTTACCAATAAACCAACAATTTGGAGCAACTACATTTATCATAGTGATAGGTAGTAACTTGGGTAGTTTGTTTCCTACCTGTTTCGCATGACGGTGTTCCATCACCATTCATCGCCTTGAAGTGGGGCATAGGGGCGATGAGAAACGTCGTTTCAGGTGCCTTAGGTTGTTGTGTTTTTGTAATCACAATCCCCAGTTCATTGTTTAGTACCGACTATGGCCCCTCGGTCAGTACACAACAACATTGAATAGGTATCGTAGGACGGTTATGCGATACCAAGTGGGAGAGTTTTTACCAAACCAACAATTTGGAGCAACTACATGTATCATAGTGATAGTAGTAACTTGGGTAGTTTGTTTCCTACCTGTTTCGCATGACGGTGTTCCATCACCATTCATCGCCTTGAAGTGGGGCACAGGGGCGATGAGAAACGTCGTTTCAGGTGCCTTAGGTTGTTGTGTTTTTGTAATCACAATCCCCAGTTCATTGTTTAGTACCGACTATGGCCCCTCGGTCAGTACAGAAGAACATTGAATAGGTATCGTAGGACGGTTAAGCGATACCAAGTGGGGGAGTTTTTACCAATAAACCAACAATTTGGACCAACTACATGTATCATAGTGATCAGTAGTAAATAGGGTAGTTTGTTTCCTACCTGTTTCGCATGACGGTGTTCCATCACCATTCGTCCCTTTGAAGTGGGGCATAGGGGCGATGAGAAACGTCGTTTCAGGTGCCTTAGGCTGTTGTGTTTTTGTAATCACAATCCCCAGTTCATTGTTAGTAACCGACTATGGCCCCTCGGTCAGTACACAAGAACATTGAATAGGTATCGTAGGACGGTTATGCGATACCAAGTGGGAGAGTTTTTGCCAACAAACCAACAATTTGGAGCAACTACATGTATCATAGTGATAAGTAGTAGCTTGGGTAGTTTGTTTCCTACCTGTTTCGTAGACGGTGTTCCATCACCATTCGTCGCCTTGAAGTGGGGCGATGAGAAACGTCGTTTCAGGTGCCTTAGGTTGTTGTGTTTTTGTAATCACAATCCCCAGTTCATTGTTTAGTACCGACTATGGCCCCTCGGTCAGTACACAAGAACATTGAATAGGTATCGTAGGACGGTTATGCGATACCAAGTGGGAGAGTTTTTGCAATAAACCAATAATTTGGAGCAACTACATGTATCATAGTGATAGTAGTAACTTGGGTAGTTTGTTTCCTACCTGTTTCGCATGACGGTGTTCCATCACCATTCGTCGCCTTGAAGTGGGGCGATGAGAAACGTCGTTTCAGGTGCCTTAGGTTGTTGTGTTTTTGTAATCACAATCCCCAGTTCATTGTTTAGTACCGACTATGGCCCCTCGGTCAGTACACAAGAACATTGAATAGGTATCGTAGGACGGTTATGCGATACCAAGTGGGAGAGTTTTACCAATAAACCAATAATTTGGAGCAACTACATGTATCATAGTGATTAAGTAGTAACTTGGGTAGTTTGTTTCCTACCTGTTTCGCATGACGGTGTTCCATCACCATTCATCGCCTTGAAGTGGGGCATAGGGGCGATGAGAAACGTCGTTTCAGGTGCCTTAGGTTGTTGTGTTTTTGTAATCACAATCCCCAGTTCATTGTTTAGTACCGACTATGGCCCCTCGGTCAGTACAAGAACATTGAATAGGTATCGTAGGACGGTTATGCGATACCAAGTGGGAGAGTTTTTACCAATAAACCAATAATTTGGAGCAACTACATGTATCATAGTGTAGTACTTGGGTAGTTTGTTTCCTACCTGTTTCGCATGACGGTGTTCCATCACCATTCATCGCCTTGAAGTGGGGCATAGGGGCGATGAGAAACGTCGTTTCAGGTGCCTTAGGTTGTTGTGTTTTTGTAATCACAATCCCCAGTTCATTGTTTAGTACCGACTATGGCCCTCGGTCAGTACACAAGAACATTGAATAGGTATCGTAGGACGGTTATGCGATACCAAGTGGAGAGTTTTTACCAATAAACCAATAATTTGGAGCAACTACATGTATCATAGTGATAGTAGTAACTTGGGTAGTTTGTTTCCTACCTGTTTCGCATGACGGTGTTCCATCCATTCATCGCCTTGAAGTGGGGCATAGGGCGATGAGAACGTCGTTTCAGGTGCCTTAGGTTGTTGTGTTTTTGTAATCACAATCCCCAGTTCATTGTTTAGTACCGACTATGGCCCTCGGTCAGTACACAAGAACATTGAATAGGTATCGTAGGACGGTTATGCGATACCAAGTGGGAGAGTTTTTACCAAAAACCAATAATTTGGAGCAACTACATGTATCATAGTGATAAGTAGTAACTTGGGTAGTTTGTTTCCTACCTGTTTCGCATGACGGTGTTCCATCACCATTCGCCTTGAAGTGGGGCATAGGGGCGATGAGAAACGTCGTTTCAGGTGCCTTAGGTTGTTGTTTTTTGTAATCACAATCCCCAGTTCATTGTTTAGTACCGACTATGGCCCCTGGTCAGTACACAAGAACATTGAATAGGTATCGTAGGACGGTTATGCGATACCAAGTGGGAGAGTTTTGCAATAAACCAATAATTTGGAGCAACTACATGTATCATAGTGATAGTAGTAACTTGGGTAGTTTGTTTCCTACCTGTTTCGCATGACGGTGTTCCATCACCATTCATCGCCTTGAAGTGGGGCATAGGGGCGATGAGAAACGTCGTTTCAGGTGCCTTAGGTTGTTGTGTTTTTGTAATCACAATCCCCAGTTCATTGTTTAGTACCGACTATGGCCCCTTGGTCAGTACAAGAACATTGAATAGGTATCGTAGGACGGTTATGCGATACCAAGTGGGAGAGTTTTTGCAAAAACCAATAATTTGGAGCAACTACATGTATCATAGTGATAGTAGTAACTTGGGTAGTTTGTTTCCTACCTGTTTCGCATGACGGTGTTCCATCACCATTCATCGCCTTGAAGTGGGGCATAGGGGCGATGAGAAACGTCGTTTCAGGTGCCTTAGGTTGTTGTGTTTTTGTAATCACAATCCCCAGTTCATTGTTTAGTACCGACTATGGCCCCTCGGTCAGTACACAAGAACATTGAATAGGTATCGTAGGACGGTTATGCGATACCAAGTGGGAGAGTTTTTACCAATAAACCAATAATTTGGAGCAACTACATGTATCATAGTGATATTAAGTAACTTGGGTAGTTTGTTTCCTACCTGTTTCGCATGACGGTGTTCCATCACCATTCATCGCCTTGAAGTGGGGCATAGGGGCGATGAGAAACGTCGTTTCAGGTGCCTTAGGTTGTTGTGTTTTTGTAATCACAATCCCCAGTTCATTGTTTAGTACCGACTATGGCCCCTGGTCAGTACACAAGAACATTGAATAGGTATCGTAGGACGGTTATGCGATACCAAGTGGGAGAGTTTTGCAAAAACCAATAATTTGGAGCAACTACATGTCTCATAGTGATAAGTAGTAACTTGGGTAGTTTGTTTCCTACCTGTTTCGCATGACGGTGTTCCATCACCATTCATCGCCTTGAAGTGGGGCGGGCGATGAGAAACGTCGTTTCAGGTGCCTTAGGTTGTTGTGTTTTTGTAATCACAATCCCCAGTTCATTGTTTAGTACCGACTATGGCCCCTCGGTCAGTACACAAGAACATTGAATAGGTATCGTAGGACGGTTATGCGATACCAAGTGGGAGAGTTTTTACCAATAAACCAATAATTTGGAGCAACTACATGTATCATAGTGATAAGTAGTAACTTGGGTAGTTTGTTTCCTACCTGTTTCGCATGACGGTGTTCCATCACCATTCATCGCCTTGAAGTGGGGCATAGGGGCGATGAGAAACGTCGTTTCAGGTGCCTTAGGTTGTTGTGTTTTTGTAATCACAATCCCCAGTTCATTGTTTAGTACCGACTATGGCCCCTCGGTCAGTACACAAGAACATTGAATAGGTATCGTAGGACGGTTATGCGATACCAAGTGGGAGAGTTTTTGCAATAAACCAATAATTTGGAGCAACTACATGTATCATAGTGATAAGTAGTAACTTGGGTAGTTTGTTTCCTACCTGTTTCGCATGACGGTGTTCCATCACCATTCATCGCCTTGAAGTGGGGCATAGGGGCGATGAGAAACGTCGTTTCAGGTGCCTTAGGTTGTTGTGTTTTGTAATCACAATCCCCAGTTCATTGTTTAGTACCGACTATGGCCCCTTCGGTCAGTACACAAGAACATTGAATAGGTATCGTAGGACGGTTATGCGATACCAAGTGGGAGAGTTTTTACCAATAAACCAATAATTTGGAGCAACTACATGTATCATAGTGATAAGTAGTAACTTGGGTAGTTTGTTTCCTACCTGTTTCGCATGACGGTGTTCCATCACCATTCATCGCCTTGAAGTGGGGCATAGGGGCGATGAGAAACGTCGTTTCAGGTGCCTTAGGTTGTTGTGTTTTTGTAATCACAATCCCCAGTTCATTGTTTAGTACCGACTATGGCCCCTCGGTCAGTACACAAGAACATTGAATAGGTATCGTAGGACGGTTATGCGATACCAAGTGGGAAAGTTTTTACCAATAAACCAATAATTTGGAGCAACTACATGTATCATAGTGATAGTAGTAACTTGGGTAGTTTGTTTCCTACCTGTTTCGCATGACGGTGTTCCATCACCATTCATCGCCTTGAAGTGGGGCATAGGGGCGATGAGAAACGTCGTTTCAGGTGCCTTAGGTTGTTGTGTTTTTGTAATCACAATCCCCAGTTCATTGTTTAGTACCGACTATGGCCCCTCGGTCAGTACAGAAGAACATTGAATAGGTATCGTAGGACGGTTATGCGATACCAAGTGGGAGAGTTTTTACCAATAAACCAATAATTTGGAGCAACTACATGTATCATAGTGATCAGTAGTAACTTAGGTAGTTTGTTTCCTACCTGTTTCGCATGACGGTGTTCCATCACCATTCGTCGCCTTGAAGTGGGGCATAGGGGCGGTGAGAAACGTGGTTTCAGGTGCCTTAGGTTGTTGTGTTTTTGTAATCACAATCCCCAGTTCATTGTTTAGTACCGACTATGGCCCCTCGGTCAGTACAGAAGAACATTGAATAGGTATCGTAGGACGGTTATGCGATACCAAGTGGGAGAGTTTTTACCAATAAACCAATAATTTGGAGCAGGTACCTGTATCATAGTGTAGTAGCTTGGGTAGTTTGTTTCCTACCTGTTTCGCATGACGGTGTTCCATCACCATTCATCGCCTTGAAGTGGGGCATAGGGGTCATGAGAAACGTCGTTTCAGGTGCCTTCGGTTATTGTGTTATTTGTGATCACAGTCCCCCGTTCAATGCTCTAGTATGACCTCAGCCCATTGGCTCTGTACGCAGTAGCTTTGAATAGGCGTATCTCGAACGAGAGATCCATGGGGAAATGCGATTTTTACGAATTAACCAATGATTAGGAGTGAGTACACCTAGTGTTACTGATATGTTTGATTTTCCTTATGCTCCCTCTGTCTTCCGAGGCTAAGGGTTACGTTTCTTCAATTTAAGCATAGTTGGGGATTCAGGACGACGGTTGGAAAGGGATGCTGGGGCTTTTCAGGACGATTTACAACTTCTTCTAACCTGAGAGAGGTGGTAAGTAGCCAAGAAATTTTTTTCGTTGTATTCTTTTTAGGCCCCTATCATTGGTAAAGTTGCAAGTAGCTTATGCTTTCAGTTGTCCTCACTCTTCACGTGCGTCTTAATTTTTCACTTGTGTTAGGGTATTTGGATGTTGATAAACGCTTTTCAGGTACCTTAGGCTGTTTTTATCCTTAATCACCTTCCTCTTTCAATGTTCAATGCTTAGTTTCACGAAGCATGTCATTTCGCAGACAATGGGTTGAGTGGGAAGAGTTTGCAGTTCAGACAATGTTTTGGAACAATCAAAAGAATCAAAAGTACTCTTTCTTATTGCTTGGAGCCAAGGGAGTCGATGCAAAGACGTTTGAGAGCTATTTGTTTCCTAAACCAGGTACTGATAAGATTTTGGCACTTTTTTACTATAATTCTTGTATATTTAGCCGTGTCTTTGTTTAATTTCGTTGACTTGAGATCTCCTTCCTTGGATTTATAAAGAAAGACATTGGATATTGAAAGGAAAAGTTTCATAGATCCATGCTGTTTTGTTATGATGGCGAAAGTTTCAACCTGAAGCTGTGAAAGCCAGTGACATTAAAAGGAAGCAATGATTAGTACACATTGGTTGTGAACACAGAAAGGCAAAACGAAACCTTCTACATCGCGACCCTGTAAAAAGTCCCGCAAAATCAACTTTTTCTTAGAAAGATCTTCTTCTTTTTATTAAAGCTCTAATCATTTTGCACCTCTTTTCTCTTTAGATGTGGGTGGGTCATTTGAAAAGACGTTATCGTGGCCAGCATATTTAAATAAATAACTAGCAACAAGAACGAAAATAGAAAGACTGCATTTGTGGCTAAGGTTTGGGAGACCCCATTGGAGAAGAAGACAAAGAGGCTATTTATCTGTACCAGGTAAGTCCTGTCTTCTCACTTCTTTATGTTGCAGTTTTGACACGGCAAAAAAGACATTCTACAATCCTAGATGAGATGTTGCGTACGAGGAGCAGTATAAAATGTGAACGGCAACAGGGACGCATGCAATGTGCAAAGTTTGCAGATATTGAGCTTGCAAAAAGGAAATCGAGCTTTTAGAAGTTGTAACTTACAGGATTAGCCAAAAAGAATTTAATTGCACAGGGTTGTATGTTAAAGCAATTTATGAAACTAGAATTTTGATGTAGTCAGCAACTAGTGGTTTTTTCAATGCTTCAAAACTTCACGATCAATCTCTGATTTGATTACATTTTCAAGATATGAATGTCACCAATTTGTAGATCATTTATATTTTGAATTCTTAAGTCCCCACACAACACTTTCAAGTTTCAAAATCTGGTATTTGTAGTTTATTTGGTATCATTTTCGCAGGAAAATGTGTAGAACCACGAAGAGCTTCATACTATCTTTCGATGGCTTAGTCTATCTGTAATCTTTTCTTTCCATCAGGATAAAACTCAATCAGTGTTTTTTCTAACCAATTTGTTTTAATTCTAGAAAATGTTCCTCACATGGTTGTGAACGGAAAAACAGCCTGTGAAAATTGGCCAACGAAAAACAAGAGACAGAAATGAGAAATTCTGTTCATTAAACGAAGCAAAACACGATCCATGTACATGAATCAAATTACAACCCTCTACCAATCTGCATACCTCATCCTGGTTTCAACCAAAAAGTAAGAAGTGTTGCTTTGTACTCATTCTATCCCCTTGGTGTCATAGTGCTTACTGCAAAAATTGTGACTAGAATGCATTTTATGAATGTACCATTCCATCGTCTTGATATAAAGGTAGCGAAATATGCTTTTAGTTAAGCCAAATACCTGCGAGAAGAACTTGATGGCCTATGCGACGGGAACCTGATGATCGATGAGTCATTCCAATTAACGTTAAGTGTGGCAGTCACCTTGAAATCATAGTGAGAACTATCTTTTAAACAGTAAGAGTTATACTGAAATTTATTGTACCATCAACCTAGGCTTCATTGCTGATGTAAGAATGCTACCTGTATTTGCTCTTCTATTGAAATATGCCTATAGCTTTGTGAATTATTTTCATAAAATGCGATAACTAGACTTTCTTTCAACTGGCCTTTTATCAACTCTTTTCAATGCAACAAGCTCTCGTCAGATAAATATCCGTTGTACTCCATTTATAATTATGGTTAAGAGACATTTGGTAGATTCTTGTGATATGCATTATGATTCTGTCGGAGGAAAGCTCCACGCTTCAAGTATGCCTACGCTTCGAGTCAAAAGACTTCAATCTCGTTTTTAGTATTGTGAGACTTTCAGTTAAAAGGATGACTGACGAATGCTTAATTAGACACAAATTTACATTTGCTCTGAGTGGTCGTTATCACAGCCAGCCAATTCTAACAAGCAACATCTCTATCTTTAATTAATGATTAAACAGGACTTAGAAATTTAGTTTCGGTGAAAACGTAATTGGAATAGAAAACGAGGTATTTCTCTGAACTTTCTATTCCTTAGCTTAATTTGAATTCCGTGCCCAAACGATTATTCACTAAAATCTCTCGCTTTTCCCATTTGATAAGGGCTACCATGGACTATGGGGCTACAAGGGACTTCAGCTAAGTGTGGGCTAAAGTATCTTATTCCTTTGTGAACAACAATACAAAGAAGATTTGGCCATCTTTTCGTGAAGTTTATTTTGCCAATCGCAGAATGATCTGTAAATTCCTGCTTTCCTTACCCTTTTGGAAGAAAATACATTACTTTTAACTTCACTGTCATTTCACTAGTTTTTAGCTCCGTATCATATTTAGCTTGTTAACTGAAAAAATATGCTGCCGTAAATCTGTCTGTTTTGGTCCAGACAAGAATCAATGTATAGATGCTCCGTTAATTGTTATGCTAAATGTCCCTCTCGCAAATCACAAAGCTCAGATACGCTAGGAATCGTGTAACCTATTCACTTTGGTTCATTAGTTTGCGGATAAATATAAATACACAACATGAAGACTTTATAATGAAATTTCGATGTTATTCTAGATTTCCCAACAAGTGTCGTGCTTTGTTCAAACAAATGTGGAACTGTGGTCTCATGTGATTACAGAAAGGTGGTCACATCAAGGTGACCGCTATCATGGCTTCAAAAAACACAGTCCAGTTGCTCGTTCTACTACTTTTTAGAACAGTGATTGAAGTGGCGGTTTGTTTCAGCAAGAATTGGTACTCGAATGCATTCAATGTAATGTGACAAGAATTGACTGTCTCATGTGTAATGTATGCGGAGGCTTAGATCCGCCCATGTTTTCCCTACCATCAATGAGGGTTCACTTTTCCTTCCAGTACTGATATACCGAAAAGGCAGCAACCGCAACTTTTTCAAAGCATTAACCGCTTCTCTTTCCTGAGTGTGCGGAAATTTTGATTGAATAAACAGCAATTATTGAATAAAGGTATTTGACAAACACTCTATGATATCCATTTCAGTAGAAGGGCAAAAAACAATCAAATGTAAAAAAACTTGAGCTCAAGACGTTTTGTTCTCGATATAGATTTTTGGACTTTTCAGTCCATATTATTGCATAAAATTTCTGGAAGATTATGGTTTGCAGAATGCAACATACAATATAATTTGCTACATAGTACACGAGAAATACCTAAAAGATGTGAATAAATGAAAAGATGTGAATAAATGAAAAGTTGTTTGTAGTTTGACAGACACCATTCTAGTCCTAGTAAAGCGAGTATTGCATTAAAATGCCATCGTCACGCAAGCTATACTTTCCTTAAGATGGTGGTAAAACCGCCAAAGAAACGTTTGATTTCTGGCGTTGCTTCTTGACAAACATGGCATTCATGAAGGTCTCTTGACAGTGATGTGGCTGGACCATTTTGGTTGGGTGGCGTTTAGAAAAAAAGTGGCCAACTTTACTTTTCTGTCCAACTTTTTCTCCACAGAAGGTTTCGATTCGAGTCCTGAAGACTAAACCCTACTACTCAAAATTTGGATGCTCGGGTGCAGGTAGGAGATATGCTGGAAAATGAAGGAAGATTGGAACATTGTAATTGACGACAGGTCACGTAGTGTAGTGGAATTGGGTGTGAAACGCTCTAATCCTGACAAAAATGATATAAATCTGTAATTTGGCACAGATGTTCTATTCTATGTTAGATATGACAAAAAAGCCCCATTAATTGGGAATTGGAAACCCCATATATGGGCGAGCCCCATAGTGGCCAACCGACAACAGGGAATCAAATCTTTTTTTCGCCAAAACTACATAACATGTACATCTTCTGAAAGGAAAATGCATTATGTACAACTTTTTTAAACATGTTTACCGTTAGTATGTGCAAATATTCAATTAAAAGGTGAAATGAAGAAAAGGCCAAGCGAATATTGAAATGGCGCGCAGATAATTATGCAATAAATGGATGTGTGCCTTATGTAACGAAGGTTCGAGAAAGAGTCAGCGGTGAAGGTAAGGATGAAAGGACTGAAAACACAGACCCGAGTCAGTGAAGAAAGAGATTTTGCTGACTTGCAAAGGTACGTTTTATCAATTAGTGCTGGTGATACTATGTGATTAAATGTAATAAAGTTTGGAGCATTTTAAGTCGAAATGTATTTATGATAGACGTCCATAATAGACGCAGTGTTAACTTCTTCTTTAGCTACTTGAATAATCCCCTATTGGTACAGTCTTGGTTCATTGTGACTGCAGAAGAATGTTGGTTGACACAAGAAAGGCGTCTACAGCAGATCCTCCAAGAAAGAAGCTACAATCTCTGCCAAAAGTAATTGGAACACCTTGAACATTAAGTGATTTTTCAACCCCCGTTCTATTCCTGTGTTTCCTTTTATGTTGCAACCCCTTCCCCCTAAAACATTGTTGGATCGTTAGGTGAAAGCCATAGCTATATGTGAATTCATCACTTGTGTTTGTAGAGTTATTTTCTTTTGCGCTACACAACATTGTTTGAGGGGCGAGGTGATTCAGCACGCTGCGCGATGCGTAAATTAGAGCAAGTGTTCCAAGACTTTTGGCAGAGATTGGAGTATGTTTTCTCTGCTCCACAGTAGCTAAGCGCAAGGGTTCAATTCAGAACTATGCCTTTATTGTCAATACTCATTTCTCGATGGGTGAGCAGAGTTGATGAAAGGGGTACATGCGCCCCTGCTCACATGCAATAATCTCATTTTTATATTATTTTTGTCGGGGTAAAGCCGTAATTCTACTACACTAACAAGCTCCAGGAGACAACATATTTTGCTAATTCTTTAAATTTTGAAGCAGACATTCGAAACATTTGAAAAATAATTTTGAATCGGACACTTGTGTTTATCGAATAACAAGAGGTAGTCTCACCTTTACCGGTTCCCTTAAGTCAAAGTCGTGTCTTTTCTAGGTAGTTTCAAGTACAGATAACATTCTACTTCTTCAATTTCTAACAGTTTCTGTCGCATGAAAAGGAATAGCATAACCTTTCTTCGTCGATTTACAGCTGCAATGTGATTCTGGCTGTCATTCCGTCTCCATTTGCTCGTGCGCACGGGGTTTTCTTTTCTTTCAAATCTTCTTTTGGTTTGCCAACTGGTGGTCGACCTTTAGTCAGCAAATGTCTTACTATAAATCGAAATGATG